>CM033619.1:52635417-52816260 GCA_019453435.1 Rhinogobius similis | reverse complement strand
GAATGAAGAAACAAGGAAGGAAGGAGGGAGGGAAGGGAATAAGGAAGTAAGGAAGGAAGGAAGGAAGGAAGGAAGGAAGGACAAGAGGAAGGAAGGGAGGAAGGAAGGAGGGAAGGAAACAAGGAAGAGAGGAAGGAAGGAAGAAAGGAAGGATGGAAGGAAGAATGTAAAGCCCTGTTCACACCGCAGCGACAAAATCGCGCCTGTCGCCTCTAGTTTTATTAAGCCTGTGCATTTAGGCGACAGTCGCTTTGAGTCGCGTGACTTGGTGGCCGAAAAAGTCACCAGCGGACACCTTGGCGGCGACGGGGCGACCAGCACAGTTGACCTGCTGCTAGAGTTTAGATTCCTGGGAGCGGGGCGTTTCGGGACCAGCATTTTCCGGCTTCTGTTGTCCGGGCTGGGCGCGGACCTGGGCCGTGTGGGCTCGGGTCTCAGGTGGCTTGAACACGCAGCACGTGTGGTGTCACGTTTGCTAAGGCCATGCGCTCCACGGTGAAGAAGAAGCGCGGTGTGTAGCCTAGCACTGTGTTGTTTTCCTCCTCATCCTCCAATAAAGTGGTCAAAATATGTGACGGCACCATAACAAAAGTGCAGCAGCTGCACTACACCGGAGCAGAGAGAGAGAGAGAGAGAGAGAGAGAAGAGAGCCACGGATGCCCTCCCAAAAAAGCTGAAGAAAAAGAGCGAGGGAGAGAGATCATTGGTCCAGCTGTCAGCGGAAGGGACAGAGCACTTCTGGGACAGGGAGGCATCCCGTTAAGGTGCCAGGTAGAACACTAAACTCTGAAGCTCTGTCAGGCGCTTTAGCATCATTACATACATTACAATAAAACTCTGCACGGAACCCAGTTTATGGTTCTACTCGTGCGCCTTGGGCTCCGGAATTCCGGTTCGGTCAATCATGCGTTTGGTTTGTTTACGTCCTTCTTTCCGGATAATGATATACGTAGTTACGTCTCTCAAGCGTGGTCTCTGATTGGTTGCCATCCGCGGCGGTCGCGGCGTTGGCCGCAGAAAGTTCAGCTTTGTTTATCTTCTGCGACGGTCGCCAAGTCGCGCGAATGAAGCGAATTTGCGGCCACCGCAAAGTCGCTCTTGTCGCGTCGCGCCGCACGACAGAATCACAGGATTCGCGCCGCACAGGTCGCCCCTGTCGCGCCGCAAAATCGCAGGAGGCTTTTTTCGCGCGACACCATAGACTTAACATGTAAACTGGTCGCGTTGGTCGCGGCGGTTTGAACGCCCCTTAAGGAAGGAAGTTAGGAAAGTAGGAAGGAAGGTAGAAAGGAAGGAAGGGAGGAAGGGAGGAAGGGAGGAAGGAAGGAAGGAAGGAAGGAAGGAAGGAAGGAAGGAAGGAAGGAAGGAAGGATGAGAGGAAGGAAGGAAGGTGGGAAAAAAGGAAGGAGGGAAGGAAACAAGGAAGGAAGAGAGGAAAGGAGGAAGGATCTGTGAGCCTGAGTTCCCAGACCAGCTCTCAGATTGACAATGACTTTTGGATCTTTAAACGACGTCCGGATGACGACCCTGAACCCTTTGTACGATGAACTGATCGATGTAACAATAGTAATACTAATAGGACAGGACTTTAGGGGACATCATACACACTCACACACTCGAATACACAATCGAGTCACATCATACACACTCACACACTCGAATACACAATCGAGTCACATCATACACACTCACACACTCGAATACACAATCTAGTCATCATACACACTCACACACTCGAATACACAATCGAGTCACATCATACACTCACACACTCGAATACACAATCAAGTCACATCATACACACTCACACACTCGAATACACAATCGAGTCACATCATACACACTCACACACTCGAATACACAATCGAGTCACATCATACACACTCACACACTCGAATACACAATCGAGTCACATCATACACACTCACACACTCGAATACACAATCAAGTCACATCATACACACTCACACACTCGAATACACAATCGAGTCACATCATACACACTCACACACTCGAATACACAATCGAGTCACATCATACACACTCACACACTCGAATACACAATCAAGTCACTTCATACACACTCACACACTCGAATACACAATCGAGTCACATCATACACACTCACACACTCGAATACACAATCGAGTCACATCATACACACTCACACACTCGAATACACAATCGAGTCACTTCATACACACTCACACACTCGAATACACAATCGAAGTCACATCATACACTCACACACTCGAATACACAATCGAGTCACATCATACACACTCACACACTCGAATACACAATCGAGTCACATCATACACACTCACACACTCGAATACACAATCGAGTCACATCATACACACTCACACACTCGAATACACAATCGAGTCACATCATACACACTCACACACTCGAATACACAATCGAGTCACATCATACACACTCACACACTTGAATACACAATCGAGTCACTTCATACACACTCACACACTCGAATACACAATCGAGTCACATCATACACACTCACACACTCGAATACACAATCGAGTCACATCATACACACTCACACTTAAAGTGGAGCTAGCAGTTATAGCGGCTAAAGTGGAGCTAGCAGTTATAGCGGTTAAAGTGGAGCTAGCAGTTATAGCGGCTAAAGTGGAGCTAGCAGTTATAGCGGCTAAAGTGGAGCTAGCAGTTATAGTGGTTAAAGTGGAGCTAGCAGTTATAGTGGCTAAAGTGGAGCTAGCAGGTACAGTGGCTAAAGTGGAGCTAGCAGTTATAGCGGCTAAAGTGGAGCTAGCAGTTATAGTGGCTAAAGTAGAGCTAGCAGTTATAGTGGTTAAAGTGGAGCTAGCAGTTATAGCGGCTAAAGTGGAGCTAGCAGTTATAGTGGCTAAAGTGGAGCTAGCAGTTATAGTGGCTAAAGTGGAGCTAGCAGTTATAGTGGCTAAAGTGGAGCTAGCAGTTATAGCGGCTAAAGTGGAGCTAGCAGTTATAGCGGCTAAAGTGGAGCTAGCAGTTATAGCGGCTAAAGTGGAGCTAGCAGTTATAGCGGTTAAAGTGGAGCTAGTAGTTATAGCGGCTAAAGTGGAGTTAGCAGTTATAGCGGTTAAAGTGGAGCTAGCAGTTATAGTGGCTAAAGTGGAGCTAGCAGTTATAGTGGTTAAAGTGGAGCTAGCAGTTATAGTGGCTAAAGTGGAGCTAGCAGGTACAGTGGCTAAAGTGGAGCTAGCAGTTATAGCGGCTAAAGTGGAGCTAGCAGTTATAGTGGCTAAAGTAGAGCTAGCAGTTATAGTGGTTAAAGTGGAGCTAGCAGTTATAGCGGCTAAAGTGGAGCTAGCAGTTATAGTGGCTAAAGTGGAGCTAGCAGTTATAGCGGCTAAAGTGGAGCTAGCAGTTATAGCGGCTAAAGTGGAGCTAGCAGTTATAGCGGTTAAAGTGGAGCTAGCAGTTATAGCGGCTAAAGTGGAGTTAGCAGTTATAGCGGTTAAAGTGGAGCTAAAAGTTATAGTGGTTAAAGTGGAGCTAGCAGTTATAGCGGTTAAAGTGGAGCTAGCAGTTATAGTGGTTAAAGTGGAGCTAGCAGTTATAGCGGCTAAAGTGGAGCTAGCAGTTACAGCGGCTAAAGTGGAGCTAGCAGTTATAGCGGCTAAAGTGGAGCTAGCAGTTATAGCGGTTAAAGTGGAGCTATCAGTTATAGTGGTTAAAGTGGAGCTAGCAGTTATAGCGGCTAAAGTGGAGCTAGCAGTTATAGCGGCTAAAGTGGAGCTAGCAGTTATAGCGGCTAAAGTGGAGCTAGCAGTTATAGTGGCTAAAGTGGAGCTAGCAGTTATAGCGGCTAAAGTGGAGCTAGCAGTTATAGAGGCTAAAGTGGAGCTAAAAGTTATAGTGGTTAAAGTGGAGCTAGCAGTTATAGAGGCTAAAGTGGAGCTAGCAGTTATAGCGGCTAAAGTGGAGCTAGCAGTTATAGCGGCTAAAGTGGAGCCAGACTCCATATTTAAATCCGAGTGCTCATCTTGGTAACCACACGGACCAATCAGGAGGAGGTTGTTAATGGTCTCCGCCCCTCAGTGGGAGGAGACGGCGGCAACATGTGGCGCTAGCTGTCAATCAAACCTGTTGCTAACACGAGCGAAACCGCCCCCTGGAAAAGGAAGCACCTGATTGGTCAGTTCTTATTGTAATACGTTGATTTGTGAAGAACACGACTTTAATCAAACACAGGATCATGTGGAGTGAGTCAGGTGCACATTTTAGTTCCAGATGTGAGTTTGACAGAAGCCGTTTCAGAGTAAAGACACTAAAGTCCAATAGAAAGAGAATGGAGCTCGGCTGAAGGAGCCAGAGCAGCCTCCAGGGTCACTTCCTGTTTGGGACGTGGCGGCAGCAGCTCGGGACGTCCAGTGTTTTATACAGTCTATGGAACAGGACGACTAACTCCAGACTGGAGTGGATTTCCAGTTACAGTCAATATTGAGACTCGTACCTGAGGTTTGCCAATGTCCCTCGTCTCTCAGCAACATCAGGGAGGAACTGCTCCTGAAATAATTCATTTGCCAATATATCAACAATGATTATGCAAAATAAAATTGTATATGCAATAACACCACCATTTTTGGCCCAGACTTTTGGGGACATCGTACACACTCACACATAGTGAGGACCGAGTAAAAAGACCAGCAAAGTGAGGACCACCCTTTCTGATCAACCCACGACGACAAAACTTATATATTTGGACACCAGAGGGAGCCCTGATCCTAAACACTCCTTAAAATTACAGGAAAACACCAAAACAAAACAAAAAGTTTTTAACCAACAGACCGAGGACCGGGACAGACCTTGGGTTTTTCATGTTTAAGAGTAGATTTATGATATTACCAAATAAAATAGACATTTTAATGTGAATATAATGTAAGATACATTTGCTCAGATTCCAATTGTTGATGCGCTGGTCAAGATACTTTACTAAATATGAAATAATGTCTGTAAATCTGTAAAATTGTATGAGCTGAGTCTGAAACGTGACTGAGTGTCTAATATTATATTAAACAGCACTTAATTTCAATTTAATGCCACTTAAATTGTCAAAATGGAAAGCACAGGGTAAACATTTTCTTAGGACAAAAAAAGTCCAGTATTGTAATTTTCATCTGCAAACTGAAAGTCCAAGTTGTTTTAATTCAGTTTTTATACAAAACAGGGCTGAGATAATAGTGTCATTAGCCTGAACAAATGTCCACTTTAATTAAGACTAGGCACAGTTTGTATCAAACACATTTTAAACTTCAGAAGTTCCTATTTTTTTTTGTAGAAAACCAAACCAATGGTTAACATGAGACTCATCTACACTGAACAAACAATGGAACACATAACCACAGAGTGAGGCAGAAATGCTGTGAGTGAAAGTGCTCCAGAGTGCAGGACTGTGAGTGAAAGTGCTCCAGAGTGCAGGACTGTGAGTGAAAGTGCTCCAGAGTGCAGGACTGTGAGTGAGTGAGTGAACAGTGGACACACAGATCTAACCAGGAAGTGCAGGAACAACATTTGAATAAATGGATGAGAAAACAGACTTTTTTTAACCATCTAAAAAAACATATTGAACTAGAACATAACAGTATTACTATAACTGGGAAAATGAAATATATACACATATATTCCCCTTTAAAATGTCAGTTTTCTCTTAATTTTAATGATTTAATTGTGGATATAATGTCTGACGTCCTTCCGTGTTGGAGCTCTCAGGACAGACTCTTCTCATGGCTCTTTCCTCAGAGCCATACATTGTTGTCGTGTCACTGCCGTCTTCTCACTCTCAGTCCACGGTCTCTTTGCAGGTTTGTCTTTCATATTTGGATTATCTATGAAACAAAAAACAAAAAGGATGTCAAACGTTACTGTTAAATTTAAGTAGAATGCACATTTAAAACAACCTCCGGAGACCAAAGAGCTGAACTGATTATAATGAAGAATGATCTGATGTGAGTCGTGTACTCTTGATGTTCTTTGGATTACCGGTAGTTTTGACCCCTTTGTTTCTCTAATATATAAATATCTAATGTATATAATAAATGTATAAAATCTAATCTTCCAAACTGTTTGGGTTCCACCTTTAGTGTGACTTCAGATTTATGCACTGACACTATTAGTACCAACATGAAAAAGTGAATTTAACATTAAAGTCCTGTAACTATGAAAACACATGACCTGCTGAAACAAAACCATTTGAGTCAGAAGACTCTGCACAAGGTCCAGGAGCAGGAGGAGCACCTACAGAAGGAGGTCATTACCCCTGAGCCCTCGTGTGCAGCTCGTCCTGTGGACCCCCTCCTACACTGCTCCTGCAGCTTGGAACTCACTTCCAGAGGACTTGAGGTTAGGAGAACTAGAAGATCTGCCTCCTCTTACCATCACTGCATTGTGTTTGACTTGCAGTCTTCTTCTGACTCTTCACAGATGAACTGGTGGTGCTTCTGTGTCCGTCCGAACTCACTGCAGTTGTCAGTGTCTAGTTTTGGTTTAACGTCAGTCTTCTTTGGCCTCTTGAAGGCCCTCTTTATGTCCATGGACAGCTGCTCTTCACCTGAAAGAACAGCAGAATGTTAAATAGACAAAGGGAAGCAGACATCAGTGTTCTCATGTCAGAGATGAGCAGAAGAAATGGAAGATCCAAAGCATGAAACAGAACTTGTATCTTTTCAGGTTTATTCCAAAACAAGCTTAAAACATTAAAAGGATAGTTTAACTTTTTGTCGTTTGACTGTTGTCTTGTCCCTAGAATGATTTGAGTCGGATCATTCCCTTTTTTAATTAATATTAAATTTTGACTTTGGAATGCATTAAAAACACTCTGAACTGAAAACATGTTTCACATAAAGAGATTTGGAACTATTCAGTGCATCTGTCCCTGACCCAACCATCATGACCATCACACTTCACATTTAACACACTTTTTTTTTATTTATTTTATTCTTAACAGCTGTTTAAGGTAGTTGGACATGACGGAGTCACATGAGCATCAGCGTCAGATCATCAGCTCCTGCACCTCCTGACAGGTTTATGATCCCACAGCTTTATTTTTGGACTTTATGGGCCAGATTCCTGAACATGAATTACACACAGCCCTAAATTTTCAGGAAAAATTGAAGAGCTCCTTTAGAAAATTATGCTATCTAAGGTTCATTTCTTAAAGTCTGCCTTAGACAAAGGCCTGTCGTTAGATTTATACATCTAAAAAAATCATATGAATCTGAACACAGGAGAAGAGCAGAGGTCCATGAACAACAGTCTCCTTTGAGCTTCAGTTGAGTGTTTATCAAACAGATTTTACATTCTAATGTTAAATATTTCTCCTGAAGCTGATGGAGTGATGGAGGAACAGACTAAAGATGGAGCTGGTGTAGAAACAGTGATTATGGCTGTACTTTGGTCACGCTGCATAATAATGTCTCAAATGGAGTCAAGTGCTTGTGTTGTTGTGTTTCTAAAGCCAAGGCTCACCTCGGTCTTCATCGTCTCCAGCTTGTGTCACGGCTGAAGTGGAGTGAGGCTCTTGTTTTGGATTCAGAACAGTCCCTTGAGCTGAAGACTTCTCCAGACCTTCATCCTCGTGTCTTTGGTTTGGGATTCCCTCTTGTTGTTCATCAGGTGTTCTTCTCACAGACTCCTCTTCATCTATAGAAGAGCTCATTTTAATTGGGTCAAAGAGCGTACATCTGTATCATGTAATAGTTATAGACTCACCTCTGTCCTCCTCCTCCTCCTCCTCCTCACATCTCTGAGCTGGAGCTGAAATGGCTGCAGGTGACTCTGGCCCCTCTCTGGACTCTGGAAAGTGAACATTGAGACCATGAACACGCTGAGCTCAGACTGAAGGCTCTACGTTATGTGAATATTGCCTGGAATTACCAGCATCATAATCGTGATCTTCCTCAGGGCGGCTCTTTGTGATGGTCTTCTTTGGTCTTTGAACAGATGACATCTGTTCTTCTCCTGAGGAAGGAGCCAACGTTACAAACATGTACATATTATTATATACTTCATTCTGTCGTCTTGTTATAATTAACTTGTGAGTTTCTTCTAAGACAACAGTTGTAAATAGCTCTAAGCTCGTTGACCTGAGATGTTTGGGGAGGACTGCCGCCTTCAGAGGCCTCTGAAGTCCTCCCACTCACAAGAAACTCACAAGTTAATGTAGATAGCGCTGTCATCATTATTTTTCATACTTCTTTATGGTGAACATGGTGTTAGTTTCCATTAATGGAAGTTTGATTCCTCACCATCATGAGGTTCCAGTCGTCCGTCTGAATGGTCCCCTCTGCTGCTCGTGGGGGCTGCAGGACGTCGACCTGTCAAATGTTCACAAGGGGGAAGTTTAGTTTTACAAAAACATTAAATTATTCATAAATATGCAGACAGATTAGGACAGTAGTACAGAGTGAGTGATCAAAGACAGTGGTGTCAGATCCACACAAAGAACGTCCACAAATCTGAAAGGTTTGGTTTGACATACCTCTGATCACAGAGTCCTGTGTCTTCAGACTCTTCCCTTTCAGTGACTGTGCTCCGTGCTCCATTGCAAACAGAAGTTTGCCTCTTGGCCACCTGAAAAGTTTTGTCCGTCTGTCGATAATAGTCACAATGGACTCGGAATATGGTGTCCCATAAAACCATCAACTTGTTTAAGTTCCTGATTGTCAGTGAGTGTTTCTTGTCCTTTTTGCTCTTAGCTGTTATGATCTCTGTTTGTCTGGACGATGAGGCACAGTCATGTTTCTCTGGAACACTGTGTCTTGTCGACTCGTCTGTGAGCAACTCACTTTCATTTGAAGATGATGATGCTGCTGGAGGATGGTATTCTTCATCCGATCCACACTGACTAGACAACAGAGAGTCATCTTCACTGATGGATGGCACAGATGATGGGAGGGGGTCGACCACAGGACCCCGTGTTCCTCTGGCTGATGGTGTTGTGGAGGGTTCATCACTGGATGAGGTGGTCTCTTTAGGACGTTCACCAGACGAGCAGTGGATGTTCACCTTCACACAGATTAACTGTTAAAGTAGAAAAGAACCCAGTTTAAACCACAGCAAGTGGAAAGATTTTGAAATTGTAAAAAATTCATACCAGTAATTGGGACCAAAATGACTGCAAATGACTGCAGTTATTTATATTGTTGAGATACAGTTACGAGTTCTACTTAAAGTGTTGTAGTTATTCTATGGAGATATAATAAACACTAACTTAAGTTCACACAACCATGCACTTTGTAATGAACATGAATAATAATGGAATCTGAACAGTTATAATTAATGCAATGAGCTGTCACCATCTCAATTTGCACAAGATTCACCGTTTAACACTAGATTCACTTTCTATTGGCAAATTCTGCAATTCCGATTTTAATGTGTTCATGTTACTCCACGTACAATGCACTGATCTCTACAATGTGATGTCCTGTCGTTTCAAATCAAGCCCGTGAACTGAGGAATACAGTAGCCTTTAATTTTATCCTATTTTCCTAGATTACAAAGGGTAATAAGTTAGGCTTTGGTCATATTTATTACAATTTCTACTTTTTACTTCCACAAACTGCGTGTAAATACGTGACATGAGCGCGGACTGTGGCTGTTGTTTTTACATAAAGACTCCTCTTAAACCTTCTCCTCCGGTCCGTGATCACCGCGGGCCCCTCCCTGTCTCCTGTCCGGCTCTGGAGGGGCTCCGTTAGCTCATGCTAATGCGATGCTAACGCGGCTCGTGCTAATGCGATGCTAACGTGGCTGGCACTAACGCACGCGGTGTCTGCTGTAGCACAAGCGCGTGATGAACGGCAGAAGTCAAACGGTGACTTTAACATAAAGCCTTAGGTTCACAGCCTAAGCCTCACCTGCAGCGGGAGGGCCCAGGGTCCGGGGCTCGGGGTCCGGGGCTCGGGGCTCAGGGTCCGGGGCTCGGGGTCCGGGGCTCGGGGCTCGAGGTCGGGAGGCTCGAGTCGGGGCTCGGGGCTCAGGGTCCGGGGCTCGGGGCTCAGGGTCGAGGCTCGGGGCTCAGGGTCGGGGCTCGGGGCTCAGGAGTCCGGGCTCGGGGCTCAGGGTCCGGCTCGGGGCTCAGGGTCGAGGCTCGGGGTCGGGGCTCGGGGCTCGGGGTCGGGGCTCGGGGTCGAGGCACCGGGGGCTCGGGGTCCGGGGCTCGGGGCGCAGGGTCCGGGGCTCGGGGCTCAGGGTCCGGGGCTCGGGGCTCAGGGTCCGGGGCTCGGGGCTCAGGGCCCGGGGCTCGGGGCTCGGGGCTCGGGGCTCGGGGCTCGGGGCTCGGGGCTCGGGGCCCGGGGCTCGGGGCTCAGGGTCCGGGGCTCGGGGCTCAGGGTCCGGGGCTCGGGGCTCAGGGTCCGGGGCTCGGGGCTCAGGGTCCGGGGCTCGGGGCTCGGGGTCCGGGGCTCGGGGCTCGGGGTCCGGGGCTCGGGGTCCGGGGCTCGGGGCTCAGGGTCCGGGGCTCGGGGCTCAGGGTCCGGGGCTCGGGGCTCGGGGCGGTCCGGGCTCGGGGCTCGGGGCTCGGGGTCCGGGGCTCGGGGCTCAGGGTCCGGGGCTCGGGGCTCGGGGTCCGGGGCTCGGGGTCCGGGGCTCGGGGCTCGGGGCTCGGGGCTCGGGGCTCGGGGCTCGGGGCTCGGGGCTCGGGGCTCGGGGCTCGCTCTGGTCCGTGGACTCCATGTCAAACCGTTCTTCTTCCGGTGGTGTTCTTTGAGTTTGTGATATCTAGTGATGTGACGCTCAGAGTCGAGGCTTCGAAGCGTGTGTCGAGTAGGGGAGGTGGTGTTTCCGCGATGCGCGATTCGAGGCTTGCTTCGTTCAGGGGAGGAGCCAAAAACGATGACAGCCGAAGCTTCGCGCTCCGGCGGAATCAGTCACGTGGTACAGCCGAAGCTTCGCGCGCCGGCTGTACCACGTGACTGATTCAGGGAGGGATTCGAATTTTTTCCGCGAGTTTTGACAGCTATTTAAACCCACGGCGCGCTATTCAATATGTGGGTGTTTGATGGAGATTTGCAGTTAGTGAGAGTTTGGAGATAGTTTGGAGATAGTTTGGAGATAGTTTGGAGATAGTTTGGAGATAGTTTGGAGATAGTTTGGAGATAGTTTGGAGATAGTTTGGAGATAGTTTGGAGATAGTTTGGAGATAGTTTGGAGATAGTTTGGAGATAGTTTGGAGATAGTTTGGAGATAGTTTGGAGATAGTTTGGAGATAGTTTGGAGACAGGTTGGAGATAGTTTGGAGATAGTTTGGAGACAGGTTGGAGATATAAAAGTGAGGAGAGACAGCTAGGAAAGAATGGAGCCAGCTAGAAAGAGAAGGGTGTCCCCTGTGTGGGAACACTTTGATCTCATTGCTCCCAACAAAGTATGTACAATAATGTTTCAATAGAATATTTGTTTTACATTTACAATAAATATTGGTTTTGCAATGCAATTTCTCTTCATCTGCCTGTACTTTTGTACAAGGTGAAGTGTTTGTTATGTGCCAGGGAACTGGGCTATAACAACAACACCTCATCCATGCTTAGGCATTACAGAGCTCTGCATGAGAACAAAGATAAGACTGAATGTGGCCTAACACCAGGTGAGTTATCAAAAATGCAATGACAAAAGCAATCAGTGTGACACTAAATATTATACAAGTGCAATAACCTGAGAGTGATATTTATGTTTGTACTTTTGTTAACAAGGGTCTGACATTGTATATAGATGTGTGTTTGTGTTGATTAGTGTGAATATTACTTCTTAAGTCTCTAGCTAGTTGTTTGTGTATTTTCTGCTATTATACGACATCTGAGGCCCAGCAACAGCCCAGCAACCAAACAGCCAATCGCAGCTCCCCATCATCAGCCAATCAGCATCAGCCCTCCACCTTCTAACTTAGGAAAAAGTTGTTATCGCAGTTTTCTTTGTCTGGGACAGTCGCTCTCTGCACCTTCCATCTCCGGTTGTCCACTGTTCCTTTGATTCCTCCGTGTGTGTTTCTTGGTCCTTTAGAATGTAAGTGTTACATTGTTTACTTCGTTCTATTTGCTTTATTTATTATCGTATGTGTCATTGTAATGTTTTGGTCAAATGTATAACATCAACAATAGCCAATCTGCGTGATACATTAGTCTGGTAATTATCCACGATGTTCTGGTCATTTCTACGTGTATGTGCCGTAATAAGTCACCTGTAACATCCCGCACATCTCGGTTGCGTAGCCTGCGCCGATGATGCATTCACGGGCCATCATCCACAACCATTTTCACCGCTCCCATCCCGCATGGTGCGTTCAAGTGACACTCGTAAATTCGGGTATTTGGCGAGAAACCGCCTAAATATCACTACATCATTAATAATCCTGCAATTGCATTTCTTCATTTGTGTATTTTATATTCCCACATTATAGTTATTATGTTGTTATTTGTATATATCTTTATTCTTTGGAATATGTTAACTACATCATTCCTAATGTTGATTTATTTCTGTTTTCTGTAGAAACCGCACATGATTCAACACACGCAAACCTCCAATAAACATAAGAGTAGTAGAGTGTACACTGGCATCCTCGTCATTTTGTTCTGGCCGGACAACCTGGGGCGATTAGGAATAACATTACTGGTTTACCGGGAACGACATTCCCCGGAATACAGTCCTTTCAGAGGTCACAAGTTTGGGTCTCCTTCCCGACACCTCATTCACATGGTCCTTCGAGCCGGATATTTCTAGTTTCCCCAGTCAACTATGGCCTTTCCTCGTCCCCGTCGTGATGTTCGTCAGCCTCGCTATCTGGACGATTATCTGGTTTCTGTCCCAAGACGTCAGCTCCATCACAGTACACTCCATGACTACTCCACCGAGGGAGCAGCTCCTTATCCTCCTGCTCCAACTTCTCCAGCACCAGAGAGACTTGCCCCACAGACCGTGAACCCTGATACAGTCCTGTCAGCTCTACAGGAGATGAAAGCAGAGAACAACCAGCTCAGGCGAGAAATGCAACATCTCTTCAGCTCCCTCTCCTGAGGTCTGCTCCTCAGCCCCACCTCCCAACCCAAAGACCATTGGTCGGTGGGAGGACAGCGCCAGCATCATATGTGCCATCATACCCGCCAGAAAGTACATCCACACCGTACCAGTACTTTCCAGAACCAGTAAACGCTCCTCTACCGCCATGGCCTGATGCACTCCCATCGCCGCAGTCAGATGAGCTGCTGCCTCCACCTCCTCCTCCAGTAACCCACCTTCCTTCTCCATCAGAAGGCCAGCTGCTTCCTCCGCCTCCTCCTGCCGCATTGTATCAGTCCACATACGAACCAACCCTGCAGACCACCCCCCAATATATTGAGCCATACACGCCCTCTCCTGTGCTGCCCTCTATTGAGCCCACATATAGAGGACCAAAGCCTCATATTCCACTTTTCACCGAAGATGACCCTCGTCAGTTTGCGCGCCTCAAAATAGCCCTGGACAATATCCTGCCCAAAGATGCCTCAGAGCGATTCAAATATCAAATTCTGGTCGACCATCTCAAACATGAAGACGCTCTCCTCATAGCTGACTCATACAGTAATAGTCCAACTCCATATTCAAAGACAATGGCATCACTCACTGAAATGTACGGTCAGCCCCATAAACTTGCTTTGCAGCGCATTAACGAGGTCCTAGCAGAGCCTCCTATAAGAAATGGTGACAGCCGTGGTTTCCGGCGCCGGTCTGAAAGTCAGAGCCCTTGTCGGTATGCTGGAACAGCTAGGAAAAGAGGGGAGGACAGAGTTAGAATGTGGGTCACATACATCACGCCTCCTGTCCAAGCTGCCACACGAACTGAGAGCACAGTTTAAACGTTTCATTGACCCCATTCGCACGCCAATACCCACCTTGCTGGACTTTTCAAACTGGTTAGAATATGAGGTCCGTGTTCAGGATGAGGATGTTCAACCTCATCACACACACCCTCCAACACTTTGACGACCGCCATAAAGGCCCTAAACCCAAGGTACAGAGACCCAGATTTCGTCCTACCACGGTGCTCCTCGGCTCAGATCCTAATCCAAAATCATTCATGCCTTCATCACCAGCTAGACCTCAGACCACGTCATCTTTGGCACAACCTAAGAAGTACTGCCCCTATTGTAACAATACATTGCATTATTTCAATCAATGTTCAGAGTTCAAGAAATTCTCCACAGATCAAAGAGCAGCCTGGATCAGAGCAGGAGGCGCTGCTGGAGATGCGGCGAAACCACCTAGCCGCTCAGTGCTACCTCAAAGCTAAGTGCCATCAATGCAATCAAACCCACCTTGATATTCTGCATGAAGTCAACTCTCCCCTGCAGTCAGGTCAGAGCGATCGGCTCCAGAATCTGTGCAGCCAGCCACCTATTATTTAGACCCAGATCGGAGGAGCAGCAGTGTTCTTCTGAAAATGGTCAAAGTCATCCTCTACAACGGCCAGCACAGCCTCGAGACCTACGCGATTCTTGATGATGGCTCAGAACGCACAATCATCCTGCACAGGGCTGCTCAACTTCTGCATCTCAATGGGCATAGAGAGGACTTAGCACTGAAAACAATCCGTCAAGATCTCACCAGTGTTTCAGGCAAGTCAGTGTCCTTCTGCATATCCTCCTCCTCTCATCCACAGAAAGCGCTTTTTCGTATTCAGAGAGCCTTCACAGCTGCAGAGCTCGGCCTCTCCAAACATTCCCATCCAGTCGAGGCCCTGCAGAAATCATATCGCCACCTCAGGGGTCTTCCACTCCACTCATTCAGCCAGGCTCAGCCACTCATCCTCATAGGTTCAGACTACCCACATCTCCTCACACCAGTTGAGCCTGTGCACTTAGGACCATCAGGCGGTCCCGCAGCTCTCAAGACACGTCTTGGTTGGACTCTACAAGGCCCTGCTAAAGTTCTGCTCCACCAGTCATCCACCCCTCAGTGTCTCCTAATACACACATCTTCCCCTTCTGCTGACCTCTTCAGCCACGTTTCTAGATTGTGGCAGATGGACATTTTACCATATCGCAGTGAGAAGCTCATCACCAGGTCAAAGCAGGACAATGCAGCCATTCGATTACTGGAAGAGAAAACAATAAGAGTTGAAGTTGACAATGTTCAGAGATACGCTACTCCTCTGTTGTGGAAAGAGGGACTGCCAGCTCTCAATGCCCCGAAAGAAGCAGTCATGGGTCACCTGCGTGGCACAGAGAGTCGCCTCTCCAAAGACCCTGTCAAGGCAGGTTCCTACAGCCAGGAAGTTCAGAAGTTGCTGGTTTCCGGCTACATTCGAAAGATCTCACCATCGGAAGACCAGTGTAGCAACTCCTGGTACATTCCGCATCACATGGTCAATCACAACGGCAAAGACCGAATCGTTTTCAACTGTTCATTCACCTATCAGAACAACAGTCTGAATGAACACTTACTTCCAGGGCCCGCCTTAGGTTCCACTCTCCTCGGCGTCCTGCTCCGTTTCAGAGAGTATCCCATCGCAGTGAGCAGTGACATTAAAGGCATGTTTCATCAAGTGCGCCTCCTGCCTGAGGACCAGCCCTTCCTCCGCTTCATCTGGAGAGACATGAACTGCAGTGCCAAGCCTGATATCTACCAATGGCAGGTGCTTCCCTTTGGCACCACCTGCAGCCCCTGCTGCGCAACCTTTGCCCTCCAAAAGCATGTCCTCGATCACAGTAGCCCTGATGAAGATACCCGGCATTCAGTTGAAAACTGTTTCTATGTGGACAATCTCCTTCAAAGCTTCCCATCAGAAGCAGAAGCTAAACAGCTTGTCACAAAACTCCAGACCCTCCTCCAATCTGGTGGTTTTGAACTGAGACAATGGGCTACCAATGTTCCAAGCATCATCACTCATATGCCGCCTGAGCTCACATCGGAGAGCAGAGAGCTGTGGCTGTCCATGGATGGCGCAGATCCTCCGGAACGAACCCTTGGGCTGCACTGGCACTGTAGAACAGACATCATCACCTACCGCCTTCGCCACACAGAGCAGCCTCCTCCCACAATGCGCAAAATCTATCGGGTCTTAGCCAGACAATACGACCCCTTAGGTCTGCTTATTCCCTACACCACTCGAGCAAAGATCCTGGTGCAGAGGCTTTGGGGAAAGAAACGAGACTGGGATGACCCTCACCTTCCTGAGGACTTGCTCCAGCTGTGGGATGCCTGGGTGAGTGAGCTTCACATTCTACCCACCATCTCTATTAACCGATGTTATGTACACTCAGATACAGACCTATCACATGCGACCCAGAGCATCCACATCTTCTCTGACGCCTCAGAAAGAGCATATGGATCCGTTGCTTACCTGCTTTGCACCGTCGACAACAAAGGTGAAATCCAAGTGGCGTTCTTAGCAGCTCGATCACGTGTCGCTCCAGTCCGTCAGCAGTCTATCCCAAGGCTGGAACTCTGCGCTGCCCACACTGGTGCCCAGCTTGGCGCCGTATTGAAACGAGAGCTCAGTGTCTCCATCTCATCTGTCACGTATTGGACTGATTCCACAACTGTGTTAAACTGGCTGCAGTCCCCTTCATGTCGCTACAAAGTGTTTGTAGGTGCCAGAGTAGCGGACATTCAGGAGTTAACTGATTGCAGCTCATGGCGCTACGTCCACTCCAGTGAGAACCCAGCTGATGATATCACTCGCGGACTGACCCTCTCACAGATCCAGTGTCACAGCCGCTGGAGTAACGGACCCTCCTTCCTACATGAGAGTGAATCATCATGGCCTCCATGTCCTGACATTGCCCGTCCTGATGATTCTGTTGAGCTCCGTAAGGCAAATTTCTGTGGCCTTATCACTACTCCCTCACAACCATCTCCGCCTGATGCCAGCCAGTTCGATAACTACAAAGAGCTATTAGAGTCGACAGTCAGAGCATGTCACGGGGCGGCCACAGACCCCAAGCCCACAGCTGAATCATTCAGACAAGCTGAACTGTCCCTGCTCAGACAAGTGCAACGTGACTGCTTTCCAGAAGAGTTTGCCCTCATCTCCTCTCAAAAGTCTGTTCCGCCCAGCAGCAGACTCCTCACGTTAGCCCCAGAATATGATTCTGAGACTCAGCTGATCAGAGTTGGGGGTAGACTACGTCGCTGTGACTCCCTAAGCTCAGAAACATTACACCCCATAGTTCTCGACCCTCATCATCCCATCACCAAGCTGTTAATCGCAGATTACGACTGTAAACTTGCCCATCCAGGCCCCGAGAGAGTTTTTGCTGAACTACGCAGAAGGTTCTGGATCTTGCGTGGCAGAGAAGCCGTCCGCAAGCATCAGCACCACTGTGCAGAATGCCGTAAGTGGCGCAGCCAACCCGTTACCCCCAAAATGGCTGACCTCCCACCTTCCAGCTTACGGTTACATCAGCCAGCCTTCTACTCTACTGGGATGGACTGTTTCGGCCCCTTCCTCATCAAGATTGGAAGGCGCAATGAGAAGAGATGGGGTATCATTTTCAAATGTCTCACCACACACGCAGTGTATCTAGATCTGCTGGCCAGCATGGACACTGATTCATTTCTCATGAGTCTGAGGCGCTTCATTTCCAGACGTGGTAAGCCCCACGAGCTGCTGTCTGATCAGGGCACAAACTTCAAAGGTGGCAGTTCAGAACTCCAGGAGGCCTTCAGCTCACTTGCTCCTGATCTTCAGTCCCAGCTTGCCAGTCAACAAATTCACTTCCGCTTCAACCCACCAAGTGCACCCCATTTTGGTGGTTCCTGGGAGAGAGAGATCCGCTCAATTAAATCAGCACTGCACACAATATTGGGCTCACAGTCAGTCACAGAAGAAGTCCTGCGGACAATCCTCACTGAAGTGGAGAGCATCATCAACTCTAAGCCCCTTGGTTACACCTCGTCCGACGTGGCAGATCCAGATCCGATCACTCCCAATCTGTTGCTCATGGGCCGGCTGGACTCATCCACTCCTCAAGTCGTCTACCCAGATACAGAGCTACTCAGCCGTCGCAGATGGAGACACTGTCAAGCTCTGTCGGACCAGTTTTGGATCCATTTCATCAGGAACTATCTACCTTCCCTTCAGAGCCGCTCCAAGTGGCAGCACGACATTGCGGACATCTGTGTGGATGACATTGTTCTCATTGTTGACCAACAGCTCCCACGCGCCCTGTGGCTTGTTGGTAAAGTCACAACCGTCTTTCCTGGAGCCGATGGCAGGATTCGCACTTGCCAGGTCCAGGTCAGAGACAAGTTGTATACCAGACCTGTGGTCAAGCTAATCAGACTCCCTTCTCTTCCTCAGGACACACCAGACTGACTTTTACAACTTTGCTCCCCAAAGTTGGGGGCGGCTGTTAACAAGGGTCTGACATTGTATATAGATGTGTGTTTGTGTTGATTAGTGTGAATATTACTTCTTAAGTCTCTAGCTAGTTGTTTGTGTATTTTCTGCTATTATACGACATCTGAGGCCCAGCAACAGCCCAGCAACCAAACAGCCAATCGCAGCTCCCCATCATCAGCCAATCAGCATCAGCCCTCCACCTTCTAACTTAGGAAAAAGTTGTTATCGCAGTTTTCTTTGTCTGGGACAGTCGCTCTCTGCACCTTCCATCTCCGGTTGTCCACTGTTCCTTTGATTCCTCCGTGTGTGTTTCTTGGTCCTTTAGAATGTAAGTGTTACATTGTTTACTTCGTTCTATTTGCTTTATTTATTATCGTATGTGTCATTGTAATGTTTTGGTCAAATGTATAACATCAACAATAGCCAATCTGCGTGATACATTAGTCTGGTAATTATCCACGATGTTCTGGTCATTTCTACGTGTATGTGCCGTAATAAGTCACCTGTAACATCCCGCACATCTCGGTTGCGTAGCCTGCGCCGATGATGCATTCACGGGCCATCATCCACAACCATTTTCACCGCTCCCATCCCGCATGGTGCGTTCAAGTGACACTCGTAAATTCGGGTATTTGGCGAGAAACCGCCTAAATATCACTACATCATTAATAATCCTGCAATTGCATTTCTTCATTTGTGTATTTTATATTCCCACATTATAGTTATTATGTTGTTATTTGTATATATCTTTATTCTTTGGAATATGTTAACTACATCATTCCTAATGTTGATTTATTTCTGTTTTCTGTAGAAACCGCACATGATTCAACACACGCAAACCTCCAATAAACATAAGAGTAGTAGAGTGTACACTGGCATCCTCGTCATTTTGTTCTGGCCGGACAACCTGGGGCGATTAGGAATAACATTACTGGTTTACCGGGAACGACATTCCCTGGAACACAGTCCTTTCAGAGGTCACAAGTTTGGGTCTCCTTCCCGACACCTCATTCACAACTTTGTTTTATTTTTCCTCAGGAGAAAAATCTCAAATAAATGAAGACCTGGTTAGGATGGTGATTGAGGACACCCAGCCTTTCAGTATTGTGGAGGATAAAGGATTCAAAAGATTTGTTAAATCTTTAAATCCTACCTATGTTCTCCCCACTAAGAAGGTTATAATAAGATTAAATATGGTGTTTTTACTGAATTAAACCATTAACATCATAGACTGTAGGAGTGAGGCTCTAACTATCAGTCACAGCCACACGACACACTGCATCAGCTACTCACTTTAAACTTCATGTTTTTTCTTCAGGCTCTAAAGGCCATGGTGGAAGCAAGGTACCAGGACATGAAGGAGAAAGCCAAGGCCAGCATTGAGAAAGCAGCGGCTGTGAGTCTAACCTCCGACATGTGGACCTCTATTAATACAGAGGCCTATCTTGCTGTTACCTGCCATTTTGTGGATGAATCAAGTGCATTGAATGCGGTTGTTTTGGGAGTGCAACACTTTCCCAAAACACACACCGCTGAGAATATTGCACAAGTGAAAGGTTCACTGATGAGAGAATGGGGCATTACTGAAAAGGTTACATGCATTGTAACAGATGGGGCTGCCAATATGGGGGCTTGTGTAAGAGAGCTACGGCTAAAACACGCATTATGTGTAGCTCATCTCCTAAACTTGGCGGTGAAAAAGGCCCTTGACCAGACCCCTGAGCTCTCTGATATCCGAGCCAAGTCCAGGAAGATTGTGGGATATTTCAGGAGCAGTTCCACTGCAAAGGTAAGTCCTATAGTTTAACTGCATGGTCTTTAGTGCTACTTTTGTTTATGGTTGTCCTGCCTTGATGATGTTAATGACAATGTTTTTTTTAAATTGTGTTTTGTAAGGAGAGGCTTTCGGTGGTGCAAGACCAATTGGGGAAGCCTCAACTAAAACTTATCCAGGAGGTGGAAACCCGGTGGAACAGCACCTACAATATGCTCCAAAGACTATTTGAGCAGAGAGAGCCAGTAGGTGCTGCACTGGCAAGTCTCTCAACAGACATTCCACCCATTTCCTCTGAGGAATATGCTATGATCTCTGACAGTCTAATTGTACTAGCACCATTTAATAATGCTAGTACAGAGTTATCAGAAGAAAAAAGGGTTTCTGGCTCAAAGGTTATACCTTTGCTCACAATGTTAGATCATTGCCTGACGGAACAAATGGAAAAAACAAGGTCTACGGGGTCTTCTTTGGCTGAGAAGCTGAGGGTGTTCTTGAGAGAAAAAATGGACAGAATACAAACTATGAGCATTATGTGCCTTGCTACACTGCTCGATCCAAGGTTCAAAAAAATTGGGTTTCTTAGCCCTGCAAGAGCAAATGAAGCAGAAATCAGACTAAAAGCTGAATGCGCATCCATAATGAGGGCCACCACTACCACCTCCCCCTCCTCCTCATCATCCTCACCACCATCAACATCACAAACCGTTGATGCTGCTTCCCAAGGTAGCACTGTTTTGTCACTTGAGTTGATATTCTGTCTAATGTTTCTTCTTTCTTAGGTAACAACCTGTGGCGTCGATTGGATGACTGTGTAAGGCAAACACAAACCCAAAATGTGACTGCTGATGCTTATGTTGAAGTGCAACGATATTTGATGGAGCCAAATATTGGAAGGCTGGAGGACCCTCTTCAATACTGGGACAGACAAAAATATGTATATCCGCATCTGTACAAATTAGCCAAGTGTTACCTGTGCACACCTGCTTCATCTGTGCCCTGTGAACGGGTATTTTCAAAAGCAGGAGAGATCTTGTCAAAAAAAAGAAATCGCCTAAAACCTGCCATAGTTGAGAAACTATTGTTTTTAAATAAAAACCAATGATCAAAGACAAACACAAATCTACATATTTTTTAAACATGATTTTATTCATCAGCTCTCTACATACTTTACATTCATGCCAACATATATTTTTCCATCCAGTAGATGTCCTACTAGAGCAAACGAGGCTTCGAAGGGCTTTGCGCTGGGGTGAACCAATTTGATGAAAGGCTTCAACGCTTCATAAAGCTTCATCTGCACATCACTAGTGATATCTCCGGAGCCAGCGCTGTGTGTTGCGCATGGCAGGTGCAGACAGGCGCAGACAGGTGCAGACAGGCGCCTGAGTGAGCCTCCCCTCCCCCACACAGCCCCTCCCTCACCTCTCTGCAGAGGACTGCACTCAGAGCGCTCTGCTCTGCTCAACTCTGCACGGGATTTTATTTAAAATAAAAAATATTTAAATAAATATTACATATTATATTATATTACATATTACATACATACATCATTACTTATTTACATCAGATTTTTTGTTTTTACTGTGATTTTATTAAAATATGTGACAATTATTTTTTCACAAAACATGCATATTTAGATAATATGTACGGCATATGGATAATGTGACATTGATATTTTATCTCTGTCCGATAATCTGGAACTAAAATATGAGATTTAATTCAGTTTGAGTGAGTTTGAGAAACCGCCCCTCCCCCACATCAGATCTACACTGTGGGGTTAAGACTCCGTTTGGGAGTCTTAAACTGCGGCTCAGCCCCAGAGGCAGGACCAGAGGCAGGACCAGAGGCAGGACCAGAGGCAGGACCAGAGGCAGGACCAGGACCAGGACCAGGACCGTGGATCCATCAGACCTTCAGGTAAGAGATCATGTTGTCACTAATGATCCACAAATGCATCTTTTGTTCCATTGATGTTCAATTTCAAAAGTAAAGTTTTAACGTCACTTGAACCTGACGTTTGCTCAGAGCTGAGCGGAATGACAGGGACTGACAGGGGCAGGCAGGGACTGACAGGGGCAGGCAGGTGCAGGATCAGGGGTAGGAAAAGATTTGAGGAAGGCACTAGATCATGTGTTTCTAGGGTTAGGGTTAGGGTTAGCTCACAGTTAGCCGCGGTTAGCAGCAACTTTGGGATCTTGAACTGAATTAAACTCTGCCAAAGCGGAGGCACCTGCCACGTGTCAGACTGACAGGTGACGCCCTGGCAATGAAGTGAATCAAACAAATGAGGCTGAACGTGTGCAAGCTACAAAACATAACAGGCTGGAGGGAGGGACAGGTGCGCGCCTGACAGGGGCGTGATCATGTGGCAGGTGCAGGCGCTGGCAGGTGCTCAGGCCCAAATGTGGACAGGGAGCTCCGAGTGAAAGGATGTCAGCTACATCTAGAGTGTGTTATTTTGATTAAGAATTTTTAAAAATTGAAGTAATTGTCAGAGCCAATGAATCAGGAGATCATATTTCAAAATAAAAAGGCATTAAAAAAATCTTATAACAAAGGCACAATTAAAAAAGAATGTATATTTTATAAGAGTTTTAATGGGCGAACATGAGACAGACTATCATGCTATTTTTTTCAAAATGTATTTAACCAAATGGAGTAAAATTTCAGTTGATTTTTCCATGTTTTGCTAAATTGACGTTTGGTTGCTGTTTGAAGTTCTGTCAAGACCCAAACAGAACAATCGTTTGAAGCTATTGATTTCAATGCAGTTCGTTGCACTTCATTTCATTTAAAGTTAGCAACTACTGCTGCTAATGCTACGCTAATGTTATTACATTATGAACACTTTGTATTATTTATTTCTGTGATTCATGATTGAAATGTGTTTTCATTCAGGCCAAGTCAGAAAGCAAGTCAGGACCTGATCAGCTCTCCAGACCCTCTGCTCTGGTCCAGCTCTGACTCCAGACCCTCTGCTCTGGTCCAGCTCTCCAGACCCTCTGCTCTGGTCCAGCTCTCCAGACCCTCTGCTCTGGTCCAGCTCTGACTCCAGACCCTCTGCTCTGGTCCAGCTCTGACTCCAGACCCTCTGCTCTGGTCCAGCTGTGACTCCAGACCCTCTGCTCTGGTCCAGCTCTGACTCCAGACCCTCTGCTCTGGTCCAGCTCTGACTCCAGACCCTCTGCTCTGGTCCAGCTCTGACTCCAGACCCTCTGCTCTGGTCCAGCTCTGACTCCAGACCCTCTGCTCTGGTCCAGCTCTGACTCCAGACCCTCTGCTCTGGTCCAGCTCTGACTCCAGACCCTCTGCTCTGGTCCAGCTCTGACTCCAGACCCTCTGCTCTGGTCCAGCTCTCCAGACCCTCTGCTCTGGTCAGCTCTGACTCCAGACCCTCTGCTCTGGTCCAGCTCTGACTCCAGACCCTCTGCTCTGGTCCAGCTCTCCAGACCCTCTGCTCCTGGTCCAGCTGTGACTCCAGACCCTCTGCTCTGGTCCAGCTCTGACTCCAGACCCTCTGCTCTGGTCCAGCTCTGACTCCAGACCCTCTGCTCTGGTCCAGCTCTGACTCCAGACCCTCTGCTCTGGTCCAGCTCTGACTCCAGACCCTCTGCTCCTGGTCCAGCTCTGACTCCAGACCCTCTGCTCTGGTCCAGCTCTGACTCCCAGACCCTCTGCTCTGGTCCAGCTCTGACTCCAGACCCTCTGCTCTGGTCCAGCTCTGACTCCAGACCCTCTGTTCTGGTCCAGCTCTGACTCCAGACCCTCTGCTCTGGTCCAGCTCTGACTCCAGACCCTCTGCTCTGGTCCAGCTCTGACTCCAGACCCTCTGCTCTGGTCCAGCTCTGACTCCAGACCCTCTGCTCTGGTCCAGCTCTGACTCCAGACCCTCTGCTCTGGTCCAGCTCTGACTCCAGACCCTCTGCTCTGGTCCAGCTCTGACTCCAGACCCTCTGTTCTGGTCCAGCTCTGACTCCAGACCCTCTGCTCTGGTCCAGCTCTGACTCCAGACCCTCTGCTCTGGTCAGCTCTGACTCCAGACCCTCTGCTCTGGTCCAGCTCTGACTCCAGACCCTCTGCTCTGGTCCAGCTCTGACTCCAGACCCTCTGCTCTGGTCCAGCTCTGACTCCAGACCCTCTGTTCTGGTCCAGCTCTGACTCCAGACCCTCTGCTCTGGTCCAGCTCTGACTCCCAGACCCTCATGCTCTGGTCCAGCTCTGACTCCAGACCCTCTGCTCTGGTCCAGCTGTGACTCCCAGACCCTCTGCTCTGGTCCAGCTCTGACTCCAGACCCTCTGCTCTGGTCCAGCTCTGACTCCAGACCCTCTGTTCTGGTCCAGCTCTGACTCCAGACCCTCTGCTCTGGTCCAGCTCTGACTCCAGACCCTCTGCTCTGGTCCAGCTCTGACTCCAGACCCTCTGCTCTGGTCCAGCTCTGACTCCAGACCCTCTGCTCTGGTCCAGCTCTGACTCCAGACCCTCTGCTCTGGTCCAGCTCTGACTCCAGACCCTCTGCTCTGGTCCAGCTCTCCAGACCCTCTGCTCTGGTCCAGCTCTGACTCCAGACCCTCTGCTCTGGTCCAGCTCTCCAGACCCTCTGCTCTGGTCCAGCTCTGACTCCAGACCCTCTGCTCTGGTCCAGCTCTGACTCCAGACCCTCTGCTCTGGTCCAGCTCTGACTCCAGACCCTCTGCTCTGGTCCAGCTCTCCAGACCCTCTGCTCTGGTCCAGCTCTCCAGACCCTCTGCTCTGGTCCAGCTCTGACTCCAGACCCTCTGTTCTGGTCCAGCTCTCCAGACCCTCTGCTCTGGTCCAGCTCTGACTCCAGACCCTCTGCTCTGGTCCAGCTCTCCAGACCCTCTGCTCTGGTCCAGCTCTGACTCCAGACCCTCTGCTCTGGTCCAGCTCTGACTCCAGACCCTCTGCTCTGGTCCAGCTCTGACTCCAGACCCTCTGCTCTGGTCCAGCTCTGACTCCAGACCCTCTGCTCTGGTCCAGCTGTGACTCCAGACCCTCTGCTCTGGTCCAGCTCTGACTCCAGACCCTCTGCTCTGGTCCAGCTCTCCAGACCCTCTGCTCTGGTCCAGCTCTGACTCCAGACCCTCTGCTCTGGTCCAGCTGTGACTCCAGACCCTCTGCTCTGGTCCAGCTCTGACTCCAGACCCTCTGCTCTGGTCCAGCTGTGACTCCAGACCCTCTGCTCTGGTCCAGCTCTGACTCCAGACCCTCTGCTCTGGTCCAGCTCTGACTCCAGACCCTCTGCTCTGGTCCAGCTCTGACTCCAGACCCTCTTCTCTGGTCCAGCTCTGACTCCAGACCCTCTGCTCTGGTCCAGCTCTGACTCCAGACCCTCTTCTCTGGTCCAGCTCTGACTCCAGACCCTCTGCTCTGGTCCAGCTCTGACTCCAGACCCTCTGTTCTGGTCCAGCTCTGACTCCAGACCCTCTGCTCTGGTCCAGCTGTGACTCCAGACCCTCTGCTCTGGTCCAGCTCTGACTCCAGACCCTCTGCTCTGGTCCAGCTCTGACTCCAGACCCTCTGCTCTGGTCCAGCTGTGACTCCAGACCCTCTGCTCTGGTCCAGCTCTGACTCCAGACCCTCTGGTCGGCTGGTAGGAGGCTCCTGTCCATGTCGTTCTGCTGCTCACACTCTGCACCTGTCCCTCCCTCACGCCTCATAAATATAATGATGAATATATAAACTGTTTTGTGTTTGTGACATACACTCAGAAAATTTAACTTTTGAGCTTATTGCACCTTTGTATGGATTATCGAATTTACTTTGTGAAGTATTGAATGTACATTTTTAACCCTGAATTGACTTTATTATTGTCCAGTGTTTGTCGTTGTTGACTCAATATATGATCCCTGCAAAAACTCAACATGGTTTCAGTCTCCTTTGCTCACTGCACTCCTAAAGCCTAAATCTTACTGAACTATTATTCCATTGTTACTGATGCTATATCAGAAGCTTAGTGTGACAAACGGGCTACAGTTTTATTTTCTTTAATTTTTAACATGGAGAAGGTGGACCCTTTTTTTTTTTTGCAATTAACTATTTTTATTCAGCTCTTTGTATCAAATCTTACATCTGTGACATTTTGATACTAGACAGACAAACAAACAAAAAATAATACAGATTACAACTTAATACTTTTTTGAACATTTTTTGAAATCAATTTAAATTAAAATAACCATAAAATAAATAACTCAATTATAATAGCAAAAAAACAACAACATACAAGTATGAAAAAATAATAAATAAAATCAAAATTGGACAAAACACTCGACAAGACAACATAAAATAAGACAAGACAAAATTGGACAATACGAACCAATTCAACAAAAACCAGGCAATTGACAAACCACACAAGAAACACAAGACACCACGAATCATACTGGACCCTGAAGTTCTCCCATCGACCCATGATATACAATCATACATGATCCTCATAATCATTTAGCAAACATTTATACAAAGGAAAATTATGCAGACTGTTTAGAATTCAGAATTATACTTTTTCAATCCCATTTTATTGATTCCCATTTTTTGAAATGTAAAAATAACTTATTTTTATTCATAGCTATAATTTCCTCAGTTCTGTAGATTTAGTCTGTTTTTAAAATGTGTCAAGCACAAATCGACTTTTGTGTTTGCCTTGAATATTAACTTTTGACCTATTAAAGTAATAGTGTTCGCTAAATTGAAATTATGATCTTTTAGATTTCCTAGGATTATATTCATGGGACTAATGTCTAGCTTGACTCTGAATTCCATCAGCCATTTTTGAATCGAACTCCAGAACATTGACACATAAGGACAATAATAAAATACATGCATTATATCTTCATCTTCCTCCCACAGAAACGACACATCGAGTCCTTCTTAATGTCACATATTTTAAGATGTTTTCTTGTTGCAGTGATTCTATAAAATATTTTTAATTGAAAAATTCTTGTAAAAGAATCAATTGTTGTATTATAAATATTCTTAAAAAAGTTTTTCCATATAATTGGAGTATTAATTTCATCTTCCCAATGTGTACAGATTCTGTGAGGGAAAAAAGCTGTACCGGACATGTATAGATTGAAATTATATATACTTTTGTTTATTTTGCTAGATGTTAACCATCGAATGCATTTAGACTGTGGCCTACAAACTAATAGGTTACATGTTTTGTTTTTCATCATTCGTTTCCAGTTATTGGGAATAGCTGATAATAATTGGTTGTGCTGCAAATAATCAATACAATGTCCATATCGTTCACAAAATTGTTGATATAAAAAGAACTCCCCCTTTTTGTCCATAAGATCATTAATAAATACAAGACCATTCTTTAAACATGAATTCCACAGAAAAGGTTTCCCATCAATCAATATCTTAGAGTTCATCCAGAGAAGTTGATTTTGAATCTCCTGAACACCATCTGAGGGTGAGATTGAAAATTCAACCAGGCTTTTAGAGAGTCTTTAAAAAATGATGACACATTTTTCAGTTCTTCATTAAATAATTGATCAATATGTTTAGAGTTCAATTGGAAAAATGGAAACAGATTGTTCTTAAAAAAATTGTACGTTTTATGTAACATTTGACTTGATATCCACTCAGGATTATGATACATTTTGCCAATCCAGGAGGCTTTCAGAGATTCATTCATCATTTCAAGGTTTTTTAAATTCAAACCCCCATTTCCAAATGTATTATACATATATTGCCTTTTAATCTTGTCTGGTTTGTTATTCCAAATAAACTTATACACTTTTGCTCAAAACATTTAAAAAAGGTTTTTTTCCGGTGAAGGAAGAGTCATCAGTAAATAAACAAATTGAGGTACTACAAGAGAGTTGATTAAAGTTGTTTTACCATACAATGTTAGATGATTCCCGCTCCATGGCTGCAGTAAACTTTCAGCCTTTTTCATTTTTCTCTCATAATTAACCCAAATTGTGTCTTCCACATTTTCAGTGATATAGATTCCTAAAATTTTTACTTCCCCGCGGGTCCATTTCACTGGTGCTGAGCATTTTATAGTAAAATTTGTCCTTGCAATGTTTCCTAATCTCATAATGTTACATTTGTCATAATTTGGTTTGTTATAAGTTGGATATCTCTGAAAATAGGTTTAGTTCTTTTATTAATTCTTGTAATGTCTGTTCTTCTGGTTGCAGAAAGAAAGTGGCATCATCTGCGTACATTGTCATTTTTATTTCCTTACTGTTATGTTTTAGACCTTTTATTTTTGTATTATTTCTTATTCTGATGGCCAATATTTCCATACACAAAATAAACAAGTACGGAGACAAAGGGCATCCCTGCCTGACCCCTCTAGATAATATAAAGTTTTCTGATAAGTAACCATTGTTCAAAATTTTACTGGTGGGTTTATTATAAAAAAAATATGCACCCGTCTTAAAATATTTTCTCCAAAATTAAAAAACTTTAATATACTATTAATGAATCTCCAGTTTATTTTGTCAAAGGCTTTTTCCAGATCTGATATAAACAACAGTCCTGGTTTTTCCTGCTCTTTGTATTCTTCAATTATGTCAATAATATGTCTTATGTTTTCTCCAATAAACCTTCCTTTAATAAAGCCCACCTGATCATGATCGATAATAGTTCCAATTATGTTTTTGATACGATGTGCTCTACATTTAGTAAGTATGCGTGTGTCACAACAAAGTAAGGTCAGGGGTGTCCAATTTTCCATAAGTGTACGATCTTTATATTGGCCGTCAGAATTTTGCTTCAGCAGGAGTGAAATGATCCCTTGTCTTTGTGACTCAGATAAATGACCATTTGAAAAGGAATAATTGAAAGAGGCTAGGAGGTATTTTTTAATTTAATCAAAGAAAGTCAAATATACTTCAACTGGAATTCCATCAAGTCCACTAGCCTTTCCTGGAGAGAACGACTTAATAGCCTCCTTTATTTCCTCTTCTGTTAGTTCACCTTCACAACTTTGTTTTTGGTGTTAATTTATAATATTTGGAGTGTGGAAAGAATTGACTGATGTCACCCAATTCTTTCTGATCTTCTTCCCGGCAAAATAGTGACTTAAAATATTTCACTTCCTCTTTTAAAATTTCTTGGGGATCTGTTATGATTCCATTTGGCGTACATAGACTAACAATATTTTTTTTTGTTGAGTTTCTTTGATTTAATCTTAAGAAGTGAGCCGTACACTTCTCTCCATGTTCCATCCACGAGGCCCGTGATCTGGTGATTAATCCTGCTACTCGTTCATAATATAAGCGCTCTAATTCATCCATGTCATGTCTAGTTTATTGTGATTTCCCCCTCCCAGTCCATATTCCATAATCCATGTGCTTTTTTCATATCCAAAGTTTTTGTGATTCTTCTATTGGATATAGGCCCAAGTTATATCCTGACACCGTTACTTTTATCTAGTTTATATGTTTGTGGGTCTATACCAAAAACGATCTAATTGTATCTCATTATTCATAGGTTACTCACCTTATGAATAATATACCGTTCATTTATCACTCACGTAATCCCAGGCTCTTCTCTGCACGTTGCATTAGTTCGTTTATTTCTTCTCCCATACGCCTTGCTTTGGGCTTTTCCCACTGTCCTTCGCCGTGTCCACTGTTTAAATCCTGTTGCGCCAGAGCTTTATTTTGTTTCTCAATATGAAGATGTTCCATAGTCGCTGCGTTGATCAATCCGCGCTTTCCCAAGTCCTTTATCGCCGCTTGAGGGGTTTCAAAGATTTGCGCGGTGCCATCCTCAAAAACGACTTTTAGCTTCGCAGGAATCAAAACGTGGGATTTGATGTTTTTATCCTTTAGTTGCTTCCTCACATATTTGTAAGCTGTTCGTTGTTGGTACACTTTTGCAGTGAAGTCGTGTTCAAAAAAGATGCGGGTGTCTTTAAATATGACTTCCTTCATTTTCCACGCCGTCGAGAGGACTCGCTTCTTTGCGTTAAAATCTCTGAATGCTACGATTATTTGCCTCCCATGTGTCTCGTCTTTTCTGTAGAGACGATGCGCTCTGATCACTTCAATATCTCCAGTTAAATGAAGTGTCTCTCGGAAAAGTTTTTTTACGAAGGTGATCATGTCGTCGCCTTCGCTTCTCTCCGGCACATTAAAAATGCGCACATTGTTCTGTCGGGATTTATTTTCCAAATAATCCGTACGCTCTTCCAACTCCACTACCTTATTTGCCAGATATTTAATCACTTGGTGATGAGAAGTTTCTACATCCAAAGATTCACTTATCCTGCCTTCCACCTCCGCCAGGCGCCCTGTCGCTTTCTCCAGGTCCTCGCTCATTTGCTTATTTTGTTGCATTATCTGCTTTATGTCTCTTTCGGTCTCTGTCCGAAACTCTTTGAGCTCCGTTCTAAATTCTTTAAGTTCTGAAGAGATAGAGTGTTTGGTAGAGAGTATCAGAAGTTTGAGTTCCTCAGCGTCAGTCATTTTGAACACCTGTGCAGGTTGGAGTTTTGAGGTGCCTTTTTTCTTTTTTTGCGTTACGGTCTTATCCAAAATGACTCCAGAACGCAAATTCATTTTACAGGAATCATCACGTGAGAGAACATCTTATTCTTCCGTTTGATACAGCACCATAATCGTGGTTTTGTCGTCTTTAGTGGGAGAGGAAATCACCAGCGTCTCACACCGCGGCCATCTTTTAGCTCTAGAGTTCTAGAGAGAAGGTGGACCCTTTGTAATAAACAATATCAGAACAATATCTGTAAAATACTTCTGTTTCAAAAGAAGAGGTCTTTTTCTCCAAAAAGAGTTCTAACCTTTATAACCACCGGTAATTACAATGTTATTGTGTAACATAAGTATTTAAGTGTTATACCTTACCTTTAAGTGGAGGAGTTCAAATATCTGTTCACGAGTGAGGGACGGACGAAGCACGAGATAATACTGCAGGTATTAAAGAAACTGCATCGTCATGAGCGTCTGACTGGACTGTCCCCAGAGTTTCACTGAAGCATGTTAAAATACATAGCATAACATTTTTTTAAAAATGAAACAGAATTTGTAAAACATTACAAAAATGATATATACATACAAATGTTATTTTTAAATGGTTTCTGACAGCCACACTACGATTGTACTTAGAAGAACAGATTTGTGGTCTGCAAGTATTTGAGTCAAACAAAACGTATAAAATAATTACTTATTTTTTAATTATGCATGTCATTTTGGGGACATGTCATAAGATGATAATCTACGTGCATATGTTCAAAGAGCCCAGGTTTCATTATTTATTAACCTTGGCAAGTCAGCGCACAACAGGCGGGTCACAGTGGATACTAACATTTAATACATTGTCTTGCTTGTTTCCATGAGTTGTAATTACCTTTAGTTTATATTTTAGAAAGTATAATAATACCAGAAATCTGTGCTAGATTCTCAGAATTATATATATTTTTTGTTTTTCCTCTTTTTCAAATGTTATCCTTCAAAATAGCACAAGGATGGGCCTAAAGATCCACAGTTGGAAGAAACTTTGGGTGCAGTACCCATTGTGTCCATAGGTGGGGTCAGGGTGCCAAACTTAAGGCGCAGTACCCATTGTGTCCATAGGTGGGGTCCGGGTGCCAAACTTAAGGCGCAGTACCCATTGTGTCCATAGGTGGGGTCCGAGTGCCAAACTTAAGGCGCAGTACCCATTGTGTCCATAGGTGGGGTCAGGGTGCCAAACTTAAGGCGCAGTACCCATTTTTGTCCACAAGGGGCGTAAGAGTGCAAAACTGTGTGAAATTCCGGCGAAAAATTCTTGACATTGACCCAAAATGAGGACTTTTGGTGAAAATCACAGGGAGGTTCTAGAAGGTATTTAGAGGTGATTTAACGAGGGACAAAGTGAGGACCGGGCAAAATGTCCTCACTTCCCCAAAGTGTCCTCACAATGTTGGTTAAAAACTTACACCGGTCCTCACAATGTAGCAAGTACAAACACTCACACACTCACACACTCACACACTCACACACTCACACACTCACACACTCACACACTCACACACTCACACACTCACACACTCACACACTCGATTGGGGACCAACTGGGGACCGTCTTCTATGTCAACTCCTTAGCAATAGTAACACTGATAGGACAGGACTTTTGAGGGACATCACACACATCACACACATCACACACATCACACACATCACACACATCACACACATCACACACATCACACACATCACACACTTGACGATGGACTAATGGGGGACAGATGTTTACCCGAGTCATTGACGTTAATATTATTAATAGAACATCATTGTTGGGGACATCACACACACACACACTCCAATGGGGACTATTTGGGGACATCACACACATACACACTCCAATGGGGACTATTTGGGGACATCACACACACACACACTCCAATGGGGACTATTTGGGGACATCACACACACACACACTCCAATGGGGACTATTTGGAGACATCACACACATACACACTCCAATGGGGACTATTTGGAGACATCACACACATACACACTCCAATGGGGACTATTTGGGGACATCACACACACACACACTCCAATGGGGACTATTTGGAGACATCACACACATACACACTCCAATGGGGACTATTTGGGGACATCACACACATACACACTCCAATGGGGACTATTTGGGGACATCACACACATACACACTCCAATGGGGACTATTTGGGGACATCACACACATACACACTCCAATGGGGACTATTTGGGGACATCACACACATACACACTCCAATGGGGACTATTTGGGGACATCACACACATTCACACTCCAATGGGGACTATTTGGGGACATCACACACATACACACTCCAATGGGGACTATTTGGGGACATCACACACATTCACACTCCAATGGGGACTATTTGGGGACATCACACACATTCACACTCCAATGGGGACTATTTGGGGACATCACACACATTCACACTCCAATGGGGACTATTTGGGGACATCACACACATTCACACTCCAATGGGGACTATTTGGGGACATCACACACATACACACTCCAATGGGGACTATTTGGGGACATCACACACATACACACTCCAATGGGGACTATTTGGGGACATCACACACATCACACTCCAATGGGGACTATTTGGGGACATCACACACATACACACTCCAATGGGGACTATTTGGGGACATCACACACATACACACTCCAATGGGGACTATTTGGGGACATCACACACATTCACACTCCAATGGGGACTATTTGGGGACATCACACACATACACACTCCAATGGGGACTATTTGGGGACATCACACACATTCACACTCCAATGGGGACTATTTGGGGACATCACACACATTCACACTCCAATGGGGACTATTTGGGGACATCACACACATTCACACTCCAATGGGGACTATTTGGGGACATCACACACATACACACTCCAATGGGGACTATTTGGGGACATCACACACATACACACTCCAATGGGGACTATTTGGGGACAGTCATTGAAGTGCACATGACCTGGCCCTGCACTACAGCAGGTACTCAGGAGATGCACCGTCAATGAACAAAGCCTTATCATGATGGTATTAGCAGCTGTAGCTCAGTGTTAGCAGCCGTAGCTCAGTGTTAGCAGCCGTAGCTCAGTGTTAGCAGCCGTAGCTCAGTGTTAGCAGCCGTAGCTCAGTGTTAGCAGCCGTAGCTCAGTGTTAGCAGCCGTAGCTCAGTGTTAGCAGCCGTACCTCAGTGTTAGCAGCCGTAGCTCAGTGTTAGCAGCCGTAGCTCAGTGTTAGCAGCTGTAGCTCAGTATTAGCAGGTGTAGCTCAGTGTTAGCAGCTGTAGCTCAGTGTTAGCAGGCTGTAGCTCAGTGTTAGCAGGCTGTAGCTCAGTGTTAGCAGCTGTAGCTCAGTATTAGCAGGTGTAGCTCAGTGTTAGCAGGTGTAGCTCAGTGTTAGCAGGCTGTAGCTCAGTGTTAGCAGGCTGTAGCTCAGTGTTAGCAGCTGTAGCTCAGTATTAGCAGGTGTAGCTCAGTGTTAGCAGGTGTAGCTCAGTGTTAGCAGGCTGTAGCTCAGTATTAGCAGGTGTAGCTCAGTGTTAGCAGGTGTAGCTCAGTGTTAGCAGCTGTAGCTCAGTGTTAGCAGGTGTAGCTCAGTGTTAGCAGGTGTAGCTCAGTGTTAGCAGGTGTAGCTCAGTGTTAGCAGGTGTAGCTCAGTGTTAGCAGCTGTAGCTCAGTCATTTATGCTTTTGGAGTCACCTGGAGCCAAGACAAGAAACTGTGACAAACTGACAACATAAAGTTACGTGTAATAACCTTATTCTAGAATCTGCTGCGGCGTCTATTTTTCTGTTACACGGGGAAGACGAGCTCAGTAAAAAATAAGTTCTACTCGAACTAAAAAGCCGTTTCAGGCCCAGGAAATCGGTGCATGTGACGTATTGTTACTCGAGAACATTTTACACAAATCAATTTACTTTATATAATGTTTTAGCAGCAAGACTTTTCCCTCGTTCTCCACTTAGTGAACTGAGATCCCGCTGAAGTGGAAGTGCTGTTACGGAGCAAAAAGAGGCAAAAGTGGGCGTGGCATAAGGTGAATACCTACCTCCTCACGCCATGGCCTCAGCATCCCTGTAGTTATGTGTCATTTCTTCATCCAAAGTCATGTCTTTCAGGGCAAAGACACAAAGACGTGCCATTCTTTCCACTGTTAGAGTCACATGATTGATTTAGTCTGATTGTCTTCCCAGAGAACTGTAGAGACACATGTTTAAGAAACAGAAATAGCTTAGTGATTGTTAATTGCTAATTAGCAGATGCAATGTGGTTGTTATTTGTGATCAATGCATGTATATACATATAATATATACATACACATACACATACATACACATATACATATTTGCAATAATATTTATTATTTTCCTTCCATTTTCTCTATTTGTACAAAATGCTCCAAATGATCACACCCTGGTAAAACAGCTATCTTAGCAATTGCAAACTGTTTGTTCATTTGGATCATGGCCTGTAGATCCACATGTGCAGTTGCATGTATTTATTTTCTTGACATTCCAAATTGAATTATTTATAGAAAACTCCAAAGAGTCCCAACCCAAAAAACATCTCAGGCAAATGTAAGGTTTAAAGACAAAGACTTATAGCTGGCTAGGTAGCTTGCATGTTTTCAATAAGCTATCTTAGCAGTTGCTACTTGCTACTTGCTAGCACAATGTGCTGATGGATTTGGCCTGTAGATCCACATTTGTCGGTGCATTTTATCTTCCTTTTGTATCAAACATGTTGCTCCTTTAATGATTTAATTATGTTTATAGCTTTAATTTAAAACAAACTTTTAACATTTTCTTACCTTGAAATGGTGTGGTTTAAGTTTTCTTCTCATGGGAACAGGAGCCTCTTGTTTAATTAAGAGGAGCAAACATTTCCCACCAATCATGTTGTTTTCCAGTGTTACTTTCTAAGTTGGCTCCGCCCCTTTCCCTTGTGCCATTTCAACACAGGTGCCCAGCCCTGCAGACTTTGGTCTAATTGGTGTAAAGTAACACAGATCCATCAGATCATAGAAGAAAACTGTTCAAACTGTTGAAGTGGGACTTCTGTTCTGGTATAAACACAGGTCTGACGTTACACACAACCTCCATTTGGGGACATGTGCACTTCCACACACAACCACCAGGGGGAAATGTGGAGGGATACACAGATTGAGTGGGGGGGCAGTTTTGAAATCACACACAAAAAACTGAAATAAGTCACTTTTAGGGACAGTTGAGATTTTAAGAGGGAAATGTATTTTGGAGCTCGGAGATGGCATTTTCAATGGAATGGTTTTGTCCCCAATCTACTGGTGTGTATTCTGAGCACACAGCACTTTAACCAAATTGCACTTTAAAAAGAAGACTATTGCACAAAACAATCTTAAATTTATTTATTGAATTAATGTCTGTCCTTTTAGTCCAATTTTAGACCCGGAGCACAGGGGCCCTTTAAGTGAAGCTGCTGGTCCTGGAGGAGAAAGGAGACGACTAATTCTAATGGGTAGTGATGTGCTTCTCGGGTCGAATCCCTGAAGCGTGTGCCGAGTAATCTAGATGAGTGGTTCTTGAACCGCGGGTCGAAGCGCGTGTTGATGACGTACGTGCTGACGCTTGAAGCCCCGCGTAGCGGGTGTACCACGTGACTGATTCAGGAAATGATTCGCTAGGTTTGAGTGCAGTTCGAAATAAAAGCGGCAGTGAAACACTATGGCTTGCCCCTCGCTTTTTGTGTTTTTGGGTCCCTTTATTGCGCTGTTTTTGGCATTCGATTCGAGCTTCTTTTTTGCGATGGAACCAGCAAGAAAGAGGAGATTTTCACCTGTTTGGGAGCACTTTGAGTTGATCTCACCTAAGAAGGTAAGGCATTGCAATTACTATGTAATAGATTCCAATAATGAATAAAATAAAATGTGACAACACATAAAATTCACATTTTTCTTTTCTGAATACTTTTAGGTGAAGTGTCTGGTGTGTTCCAAGGAGCTAAGTTATAATAATAACACCTCAACTATGCTAAGGCACTTTAGAGTCTTGCATGGCAACGAGGAGCCCAACCAGGTTGAACCCGGCTCAGGTAGGCCATTTATATTCATAGCCCCACACTACACTGTATAGTTGTTTTTTTAACTCTTACATATGTAATTCAATTTAGCTGAGAAGGTTGACTTGGCTGAGCTGTTGGTGGATATGGTTATTGAGGATTCACAGCCTTTTACCTTGGTTGAGGGCAGTGGATTCAAAAAGCTTATGAAAGCTTTAGCTCCTTCCTATGTTCTACCTACACGGCAGGTATGTATGTCACAACATGAAGCCCTATATTATCACATTAACCATTTCAATACTTTTCAATTAAATAAATTATATTTTTTTTAGACTTTGAAAGCCATGGTGGAAAAAAGGTACAAGGAAACCAAGGATAAAACAAAAGCCATTGTGGCTAAAGCCTCTGCAGTTAGTTTGACATCAGATATGTGGACCTCCATAAACACTGATGCCTATCTAGCTGTGACATGTCATTTCATCGATGAAACCACGTCTCTGCAATCAGTTGTCCTGGGGGTGCAACATTTCCCTGAGGCACACACTGCAGCAAACATGGCTTCTATGAAAACTTCACTAATGTCTGAGTGGGGTATCAGTGAAAAAGTGACATGTCTAGTGACTGATGGTGCAGCAAATATGGGAGCTTGTGCCAGAGAGCTTCATTTGCGTCACACTATTTGTGTGGCACACACTCTCAATCTTTTGGTAAAAAAAGCTCTTGACCAATGTCCTAAATTATTCTACATCCGGACAAACTGTCGAAAGATAGTTGGTTATTTTAAGAGCAGCACTACAGCAAAGGTAAGCTCCTTACTTGTCATATGTGACATATTTTCTTTCTTTCTATATATTGATTTGACACTTGATTTTTGTTGGATGTTTTATAGGAGAGACTAACTCAGATGCAAGTTCACATGGGCCTTCCAGTGCTTAAACTTATTCAGGAGGTTGATACAAGGTGGAACAGCACTTATCTCATGCTTCAGCGTATGTACACTTTGAGAGAGCCTGTCGGAGCAGCTTTGGCTGGTCTACGTACTGATCTGGCACCATTGTCTGCTGAACAATACAGAATTATTGCTGAATGTTTGAAAGTACTAGAACCATTTAACTATGCTACAATTGAGCTGTCTGAGGAGAAGAAGGTTTCCGGGTCAAAGGTAATTCCGCTGTTGTCCATGTTGCATCACTCTCTGGAAGAAGAGGAGATTCGACTGCTTCAAACTCCAGAAAGTATATCCATGGTTGAGTTTCTGCAAAGACAACTAAGAGAGAAGCTGAACAACCTCCAGTCGATGAGCATTACTTTTTTGGCTACCCTGCTTGACCCAAGGTTTAAAAAACTAGGCTTCTTTAGTCCCAATAAAGCAGCAGAGGCAGAAAAAAGGCTAACGATAGAATGTGCAGCTATTATGAGGCTCATCATCATCATCATCATCATCAGAACCTTCCCAGTCTGTTGGAGGTATTTAATATCTCCTAATTGTGCTAATATTTAATAATATTTACTAATACTATAGCTTGTTTATCTTTTCTAGGAAGCAAACTGTGGCATAATTTTGATACCTCAATCCATCAAGCAAGAACCACAAATGTCACGGCAAATGCAACAGTTGAGGTGCAAAAGTATCTAGGAGCACCAAACATCCCCAGAGTTGAAAGTCCCCTTCAGTACTGGGAATCACAGAAATATACACTTCCAAATCTATATAAACTTGCCATCTCATTTCTATGCACCCCTGCTTCATCAGTACCATGTGAAAGAGTTTTTTCAAAGGCAGGTGAAATTCTCTGCAAAAAAAGAAACCGCCTGAGTCCAAAAACTTTGGAAAAAATATTGTTTTTAAATAAAAATGAATAAACACTTTACCTCCTTATTTCACATTTTCACTTGTTGCATAAGCACAAACAAAAAACAAAGTAACACAAAACAATTCATGTTAAAACTCTTCAAATAATATTTTTTGTATTCAGAGCATGATTCACATCCCACCATTTTATTGCAAGCTCCAAGCATGTTATACATTTTTCTGCCCACATGATGGGGTAGTTGAGCAAATAAATCATCTTGAAGCCCCTAGGTGTGTGTGAAGCTTTTCCCTGCAGGGCTTCACTGCTTTATGGGGCTTCATTTTGCCATCACTACTAATGGGATGTGTGCAATAGTAGTGCATTAACAGTGTTTAAGTGTTTAAGTGTTTGTGTAGTTTTCTGTGTTTGTGTGAATGGTTTGATCATGTCTACTGACCTCCTCTGTCCTTGTGTCCAGGTGCCAAAGGGTTCCCCCCAGGAACGAGTCCCTTAAGAAGGTTCCGGGCCAGACCAAGGCAGAGGAAGTGTAGGGGGGACATGACAGGGTTTTTAAGGTGTTAAGGGTTTTAATGATAGGTCGTGGTGTTTGGTGGGGTCTGTGTGTGTGTCTGTGTGTATAGTAGTTATGGTTTATGGTTTATTATGATTTCAGGGGATTGTAGAGGGCTGTTTGAGAGCTGGTGTTTTAAGCATCCCTGCTCGTTAGAACTGGTTTTACCCGGTGAGTGGAGGAGTATAAAAGGCGCCTGGAAAACACCAACTGTCTCTGCTGCTGGAGGTGAAGCTGTCTCCTGCGTTTTGTCTTTGCACGATGCACTTTTGCACTTTTTGTTATTGGAAAAAAAGTTAAAAAAATGTGGACCACCGTTTTGCTGCCTTGTCTGAGTTTTTAACCTTCAACTGCGCTCCAACCCGCTCACGGCTCAACCTACATCACAGTCTCCATGAGTCTCCGTGAGTCACCGTGAGTCTGGCCTGAGTCTGGCCTGAGTCTGGCCTGAGTCTGGCCTGAGTCTGGCCTGAGTCTGGCCTGAGTCTGGCCTGAGTCTGGCCTGAGTCTGGCCTGAGTCTGGCCTGAGTCTGGCCTGAGTCTGGCCTGAGTCTGGCCTGAGTCTGGCCTGAGTCTGGCCTGAGTCTGGCCTGAGTCTGGCCTGAGTCTGGCCTGAGTCTGGCCTGAGTCTGGCCTGAGTCTGGCCTGAGTCTGGCCTGAGTCTGGCCTGATTCTTTAGAGACTTTGAACCTTCAGCGCCGTCTGTTCAAACACCAGGGCTCATCATCAGGATGCTCTGCTGCTGAAGGCCTCCTGCCAGCAGAGGGCGCTGCCGACGCTCTGGATCGACGTCACAAACAAATGAAGCTCCACAATGAAAGCAACACTTTAATCTGATCGTTGTGTGATTTGTCCAGACAAACCTGTGACAGTCGCTGTGTCGGGCGGCACTTTTATGCTCCACCAAACGGTTCACACTCCACAGGGACTTTTAACGAGCTTTGACCGAAACGTGCCGGAGACACTTGTGTGTTAGCGCGCTATCAGAATCAGAATCAGAATCAGAATCAGAATCAGAATCAGAAGCGGTTTATTGCCATTGTCAGTGAAATTCACAAACGTAGGAACTTGCTTTGGCGTAAAGTGCAACATAAAACAATGAATAAAATATAAAAAATATATAAAAAGGCAGCATAAAATTAAGAATAAAATAGACTAAGATAGACTGAGACTATATACAGAATGTACAGTTGGACAGACAGTGCAAATAGACAGTTCTTATATAATATATGGTTAAAGTGGCAGGTGTTATAAAGTGTTCATGAGTCCAACGGCAGAGGGAAAGAAACTGTTCTTGTGGCGGGAGGTTCTGGTCCGGATGGACCGTAGCCTCCTGCCCGAGGGGAGGGGCTCAAATAGTTCATGTCCAGGTGAGAGTCAGCTGTGATCCGACCTGCTCGTCCCCGAGTCCTGGAGACACAGGTCCTGGACAGATGGAAGGCTGCAGCCGATCACCTTCTCAGCAGAGGCACAATGTGCTGTAGTCTGTGTTTGTCCCTGGCTGTGGCTCCAGCACCACACGGTGATGGAGGAGGTGATGGAGGAGGTGATGGAGGAGGTGAGGATGGACCACACGGTGATGGAGGAGGTGAGGATGGACCACACGGTGATGGAGGAGGTGATGGAGGAGGTGAGGATGGACCACACGGTGATGGAGGAGGTGAGGATGGACCACACGGTGATGGAGGAGGTGATGGAGGAGGTGATGGAGGAGGTGAGGATGGACCACACGGTGATGGAGGAGGTGAGGATGGACCACACGGTGATGGAGGAGGTGAGGATGGACCACACGGTGAAGGAGGAGGTGAGGATGGACCACACGGTGATGGAGGAGGTGATGGAGGAGGTGAGGATGGACCACACGGTGATGGAGGAGGTGAGGATGGACCACACGGTGATGGAGGAGGTGAGGATGGACCACACGGTGATGGAGGAGGTGATGGAGGAGGTGAGGATGGACAACACGGTGAAGGAGGAGGTGAGGATGGACCACACGGTGATGGAGGAGGTGATGGAGGAGGTGATGGAGGAGGTGAGGATGGACCACACGGTGATGGAGGAGGTGATGGAGGAGGTGAGGATGGACCACACGGTGATGGAGGAGGTGAGGATGGACCACACGGTGAAGGAGGAGGTGAGGATGGACCACACGGTGATGGAGGAGGTGATGGAGGAGGTGATGGAGGAGGTGAGGATGGACCACACGGTGATGGAGGAGGTGAGGATGGACCACACGGTGATGGAGGAGGTGATGGAGGAGGTGAGGATGGACCACACGGTGAAGGAGGAGGTGAGGATGGACCACACGGTGATGGAGGAGGTGATGGAGGAGGTGATGGAGGAGGTGAGGATGGACCACACGGTGATGGAGGAGGTGATGGAGGAGGTGAGGATGGACCACACGGTGATGGAGGAGGTGATGGAGGAGGTGAGGATGGACCACACGGTGATGGAGGAGGTGATGGAGGAGGTGAGGATGGACCACACGGTGATGGAGGAGGTGATGGAGGAGGTGAGGATGGACCACACGGTGATGGAGGAGGTGAGGATGGACCACACGGTGATGGAGGAGGTGAGGATGGACCACACGGTGATGGAGGAGGTGAGGATGGACCACACGGTGATGGAGGAGGTGATGGAGGAGGTGATGGAGGAGGTGAGGATGGACCACACGGTGATGGAGGAGGTGAGGATGGACCACACGGTGATGGAGGAGGTGAGGATGGACCACACGGTGAAGGAGGAGGAGGTGAGGATGGACCACACGGTGATGGAGGAGGTGATGGAGGAGGTGAGGATGGACCACACGGGTGATGGAGGAGGTGAGGATGGACCACACGGTGAAGGGAGGAGGTGAAGATGGACCACACGGTGAAGGAGGAGGTGAGGATGGACCACACGGTGATGGAGGAGGTGATGGAGGAGGTGATGGAGGAGGTGAGGATGGACCACACGGTGATGGAGGAGGTGAGGATGGACCACACGGTGAAGGAGGAGGTGAGGATGGACCACACGGTGATGGAGGAGGTGATGGAGGAGGTGAGGATGGACCACACGGTGATGGAGGAGGTGAGGATGGACCACACGGTGATGGAGGAGGTGATGGAGGAGGTGAGGATGGACCACACGGTGAAGGAGGAGGTGAGGATGGACCACACGGTGATGGAGGAGGTGATGGAGGAGGTGATGGAGGAGGTGAGGATGGACCACACGGTGATGGAGGAGGTGATGGAGGAGGTGAGGATGGACCACACGGTGATGGAGGAGGTGATGGAGGAGGTGAGGATGGACCACACGGTGATGGAGGAGGTGATGGAGGAGGTGAGGATGGACCACACGGTGATGGAGGAGGTGATGGAGGAGGTGAGGATGGACCACACGGTGATGGAGGAGGTGAGGATGGACCACACGGTGATGGAGGAGGTGAGGATGGACCACACGGTGATGGAGGAGGTGATGGAGGAGGTGATGGAGGAGGTGAGGATGGACCACACGGTGATGGAGGAGGTGAGGATGGACCACACGGTGATGTAGGAGGTGAGGATGGACCACACGGTGAAGGAGGAGGTGAGGATGGACCACACGGTGATGGAGGAGGTGATGGAGGAGGTGAGGATGGACCACACGGTGATGGAGGAGGTGAGGATGGACCACACGGTGAAGGAGGAGGTGAAGATGGACCACACGGTGAAGGAGGAGGTGAGGATGGACCACACGGTGATGGAGGAGGTGATGGAGGAGGTGATGGAGGAGGTGAGGATGGACCACACGGTGATGGAGGAGGTGAGGATGGACCACACGGTGAAGGAGGAGGTGAGGATGGACCACACGGTGATGGAGGAGGTGATGGAGGAGGTGATGGAGGAGGTGAGGATGGACCACACGGTGATGGAGGAGGTGAGGATGGACCACACGGTGATGGAGGAGGTGATGGAGGAGGTGAGGATGGACCACACGGTGAAGGAGGAGGTGAGGATGGACCACACGGTGATGGAGGAGGTGATGGAGGAGGTGATGGAGGAGGTGAGGATGGACCACACGGTGATGGAGGAGGTGATGGAGGAGGTGAGGATGGACCACACGGTGATGGAGGAGGTGATGGAGGAGGTGAGGATGGACCACACGGTAGAAGTCCATCCTCTGCTGGGCCTTCTTGATGATGGAGCTGATGGTCGGCTCCACTTGAGGTCCTGAGTGAAGGAGGTGCAGAGGAGGAGGAAAGAGTCCACGGTGGTGATGGGAGAGTCTGTCAGGGCGAGGGGGGGCAGGGGGGCTGAGACTTTCCTGAAGTCCACGATCATCTCCACTGTCTTCTGTTGAGCTCCAGGTTGTTGTTGCTGCACCAGGACACCAGCCGGTCCACCTCCCTCCTGTAGGCTCCTCCCTCCTGTAGACTCCTCCCTCCTGTAGACTCCTCCCTCCTGTAGACTCCTCCCTCCTGTAGACTCCTCCCTCCTGTAGACTCCTCCCTCCTGTAGACAGACTCATCGCCGTCCCAGATGAGTCCGATGAGGGTGGTGTCGTCTGCAAACGTGATCAGTTTTACAGAGTCGTAGCACGCAGACACACGATTAACGCACAAAAACAATCAACATAGAGCGCACCAAAACGCCAGGGCGTCCGTCAGCGGCGCCATCTTGGAAACTAATGCTAACGGCTGGAGGTTCAGAGCATCGAACCAAATTAAAACTGGAAGATGAACCCAAAATGGCGCCCTGTTTATCCCTGTGGCGTGTGCTCTGTTTGTATCGTCCGACCTGAGCCCGCCCCCTGAGCCCGCCCCCTCCTCTGAGCCCGCCTCCTCCTCTGAGCCCGCCTCCTCCTCTGAGCCCACCCCCTGAGCCCGCCTCCTCCTCTGAGCCCGCCTCCTCCTCTGAGCCCGCCCCTGAGCCCGCCCCCTCCTCTGAGCCCGCCCCTGAGCCCGCCTCTTCCTCTGAGGCCGCCTCCTCCCCTGAGCCCGCCCCTGAGCCCGCCTCCTCCCCTGAGCCCGCCCCCTTTAAGTCGTACAGAGAGTGATCTGTGCCTTTAATGTTAAACCAGACTCTGGTTATTAATCATTAATCAGACAATTATTATGGACCTGTTTAATCAGAATATTATACAAACAAAGGCCACATGACATGAACACAGGTCAGAGGTCAGAGGTCACAGGGCTGGGTCAGAGGTCTGGGTCAGAGGTCAGAGGTCACAGGTCTGGGTCAGAGGTCAGAGGTCACAGGTCTGGGTCACAGGTCTGGGTCAGAGGTCAGAGGTCACAGGTCTGGGTCAGAGGTCACAGGTCTGGGTCAGAGGTCACAGGTCTGGGTCAGAGGTCACAGGTCTGGGTCACAGGTCTGGGTCAGAGGTCAGAGGTCACAGGTCTGGGTCAGAGGTCACACGTCTGGGTCAGAGGTCACAGGTCTGGGTCAGAGGTCTGGGTCAGAGGTCAGAGGTCACAGGTCTGGGTCAGAGATCACAGGTCTGGGTCAGAGGTCAGAGGTCACAGGTCTGGGTCAGAGGTCACACGTCTGGGTCAGAGGTCACAGGTCTGGGTCAGAGGTCAGAGGTCACAGGTCTGGGTCAGAGATCACAGGTCTGGGTCAGAGGTCACAGGTCTGGATCAGAGGTCACAGGTCTGGGTCAGAGGTCACAGGTCTGGATCAGAGGTCAGAGGACTGGGTCAAAGGTCAGAGGTCACACGTCTGGGTCAGAGGTCACACGTCTGGGTCAGAGGTCAGAGGTCACACATCTGGGTCAGAGGTCAGAGGTCACACGTCTGGGGGCAGGGGGCCCTCTGCTGGCAGCTCGGCCCCGGACTGCAGCGCGTGTCGGACCCGCTGCCAGAACAGGCCCCTGTGGCCCCGGGCCCCGCTCCAGCTCACGTACGTGCGCCTCCTCAGGAGCCTCCTCATCCTGTAGAACGAGCTCAGCTGATTGGACGAGAGCTCCTCCAGGAACAGCAGGACCAGCACGTCCTTCTTCTCATCCAACAGAAGGAAGCTGTGGAGATGAAGTATCTGCTGTGAGATCCAATCACCTCAGACTGTCTGTGTGTGACGCTGCTCTCTGGAGTAAACTTCCTTTAATGCACAGAAGCGTCCACGAGGATCTTCTACTGACACATCGACCAAAACCTTCAGAAACCACAGAGACAACAGCAGCCTGAGCCACAGACCGGACCTGTCGTGGCTTCTGCTGCTTCGGTTCTGTCAGAGCTGATGGTTGAGCACCAGCACGCCCCGCTCCTCCAGGCTGACGTGGAGCAGAGGAACCTGAAACCAATGGCTCCAACAGTCCAGACTCTTCTGTGTCTGGTCTGTATTCTAATTTACACTCCGCACTCTCCTCTTATATTTTAATAGTTTTATTGTTAACAAAAGTATTTTTTATTTTAACTGATACTTAAGTCAGTCATTTTTATAAAGATTGATTGTGTTGTCAGTTTTGTGATTTGATTGCTCTTAAATGATGGATGTCTGAGCCAGACCGCACTGGAACGCACACAATCGCAATGTCTCAAGGTCCATGTCTCTGGTCTCGTCCTGACGCTCATAAACTCCTCCTGGTGCTCACACTTTTATTGTTCCTACAGTCTGAGCTTTTGTTTCATGTTTTTCCGTCAGGGCAGATGTAGAGGTCGTGAAGGAGGCGGAGCTCATGGTTCAGTCCAGGTTGTCACGTGAACGGATCCAGAAAATTATGAATGGACACAGTTTGAGGAGCGGTGGAAGGTGAAACCGTGAACCTGAGTTTGGCCACTGACGGCAAGAATGAGCGGAAAAGAAAAGGACGTGACACCGAGCCGTGGGGCAGGCTTGTGTTTGAAGGTCAAAGGAGGTGGGTTGGGGGAGTTTATGGGCCACCTCTGTCTCCAGGGTCTGAAGGACACCGTTCTGAACCACCCCGGTCCAGACGATGAAGAGGATGAGGAGAAGAACGCAGAGGTTTACGTGGAGCTCATTCAATGTTTGGATGACAAGAGCCTGTTGCTGATGCGCGGATGTCGGGCGGCGGGGCTAAAGATTCTCCGGGAACATTATTAATGGAGAGCCCAGAGTCATTCACACACACAGTTAACGTCACTACAGAAGTCGCCGATGGAGAATGTCACTGAATTTGTCATTAGAGCAGAGACTTTAAGAAGCGCAGGTAAGTGACAGTGGCAGGTAAGTCTGTAACATTAAATGAGTTTTGGCCCCGTGTACAGTGTGGTTGCTATGGTAATTTCCTAGTGTGATGTCATCATTTACAACCAGGAAGTCAAACTAAAAACGAAAAAATTGCTAAACCATGACAAAATTTTTGAAGTACTTTAACAAAATTTGAAATATATTTATCTTAACTGCATTGTTGTCAAACGAGTCGTCCGACCTGTCATGGGCCCTTTAAACCTGTCATGGGCCCTTTAAACCGTTTGCCAAACATATTTCACAAAGTGAAGATAAAATGACTTTTTCTGACTTTAAGACAAAGCTGCGGAGTTATGAGGACGTCGAGAATATGCGCAGCTGCGTCTGAAGATAATAAATGAAGGCGAAAGCGCAGTTTAGACCTTGTGTGTTGCAGGTGCGGCACCAGAGCCAGAGTCTGTCCACGTCAACAGAGGAGCAATCTCTGTAAAAACGCACAACAACTCGACGCAGACGAAGGAAACAGCGGGATGACGCACGGGGGTGTCCGGCGTGTCGAACAAGGAATATGCTTTCCAGATGATCGACGCGGAGATGAAGGAGCCAGACGTCAAGAACAGAGGTCTGATGGTGGATGTGGGAGCAACGTCACATCATCACAGACATCTCAGAGTTCAAGAGGTTTGAGTCCAGTTTCCAGGCCGGGACGCGATGCCAAACAAGTGACGCAGAGGTGTGGCTGGTCGACAGCAGAGGGCGGCGTTTCAACGCTGAGGAGCGCCCTGGACATCCCAACATATCCTCAAGATCTTCTCTGTGAAAGCTGCCACCTCCTGTGGGGCCACGTGATCTTTAGTGAGAGGAAGAGTGTTCTGCCTCGTCTGCCTGGACCAACTCCATCTACTTTAGATGAACTGTTCCTCCTCGTCCTCCTGGAGGATCTCTCTACACTGGTGGACTGCTCCTCGTCCTCCTGGAGGATCTCTCTACACTGGTGGACTGCTCCTCGTCCTCCTGGAGGATCTCTCTACACTGGTGGACTGCTCCTCGTCCTCCTGGAGGATCTCTCTACACTGGTGGACTGCTCCTCGTCCTCCTGGAGGATCTCTCTACACTGGTGGACTGCTCCTCGTCCTCCTGGAGGATCTCTCTACACTGGTGGACTGCTCCTCGTCCTCCTGGAGGATCTCTATACACTGGAGGACTGCTCCTCGTTCTCTGGGAGGATCTCTCACACTGGTGGACTGCTCCTCGTCCTCCTGGAGGATCTCTCTACACTGGTGGACTGCTCCTCGTCCTCCTGGAGGAACTCTACACTGGTGGACTGCTCCTCGTCCTCCTGGAGGATCTCTACACTGGTGGACTGCTCCTCGTCCTCCTGGAGGATCTCTCTACACTGGTGGACTGCTCCTCGTCCTCCTGGATGAACTCTTTAAAGCCACCTCCCTCTTGAGTGGTTCTGGTTCAGTCCAAGTGGATGTCAGTCCTAGTTCATCTGCAGCCTGTCCGTCCGTGGGAGTAGGATCTCTCCTTCACTGTGGTTCTCCTCAGGTTTATACTTTGTCCCGTGGGGTTTTTTGTAGTTTTTCCTGAAGGAGGGTCAAAGGACAGGGGCATTCTGGGACAGTTATCTGAACTGCTTTGACCTGTGGCCCATCGAGGCAACTGTTGTTGTGATTTTGGGCATTAGAAACATAAATGGATTTGATTTGATTCGATTCTGCTGCATAAAGACGGTAGTTCCCCAAACACGAACACAACAAACTGTACTGTCTGCACACTTTAGACATGAGTGTGACGACCAGTGGAACTAATGCCATGATTGACAGACCTGGCATGACATTCTAGGACACTGCAATTATGCAGATATGATGAAGCTAAAACATGTCGTTGAGGGTTTGGAGATCAAAAATGAGGGATATAAAACAATACCACATTGTGACGTTTGCACTCAGGGGAAGTTTATCCAAACAAGGAACAGAGGACCAGATGCCAGAGCTAAAGCACCGACTTAGCCGGTCCTACTGACCCTCTGTCCAGAGAAGGTCATAAATATGCACTGTCCTTCATAGATGATTGTCCAAGTGCAGTGTTTGTGCACTTCCTGAAAAGTAAGGGTGACACAGTGCAGGCTACGGCAGGGCCGACATGGCCCCTTATGGGCGGGTTAAGTGTACGAGGTCCAAAGGTACTGAGTACCAGGCATTAATGGGCCAGAGCAGTATTAGGCACGAGACCTCAGCCCCGTACTCTTCACATCCAAATGGACCAGCTGAACGCAACTGGAGAGCTCTGTCTGACATGGCCAGGAGCTCATTCAGAGAGGGGCGTGTGATGGACCTGTCCAGATGGTGATGTGATGGACCTGTCCAGATGGTGATGTGATGGACCTGTCCAGATGGTGATGTGATGGACCTGTCCAGATGGTGATGTGATGGACCTGTCCAGATGGTGATGTGATGGACCTGTGCTGTCCAGACGGTGATGTGATGGACCTGTCCAGACGGCTGCTGCAGTGAGCACAGACGGCCCGATGTGTCCAGGATGCACACGTTTGGTCAGTTGTGTTCTGTGTACAAACATCAAAAAGGAAAGTTGGATCCCAGGATTGACTGACTGGAACAGTGCGGCCTGTTTCATGAACTGTCCCAGCAACGGAAAAGTGCAAAAACACAGACACAGTTTGTCTCCAGAACAAATGCAGAAGTGCTGGATGCTGATGAGGAAGATTTTGTGGTCAACAGTTAAAACGCCACCTGTTTGTCCACATAAAACTGAAAAACAAGAGAACTGGACCAATCACAAACAGAAAGTGATGAAAAACGTCCTGACCAAAGGCGATATCCTGAAAGACAGAGGAAGAGGCCTGATTATTTTGGTGATCATGTTTGCGGTTTTGAGGATGACCTGACTAACACTGACTATTGTTACAGACTTTTGTGTCTCAAACCTGTGAAGAGGCTGTAACGTCACCAGAAGAGCGTGGGTCAGTGCAGTGGAGGAAGAAATACCATCAACAGACAATGGAAGGTTTACCCTGAGCACTTTAAGATGTAGTGGCTCAAAAAGAACTCTGGTGGATCAAATAAATACAAGACCCGATGTGTCGCCAAAGGGTACGGACCAGCATCAGGGGGCGGGCTCAAAAAGCAGCTCAGGAGAATCTAACAGTCCACCAGACGGATGTGAAAACAGCCCATTTACAGCCCACCTATTCTCATTATTCCTGAAGTTGTCGTTCGCGCCGCCGTCTTGTTTCCGTTGTAGTTCACACGGAGCAGACGAGCTCAACAGAAAATAAGTTCTACTCGACTAAAAAGACGTTTTCAGGAAATCGTTGTGTTGTGACTTGTTGTTGCTCGTGTTCATTAAACATTTTACACAAATCAATCTACTTTATGTAACATTTTAGCCTCAGACTTTTCCCTCGTTCGTCATTAGCTTTAACAGAGTTCTGTCAAACAGAAGTGCGTTTACAACAAAAGTGTGATCTGTGGCAAAAAGTGGGCGCAATAAGGTGAATAAAGTGGCACAAAAACACGACTAGAAGTGACAAAAATTTGACTAAAAGCGACAAAAGTAGAACTTATTTTCTGTTGAGCTCGTCTGCTCCGTGTGAACTACAACGAAACAAGACGGCGGCGCGTACGACAACTTCAGGAATAAGGACAATAGCATTTTTGTTGCTCATAGTCACGTTCTTTTTCACTTTGTCATTTTTTGTCACAATTTTGTCGCTTTTAGTCAAATTTAGTCAAATTTTTGTCGCTTTTAGTCAAATTTTTGTCGCTTTTAGTCCCGTTTTTCTCGCTATATAGAATTTTTCCGCTCATGGTCATGTTTTTGTCGCTCCTCGTAGGGTTTTTGTCACTTTTAGCCACATTTTTGTCACTTCTAGTCGTGTTTTTGTGCCACTGTATTCACCTTATTCCGCCCACTTTTTTCCACAGATCACACTTCTGTTGTAAACGCACTTCTGTTTGACAGAACTCCGTTAAAGCTAATGATGAACGAGGGAAAAGTCTGAGGCTAAAATGTTACATAAAGTCGATTGATTTGTGTAAAATGTTTAATGAACACGAGACACAACAAGTCACAACACAACGATTTACTGAAAACGTCTTTTTAGTCGAGTAGAACTTATTTTCTGTTGAGCTCGTCTGCTCCGTGTGAACTACAACGGAAACAAGACGGCGGCGCGTACGACAACTTCAGGAATAATGAGAATAGACTTTGGGTTGATGATCTAATTATTGCCACTGATGATGAAGACGTCCTGAAACGTGTCAAAGAAATGCTCAAAACCAAATTTAGCGTGAAAGATTTAGGAAAATGAACACTGATTTTGAGCAGATCGATGATTATATCAAGATGTCACAGCTTAAGTCGATAAAATACTGGAGAGACTTGATGTAAAACTGTAAAGTCAGAGCGACCTTTCTTTCTTTTCTTTTATTTATTTATTTGAGCAACATACAAGTTCTGTCACATTTTCTGCTGTGCTGCATCCATGCTCAAAAAGGAGTAGGAAGAAGTGTGAACTTATGAACTCCTACCCCTCATTTCATTCCATCAAGTGTTGACAGCATTGATACGACGTTAGTATTTGACATCAATCCTGAGCATTTCATGACAATATGTATAATGACAATATACATGAGAATGTTTTACAATCATAGTATCGTAGATGATCTCCTAATGTAGCTGTAGCTTAGGCTATATTTGATTATTTAATCGTTTGCGTGTTATTCACAAAAAAAAGAATGACAATATTGTACGTTGTTATTTAACCATATTAAATTAAAATATTTTTAACTTTTACTCAACCTTCTTCTGCATATTTTTTAAATAAGTTGTATTTGTACTGCTTTTTGAAGCAGTATATACTTGGGCAGCTCTTTGTTTCCTCATTTAAACTGTTCCATAGATCAACTCCGCATCTTGAAACGCACATTTTTTTGGTTGCTGTGCGGTAAAATAATTTCTTGAAGTTGAGCTGATTCCTTAGATTATAATTTCCTTCTCTGTCACTGAACATGATTTGAATATTTTCTGGTAGTTGTTTATGTCTGGCTTTATAAATAGTTAGTAGTGTTTTAAATGTAACTAAATCCTCAAACTTTAATATTTTAGATTTGACCTGTGAACAGACACTGGACCAGAGGAGATGGAAGGTACAGGAGGCATCTGGCAACGAGTACAAGGCCAGACTTAAGTTTTGTGGTGAGTAAACGGTCTCAGGATTTCACAAAACCAACTTCTGAACCGTGGACTAGAGTAAAACAATCTGCGATATTTAAAAGGAAACCAAAACAAAGTAAAGCAAACAAAACCAACAACCAAACTGAAGTTACTGAAGTCTGAAATGTGTCTGTTTGGTCTGTAATCTGAATATTTGTGTTAAAGGTGCATCGGCCTGACTGTGTCTATTATAACAACGTGAGCCGGTGGGCTGTAGAGATGTGCTCTCATTAGTATTGTTTGTTTCACGTTCTGTGTTTCAGCCAATGACGTGTGTTTATTTTGTCACGTGAACGGATCCAGAAAATTATGAATGGCCTTCACCTGTGAGAAAAATAAATCAAGTGAGACCGTGAGAAACTGTGTTCACAAACGAAAAAAGAACGATTTGATCTGTTTAATGTGTCTGAGACATTTGTAATGTTTAAGGACAGTTTATCTATGAACATGAACTGAGTGTGGCGCCCTCTACAGGTGACAGTGAGACTGACAAGTGTCCAGGACTAGACCAGGACCAAACCAGGACTAAACCAGGACTAAACCAGGACTAAACCAGGACTAAACCAGGACTGAACCAGGACTAAACCAGGACTAAACCAGGACTGAACCAGGACTAAACCAGGACTAAACCAGGACTAAACCAGGACTAAACCAGGTCTAAACCAGGACCGAACTAGGACTAAACCAGGACTGAACCAGGACTAAACCAGGTCTAAACCAGGACTAAACCAGGACCGAACTAGGACTAAACCAGGACTGAACCAGGACTAAACCAGGTCTAAACCAGGACTAAACCAGGTCTGGAGCAGGACCGAACCAGGTTTAAACCAGGTCTAAACCAGGACTAAACCAGGACTAAACCAGGACTGAACCAGGACCGAACCAGGACCAAACCAGGACTAAACCAGGACCAAACCAGGACCGAACCAGGACCAAACCAGGACCAAACCAGGACTAAACCAGGACCAAACCAGGACTAAACCAGGACCAAACCAGGACTAAACCAGGACTAAACCAGGTCTAAACCAGGACTGAACCAGGACTGAACCAGGACCGAACCAGGACCAAACCAGGACTAAACCAGGACTAAACCAGGTCTAAACCAGGACTAAACCAGGACTAAACCAGGACTGAACCAGGACTGAACCAGGTCTGGAGCAGGTCCTCCGTACCTGGCCATCTGGATCTCGCGGGAGCACCACTCGCTGTGCAGGTAGTGCCGGCTGATCACACACAGGGTCTTCCTGCTGCTGTAGATGGCGTCGGTGATGTTCTCCAGGATGGCTTTGCCTGAACACAGCGACACCAGAAGGATGAGACGTCGGACCAGAACCTCCGGACCGGACCGGGCGTCCTGCTCTCACCCGGCTGGAAGTCGCGGTGGTGCAGGCACAGCTTCCAGCCCTGCCGCTCCTCCAGCTCCGGCACCAGCTCTCGGTAAACCCACTCCTCGTCGTGGACGTTGTAGGATACGAAGGCGTCGTAGACCTGAGCTCGGCCCCGCCTCTGCCTCTGCCGGTGGAACAGGAAGGCCCGCAGCAGGTAGAACGCGTAGAGCAGCGAGAACCTGAGGAAGTGATGGACGAAGCAGCAGAGGAGGGTGAGCAGCACCAGAGCAGAGCTGGACACGAAGCACAGGAGGCCGGCGGACTCCCAGCACCACCTGAAGTCAAAGTCCAGCAGGAGGAGGCCCGCGTGAGCCGGAGGGGAGGCGCAGCGGTACTGGAACGCCCCGTCCACAAACACCCGTCGGTTGAAGATGACCCAGTGAACGAAGCCGGCGTTGGAGCAGTTACAGGCAAACGGGTTCTGCCTCAGGTCCAGGTGCCGCAGCGAAGGGAGCGCCTCAAAAACCTCCTCGTTCACGACACTCAGCTCATTGTTCTTCAAGATCAGCTTCTGCAGCCGAGTCAGATCGGCCTCGAGGAGAAAGTCCAGAGATTTAAGATGGTTTTCAGACAGGTCCAGAGTTTGTAAGGCTGGGATTGGCTGAAAGAGCGTTGCATGTGGACTCCAGTGTGTGTTCTTCTTCATTTTAAGCTCCAATAAGTGTGGAGTAAAATTGAACTGGAGAGGAGGGAAACAGAAAGGCTGCTCTGATGTGAAAGACTTTAAATTGTTCAAACCATTTAGAAAATCGTTTTGCCAAATAAAACACATTGTATTTGAAACAGAGAAACGTAATGTCTCCAACAGCGGCAGATTTAAGGAGGACTGATATCGAGAAGCCGAGGAACAAGGAGAGAAACTCATCGTTCTGAGATGTGTGAGTCCATCCAGAGCGCCCGCCTCCACCTGCGTCCCGGTCCATGTGTCCAGCTGTAAATCCATCAGACTTGACATGTTTTTAAAAACTCCTTTCTGAAGGAAGCCGATGTTGGTCACACGAGCCATCAAAACAAGGAGGTTTGGCAAACTGGTGCCGAAACTGTCATCAAACTGGACAAGGGGGTTTTCTGCAACATTAAGATCCTTCAGGCTCTGGAGGCCCTGGAGCACACGGCTGCTCAGCTCCACAAGTTTGTTGTGGCTGAGGTCGAGCTCCGTCAACAGCGGCAGCGAAGCAAAGTCCAGCTGCCGGAGCGTCCTGATGTGGTTCGACTGGAGCGACAGGGACGTGAGCGACGACAGGCCCCTGACGGTCACAGGGACGCGGCTCAAATGGTTCCTCGCCAGGTCCAGCTCCGACAGGCGAGTCAGCGCCTGCAGAGCGGACGGGGTCAGGTCCACGAGGAGGCTCTGAGAGAGGTCCAGCGTGACGAGCCGCGAGCACGACTGAAGAACGGAGTCATTTAAAACAGGAAAGAAACTCTTGTGTAAATTTAAACCGACTAAAGACTGAATGCCACAGGCCAAGTTTAAGATAACCAAAGAACTCACACTTTGTAGCAAAAGATTCTCCACTGAATCCACACTTTTGAAGATTAACTCGTACGTTTCAAGGGTAAAATTAGTTCGACTCAAATCCAGAGTCCTCAGACTTTTGACAAAGGCTTTATCTGAAACTTTCCACTGAAACTTGTCGCCGATGTACGATAAGGACAGCGACTGTAAACGAGGAAACACGTCAGAGTGAAGAGAGAAGCTGCTCAGAGGGTTAGAGCTCAAGGAGAGAGCTGTAACGTTTAAAGGGAACGAGACGGTTTTAGATTCAAATGAAGTGAACTTGTTGTTTGACAGGTCCAACACATTCAACAGCGACGAGAATGAAACTGCAGCGACGATGTCTCTGGAGCTGGACAGGAGATTATCGGACAGATTCAACCTCTGCAGCTTCCTCAGAGGAGCAAACACAGAGTCTGGAATGTGTCTGAGTTTGTTTCTTCTTAAATCCAGAGCGGTGAGGTTGGACAGTCCCTGAAACGTGCCGTTGGTGAGGTCGGTGAGCCAGTTAAAGGCCAAAGTGAGCTCTGTTAAAGCTGACAAAGGTGAGAATGCAGCGTCCTCGATGTGTGAGATCAGGTTCAGACTCAGGTCCAACGTCTGGAGCTCGTTAAAACCAGAGAAATCTGCCTTTCTGATCCTCTCTACAGCGTTATTCACAACGGTTAGGAATACAGCACGTTTGGGAACGTCAGAGGGAAGTATGGAAAACTCATTCTGGTTGCAGGACACTTTCCGTGGATCGTCGATGTCGATGGTGCAGTGAGGCAGAGAGTAGGGCCAGGCAGGAGGCAGGAGCGACAGGAGCGTCAGGACCAGGAGACAGAACAGAGGCTCCATCTGCGAAGACGGCGGGGTCAAACGCGGCGGGGTCAAACGCGGCGGGGTCAAACGCGGCCCTGAACACGAGGACGATGTCCGGGAGAGAAGGGTGCACCTGCAGGGAGTGACGCTGCTCTCAGGGTTCACTTGGTCCTGAAAAGGCTCCAGAGTCCGTCATGTTTGAACCCACAGAGGGTCGAGCTGGACGGGACTGTGCCTCAGACCAACCCCCTCCTGAACCTGGGCCGAACCTCAGTTACGTCCAAAACAATGAACTAACGCTCCCAGATTTATCTGGCTCTGATCAGACGAGGAGCACAGAGTGGTTAGAGCTCTCGCCTCACAATAACTAGACCACACCAACATTAAAGGTGGAGGATGTATCCGACAGGCAGAAGGCCCCGTCACACGTGCAGCGCGCCCGTCACACGCCGCACACGTGGAGAAGGATGTTGATGACGCCGCTTTTGCCGGTCTGGTGTTCTCTGGTCATTGCATCACTTTTGGTGCAGAGACGTCTAAAACAACAGAACATCGTCTGTAAAACACGTGTTTTGATGTTCCAGCCCATCGACTGTCACATCATTGATTGTTTTTGATCGTCTATAAATGGGGCCAATGGTTCCAAATACAAAGCAAATAAAAGAGGAGACCAAGCACAGCCCTGACTCACTCTGTCCAGACTTTATCAAGTGACCATTGACTTTAACGTTTAACGTTGTCAGGTTTTGTAAAAGACAACGATACAGTCACAGTTTGTTCATGATGTTCAGGTCCATCAGTGTGAGTGATTAGTCCTGGTTTAGACCTGGTTTAGACCTGGTTTAGTCCTGGTTTAGTCCTGGTTTAGTCCTGGTTTAGACCTGGTTTAGTCCTGGTTTAGTCCTGGTTTAGTCCTGGTTTAGACCTGGTTTAGTCCTGGTTTAGACCTGGTTTAGTCCTGGTTTAGACCTGGTTTAGACTAGGTTTAGTCCTGGTTTAGACCTGGTTTAGACCTGGTTTAGTCCTGGTTTAGTCCTGGTTTAGACCTGGTTTAGACCTGGTTTAGTCCTGGTTTAGTCCTGGTTTAGTCCTGGTTTAGACCTGGTTTAGTCCTGGTTTAGTCCTGGTTTAGTCCTGGTTTAGTCCTGGTTTAGACCTGGTTTAGTCCTGGTTTAGTCCTGGTTTAGTCCTGGTTCAGACCTGGTTTAGACCTGGTTTAGTCCTGGTTTAGTCCTGGTTTAGTCCTGGTTTAGTCCTGGTTTAGTCCTGGTTCAGACCTGGTTTAGACCTGGTTTAGTCCTGGTTTAGTCCTGGTTTAGACCTGGTTTAGTCCTGGTTTAGACCTGGTTTAGTCCTGGTTTAGTCCTGGTTTAGTCCTGGTTTAGTCCTGGTTTAGTCCTGGTTTAGTCCTGGTTTAGTGCTGGTTTAGACCTGGTTTAGACCTGGTTTAGTCCTGGTTTAGACCTGGTTTAGTCCTGGTTTAGTGCTGGTTTAGACCTGGTTTAGACCTGGTTTAGTCCTGGTTTAGTCCTGGTTTAGTCCTGGTTTAGTGCTGGTTTAGACCTGGTTTAGACCTGGTTTAGTCCTGGTTTAGTCCTGGTTTAGTCCTGGTTTAGTCCTGGTTTAGTCCTGGTTTAGTGCTGGTTTAGACCTGGTTTAGACCTGGTTTAGTCCTGGTTTAGTCCTGGTTTAGTCCTGGTTTAGTCCTGGTTTAGTGCTGGTTTAGACCTGGTTTAGACCTGGTTCAGACCTGGTTTAGTCCTGGTTTAGTCCTGGTTTAGTCCTGGTTTAGTCCTGGTTTAGTGCTGGTTTAGACCTGGTTTAGACCTGGTTTAGTCCTGGTTTAGACCTGGTTTAGTCCTGGTTTAGTCCTGGTTTAGTGCTGGTTTAGACCTGGTTTAGACCTGGTTTAGTCCTGGTTTAGTCCTGGTTTAGTCCTGGTTTAGTCCTGGTTTAGTCCTGGTTTAGTGCTGGTTTAGACCTGGTTTAGACCTGGTTTAGTCCTGGTTTAGTCCTGGTTTAGTCCTGGTTTAGTCCTGGTTTAGTGCTGGTTTAGACCTGGTTTAGACCTGGTTCAGACCTGGTTTAGTCCTGGTTTAGTCCTGGTTTAGTCCTGGTTTAGTGCTGGTTTAGACCTGGTTTAGACCTGGTTTAGACCTGGTTTAGTCCTGGTTTAGTCCTGGTTTAGTCCTGGTTTAGTCCTGGTTTAGTGCTGGTTTAGACCTGGTTTAGACCTGGTTTAGACCTGGTTTAGTCCTGGTTTAGTCCTGGTTTAGTCCTGGTTTAGTCCTGGTTTAATACTCACTAAATGCAGGTTTCTCTCGTTCTTGTTTTCTGTTATTTCTGGAGGAACTGAGTCGAGATTTCACAAAACGGGAACCGAGCCCATGATCTGAGGTCAGAGCTTTTCACTTTTAGGGAAATCCTCCTAAAAGTGACTGAAGCTCCTCCTGCATTTGACCCAGATCAGACTGTGACCCTGCAGCGCGTCCTAAAAGCTCCAGAAGAAGCTTTAACTGGGTCAAATGCAGCAGCAGATTATGAACAGAACTAGAAGAAGAAGCACATGACGCCGGTGTTAGAGGCTCCTCACTGGCTCCACATTTAAGCTCCTCCCCCTGAACTATAAAGCCATAAATGATATGGTCCCATCGACTCAAAGCTGTGACAGTAGAGTCCCATCAAACAGAGCCTGGACTCTAATGTGGACTATTGTTGGTCCTGGAGTCACAGCAGGAGGCGGAGCTCCTGTTCATGTTAAAGAGGCACAGGCTCCTCCCCCTCTGTCCTCTGCTGCCCCCTGCTGTGCTGGAGGAGTCTGAGCTCACACTGGACTCTTCTTCTACTTTATCAACAACATTTAAAGTTTTAGTTCAACTGTTCATTGCTGTTCACATGTTTTTTCCAGTGATGACCCCCCATCTCACAACCCTGACCCTGACCTGTGACCTGTGACCTGTGACCTGTGACCTGGATGTTGCCGTTAACGTTTTTATTTTATTTAAAACGTTATTACAAATGTGAAGCAACACAGTTTAGACGTCATGTTTACTGACCATCAAACCAGGAAGTGTGCGGCTAGCAACGAGACTCACAGCAACGAGAGACTCACAGCAAAGAGACTCACAGCAAAGAGACTCACAGCAACGAGACTCACAGCAACGAGACTCAAAGCAACGAGACTCACAGCAACGAGACTCACAGCAAAGAGACTCACAGCAAAGAAACTCACAGCAACGAGACTCACAGCAACGAGACTCACAGCAACGAGACTCACAGCAACGAGAGACTCACAGCAAAGAGACTCACAGCAAAGAGACTCACAGCAACGAGACTCACAGCAACGAGACTCACAGCAACGAGACTCACAGCAACGAGAGACTCACAGCAAAGAGACTCACAGCAAAGAAACTCACAGCAACGAGACTCACAGCAACGAGACTCACAGCAACGAGACTCACAGCAACGAGAGACTCACAGCAAAGAGACTCACAGCAAAGAGACTCACAGCAACGAGACTCACAGCAACGAGACTCACAGCAACGAGACTCAAAGCAAAGAGACTCACAGCAACGAGACTCACAGCAAAGAGACTCACAGCAACGAGAGACTCACAGCAAAGAGACTCACAGCAAAGAAACTCACAGCAACGAGACTCACAGCAACGAGACTCACAGCAACGAGACTCACAGCAACGAGAGACTCACAGCAAAGAGACTCACAGCAAAGAGACTCACAGCAACGAGACTCACAGCAACGAGACTCACAGCAACGAGACTCAAAGCAAAGAGACTCACAGCAACGAGACTCACAGCAACGAGACTCACAGCAACGAGACTCACAGCAACGAGACTCAAAGCAACGAGACTCACAGCAACGAGAGACTCACAGCAACGAGAGACTCACAGCAACGAGAGACTCACAGCAACGAGAGACTCACAGCAAAGAGAGACTCACAGCAACGAGAGACTCACAGCAACGAGACTCACAGCAACGAGAGACTCACAGCAAAGAGACTCACAGCAAAGAGACTCACAGCAAAGAGACTCACAGCAAAGAGACTCACAGCAAAGAGACTCACAGCAACAAGAGACTCACAGCAAAGAGACTCACAGCAAAGAGACTCACAGCAAAGAGACTCACAGCAACGAGACTCACAGCAACGAGACTCACAGCAACGAGAGACTCACAGCAAAGAGACTCACAGCAACGAGACTCACAGCAAAGAGACTCACAGCAAAGAGACTCACAGCAAAGAGAGACTCACAGCAACGAGACTCACAGCAACGAGACTCACAGCAACGAGAGACTCACAGCAAAGAGACTCACAGCAAAGAGACTCACAGCAACGAGACTCACAGCAACGAGACTCAAAGCAACGAGACTCACAGCAACGAGAGACTCACAGCAAAGAGACTCACAGCAAAGAGACTCACAGCAACGAGACTCACAGCAAAGAGACTCACAGCAAAGAGACTCACAGCAACGAGAGACTCACAGCAAAGAGACTCACAGCAAAGAGACTCACAGCAAAGAGACTCACAGCAAAGAGACTCACAGCAAAGAGACTCACAGCAACGAGACTCACAGCAACGAGACTCACAGCAACGAGACTCACAGCAAAGAGACTCACAGCAACGAGAGACTCACAGCAACGAGACTCACAGCAAAGAGACTCACAGCAAAGAGACTCACAGCAAAGAGAGACTCACAGCAACGAGACTCACAGCAACGAGACTCACAGCAAAGAGACTCACAGCAAAGAGACTCACAGCAAAGAGACTCACAGCAAAGAGACTCACAGCAAAGAGAGACTCACAGCAACGAGACTCACAGCAACGAGACTCACAGCAACGAGAGACTCACAGCAAAGAGACTCACAGCAAAGAGACTCACAGCAAAGAGACTCACATCAAAGAGACTCACAGCAACGAGACTCACGGCAACGAGAGACTCACAGCAAAGAGACTCACAGCAAAGAGAGACTCACAGCAAAGAGACTCACAGCAAAGAGACTCACAGCAACGAGAGACTCACAGCAAAGAGACTCACAGCAAAGAGACTCACAGCAAAGAGACTCACAGCAAAGAGACTCACAGCAAAGAGACTCACAGCAACGAGACTCACAGCAAAGAGACTCACAGCAACGAGAGACTCACAGCAAAGAGACTCACAGCAACGAGACTCACAGCAAAGAGACTCACAGCAAAGAGACTCACAGCAAAGAGACTCACAGCAAAGAGACTCACAGCAACGAGACACTCACCGCAAAGAGACTCACAGCAACGAGAGACTCACAGCAACGAGACTCACAGCAACGAGAGACTCACAGCAACGAGACTCACAGCAACGAGAGACTCACAGCAACGAGACACTCACAGCAACGAGACACTCACAGCAAAGAGACTCACAGCAAAGAGACTCACAGCAAAGAGACTCACAGCAAAGAGACTCACAGCAAAGAGACTCACAGCAACGAGAGACTCACAGCAACGAGAGACTCACAGCAAAGAGAGACTCACAGCAACGAGAGACTCACAGCAAAGAGAGTCTCACAGCAACGAGACTCACAGCAAAGAGACTCACAGCAACGAGAGACTCACAGCAAAGAGACTCACAGCAAAGAGACTCACAGCAACGAGACTCACAGCAACGAGAGACTCACAGCAACGAGAGACTCACAGCAAAGAGAGACTCACAGCAACGAGAGACTCACAGCAAAGAGAGACTCACAGCAACGAGAGACTCACAGCAAAGAGACTCACAGCAACGAGAGACTCACAGCAAAGAGACTCACAGCAAAGAGACTCACAGCAAATAGACTCACAGCAACGAGACTCACAGCAACGAGAGACTCACAGCAACGAGAGACTCACAGCAAAGAGAGACTCACAGCAACGAGAGACTCACAGCAAAGAGAGACTCACAGCAACGAGAGACTCACAGCAAAGAGACTCACAGCAACGAGAGACTCACAGCAAAGAGACTCACAGCAAAGAGACTCACAGCAACGAGACTCACAGCAACGAGAGACTCACAGCAACGAGAGACTCACAGCAAAGAGAGACTCACAGCAACGAGAGACTCACAGCAAAGAGAGACTCACAGCAACGAGAGACTCACAGCAAAGAGACTCACAGCAACGAGAGACTCACAGCAAAGAGACTCACAGCAAAGAGACTCACAGCAAAGAGACTCACAGCAAAGAGACTCACAGAGTCAAATAGTTTAGTGCAAATATAATTTGTGTTTTGAAATATAAAAATCTTAACATGAACCGCTGTGTAAATGTTGCATTTTACATTTACAAAAGTGTTTTTTTTTTATTTAAATAAATAACCCCTGCAAATATATTTTCATTTGTAAATGCAATTTTTTTCATTGTTGAAATAAGTTTTCATTTGCAAATATAATAATCTACATCTGTACAAATGTGTTTCTCTTTTGTACAAAACACACTGGACGTCTTTACAAACCAAACTGTGGTAGAATCCTGCCCAGAGTCACATGACAAGCCCAGCCGCTCTCATTGGCTGAAGCAGGTCCATGTGACTCAGTCATGTCTCCAGGTCTTGTGGCCTCTACACTGTGTTGGGTTTTTATGATGAAGATACAGTCCCAGGACGCTCTGCCTCGGGGGCTGTTACACTTTTGTAAATGTAAAATGCAACATTTACACAGGGGTTCATGTTAAGATTTTTATATTTCAAAACACAAATTATATTTGAAGTTCTGTTACGTTTGTGAAACTGTATGAGACGCTTTTACAACGTTTTGGCAGGAATTTAAACCTTGTGCTCGAGCTTCAGAAACAAAACGTGACAAAAACTGTTTCATCGATTTAAACATTTATGTTTGTGACGAAACACAGCTGAGATGGTCAGATCTGAGCGCGTGCAAAGGGGCGTGTCCCACAAACAGGAAGTGAAAGTTTGTTCTGTTTCTTTAAATCAAAAAAAAGGAAGTAGATCTGAACCAGGACTAAACCAGGACTAAACCAGGTCTAAACCAGGACTAAACCAGGACTAAACCAGGTCTAAACCAGGACTAAACCAGGACTAAACCAGGACTAAACCAGGTCTAAACCAGGACTAAACCAGGACTAAACCAGGTCTAAACCAGGACTAAACCAGGACTAAACCAGGACTAAACCAGGACTAAACCAGGACTAAACCAGGTCTGAACCAGGACTAAACCAGGACTGAACCAGGACTGAACCAGGACTAAACCAGGTCTAAACCAGGACTAAACCAGGACTAAACCAGGACTAAACCAGGACTAAACCAGGTCTAAACCAGGACTAAACCAGGTCTAAACCAGGTCTAAACCAGGACTGAACCAGGACTGAACCAGGACTGAACCAGGTCTAAACCAGGACTAAACCAGGACTGAACCAGGTCTAAACCAGGTCTAAACCAGGACTAAACCAGGTCTAAACCAGGTCTGAACCAGGACTAAACCAGGTCTAAACCAGGACTAAACCAGGACTAAACCAGGACTAAACCAGGACTAAACCAGGTCTAAACCAGGACTAAACCAGGACTGAACCAGGACTGAACCAGGTCTAAACCAGGTCTAAACCAGGTCTAAACCAGGTCTAAACCAGGACTAAACCAGGACTAAACCAGGACTAAACCAGGTCTAAACCAGGACTGAACCAGGACTGAACCAGGACTGAACCAGGACTAAACCAGGTCTAAACCAGGTCTAAACGGAGGTTAATTCATTAATTTCTTTTGACGGAGGTCGTTTTCATTTCCCGCAGCAGAGAGCGGAGGTCAAAGGTCAAACGGAGGGAAAAGAGTGAGATAATTACAGCCGACGACTCAAAGGCTCAGAGATGTCTTTGTGGCAGGGCATCTGTGGTAAATACTTATCACACTTTCACATTTGTGAGGTTCGGTTTATGAAGAAAATGAGAAAAGTAAAAGTGTAAAATGACAGGAAGTGAGATGTAAGACCACATTATTTGTATATATTTTATTCAAATCGTACAATATTTAATGCAGTATTCTTAGTATTCTTATTTTATCAAAGGTTATGATATAAACGCACAGTGGACGTCTAACGTGTGCGAGTCGATGCATTTAATCATAAAATATGAAACATTCAGACAAAAAACAGGTGGAGGAGGTGAATATATTTTAGTCGTCGACTGGTCGTCTTATTCTATATTTAAACTTTCTAAATGTATTCTCAGCCAAAGGTTAAGTCTTTTTAAGCTTCAGAGCGAGAATATTTATGAATAAAGTTGTAGTTATTATTAATGAAAAAAAAACAAAAAAACTCCTCCTTGAACCGCCACCTTAACGTGGTGGAGAGGTTTGAGCCGAATGATCCTGGAGCTCTGTTGTCGGGGGCTCCATGCTCTGGTGGGTCACCCCTGGCAAACAGGTCCTGGTGACGGGTCGGACCAAGAGCGGTTCAAAAGCCCTTTATGAATTGCTAAATACCAAGTTACCAGTTACGTCGCCTGGAATGGCGTCACCGGGGCCCCACCCTGGAGCCAGGCCTGGAGTGGGCGCACGATGGGCCTTTCCCCACGGGGCCGGGCCCAGCCCGAAGGAGCGACGTGGGGCCGCCGTCCCGTGGGCCCACCACCTGCGGGAGGATCCGTGAGGGGCCGGTGCAGAGCGATCCGGGCAGCAGTCGAAGGCGGGGCCTCGACGACCGGATCTCCGGACACAGAAACTGGCTCTAGGGACATGGACTGTCACCTCGCTGAGGGGGGAGGAGTCTGAGCTGGGGGAGGAGCCTGAGCTGGGGGAGGAGCCTGAGCTCGTGTGGGGAGGTCGAGCGCTACCGACTAGATATAGTCGGCCTCACCTCCAGCACCGGGCTCTGAACCCATCTCCTCCAGAGGGGCTGGACGCTCCATTTCTCTGGTGTGTCCCGCGGGGAGAGGCTGGTCTGGGCTCAGGGCCCCACAGCTCAGCTCCACGTGTTGGGGTTCACCCCGGCTTTAGACCGTGTGCCCCGGGGCGCCCTGTGGGGGGTGCTCCGGGAGTGTGGGGTCCGGGGCCCTTTGCTCAGGGCGGTCCCTGTATGACCGGAGCAGGAGCTGTGCTGCTGCAGTAAGTCAGACCTGTTCATGTTGGACTCCGCCAGGGCTGCCCTTTATCACCGGTTCTGTTCATAGTTTTTATGGACAGAATTTCTAGGCGCAGTCAGGGCGTGGAGGGGTCTGGTTTGGGGACCACAGGATCATCTCTGCTGTTTGCAGATGATGTCGTCCTGATGCTTCTTCAAACCAGGACCTGCAGCTCTGGGACGGTTTGTAGCCGAGTGTGAAGCGGCTGGGATGAGGATCAGCTCCAAATCCGAGGCCATGGTTCTCGACCGGAAAAAGGTGTCTCTCCCTCTCCAGGTGGAGAGTCCTGCCTCAAGTGGAGGAGTTCAAGTATCTCGGGGTCTTGTTCATGAGTGAGGGAAGGATGGAGCGTGAGATTGACAGGTGGATCGGTGCAGCGTCTGCAGTGATGCAAGGACGTGTCTGGGGTGAGGGAAGTCTGGGAGTCCCTGCTTAGACTGCTGCCCCTGCGACCCGGCCCCGGATCAGAGGAAGAAGACGAAGAGTCAGGGAAGCCACATGGCCTGCAGCTTTAGGATCCAGTCGCATCCACTGTGACTGATGAATCAATGTCGTAAGTTACTAAAATGCATAATTTGGAAGTTAATTTGTTTGTATATCTGTGTTTATTTAATAAGAATGTTGTAAAATGTGTAGTTAAAAAGGTGATACATGTGTAGTACAAAGTAATGGCTAAATCAGTCATTGTCAAGGAAGCTGCACACTGAACGCTTTGTCGTCTCTTTGTCGTGAATGGAGTTTAGCGCGGTGTCTAGTCGTTGCACCTTGACGAGAACACTATAACGTACGACTCCGTAAGATACTCACAATAAAAAGGTAAAAGTCCGACGCTAAAATACTAAAAGTCCAATAAATCAGGAGGACTAAAAATGAATAAAAACAGACTAAAAAGCGAGGAAAAGTGCAGTGAGCCTCCAGCAGGTGCGCAGGCTCTCCTTTGGGGCACCTGTCACCTGCAGCCAGTGGCGGACTTAGACTTTTGGGGGCCCAAGGCAAAACTAAGTAGAGGCCCCTCTTCTTCAAGTGTGATTTTCTATATCTTTTCTTTGTATAGGTGATTGTTCTTGTTTTGTTTGGGTTTTTTTTAGCGCGTCGTGGCTTGGACAGGTTTTTTATTTTGGGAGTGAACCATCGGAAAATTCATAAGTGCAAATGTTCTTCAATCAGGGGGGTTGGGGGTTAGTTCTCCAGAAGAATTTTTAATAAATCAGACTATATTTCCCATTTGTTGGTGCATTTTAACACCGGCTGATTTAAATAAATGGGTCATTAAATAACAACAATTCTATTCTATTTCTGTACAATCCCAGGCTATTTAGTCAGTAATTCTCTTGTTTAAATCATGATATTGAGAGAATAGCGACTGTTTCAGAGCCGGGAAGAGCATCTTGATGGGTCCAAGGCAACTGTGGTCCGTTGCCTAATGGTGAGTCCGCCACCGCCTGTAAGTGCACAGCCCGTAGGCCAGCAGGGGCGCACGGGAGCACATCTGACGGCAGAGTGTTGCTGTGACAGATTCTCCTCTGCCCCTGCGTCTGCTCCACGTCACAACACTCTCCCTCGTCCCGACCCACCTCCCGGCTGGCTCCTCCTCTGGCTCCTCCTCTGGCTCCTCCTCTGGCTCCTCCTCTGGCTCCTCCTCTGGCTCCTCCTCTGGCTCCTCCTCTGGCTCCTCCTCTGGCTCCTCCTCTGGCACACTGGAACCCCACGAGGACACAACAAACAGCAGCAGTGTGCGCCCCAAAACAACTGCCAGTCCGTTCTCTTCTTCTTCATTTAGTTTTGTTGGCGTGTGGCACTCAGCTCAGTGAGGTGCACTTCCACCACCGTGGAATATGAACCACAGCTTTTACTATTTCCTCACAAATAAACAAATAAACTAATAAATTCCACATAAATACATGCTACACACACGCTCATGTAACACACACGTAACACACACATGTAACACACACGTAACACACACATGTAACACACACGTAACACACATGTAACACACACACACACAGGCACATGTAACACGCACTCATGTAACACACACACACATATAACACACACACACACACACACACGCACACATATAACACACACACACACACACGCTCATGTAACACACACACACACACACACACACATGTAACACACACACACACACACACACACACACATGTAACACACACACACGTAAACACACACACATGTAACACACACACACACACACACACATATAACACACACACACACATACACACACACACACATATAACACACACACACATATAACACACACACACACACATATAACACACACACACACACACACATGTAACACACACACACACACACACATATAACACACACACACACACATATAACACACACACACACATATAACACACACACACACACACACACACACACATATAACACACACACACACACACACACACATATAACACACACACACACACACACACGCACACATATAACACACACACACACACACATATAACACACACACACACAACACACACACATATAACACACACACACACACACACACACACACGCACACATATAACACACACACACACACATATAACACACACACACATATAACACACACACACATATAACACACACACACACACACATATAACACACACACACACACACACACATGTAACACACACACGCACACATATAACACACACACACACACACACACATGTAACACACACACACACACACACACGCACACATATAACACACACACACACACACACACATATAACACACACACACATATAACACACACACACACACACACACGCACACATATAACACACACACACACACATATAACACACACACACACACACACACACGCACACATATAACACACACACACACACACACATATAACACACACACACATATAACACACACACACACACATATAACACACACACACATATAACACACACACACGTGGCACTGGTCAGATTTTTTTTTTTTTTTTTACATCTGGTCATACTTTTCCTAAATGGTGCAGCTCTATTAAAGACAATAGAAAAATAGAAAGTGAACAAGAATCGAGATCAAATCATGATAATTTGACCCCAACAAAATCGTGAGGCCGCGTGGCCCAGTCCTACTTTTATTGATTGAGTTCCTGTGAGGTGCTTCCCCCGCCGGCCGGACAGACTCCAGGCCCCGGCGTACGGTGAGGGTCTGTTGGGACCCCAGAGCCCGGGGCAGGCTGTGGACATGGAGTCCCAGTGGACCATGTTCTCCGCCTCCAGTGTCGATGCGGCTCGTAGCTGTGGTCGTCTCTGGTGCCTGTCGCGGCAGCAATCCCCGAACCCAGGGGTGGACACCAGAGGTAAGGGATGGTCAGGCTGAAGGAGTCCTACCAGGCCCTGCTGGTCTGTGGGACTGAAGCAGCTGACAGGTACCAGCAGGTCTAACAGCAACTCTGGTCTGGTATGGTCTGGTCTGGTCTGGTCTCTGGTCTCTGGTCTGGTCTGGTCTGCTCTCTGGTCTGGTCTGGTCTGGTCTGGTCTCTGGTCTGGTCTCTGGTCTGGTCTGGTCTGGTATGGTCTCTGGTCTGGTCTGGTCTGGTCTGGTCTGGTCTCTGGTCTGGTCTGGTCTGGTCTGCTCTCTGGTCTGGTCTGGTCTGGTCTCTGGTCTGGTCTCTGGTCTCTGGTCTCTGGTCTGGTCTGGTCTGCTCTCTGGTCTGGTCTGGTCTGGTCTCTGGTCTGGTCTCTTGTCTCTTGTCTCTGGTCTCTGGTCTCTGGTCTCTGGTCTCTGGTCTGGTCTGGTCTCTGGTCTGGTCTGGTCTGGTCTGGTCTGGTTTGGTCTGGTCTGGTCTGGTTTGGTCTGGTCTCTGGTCTGGTCTGGTCTGCTCTCTGGTCTGGTCTGGTCTGGTCTGGTCTGGTCTGGTCTGGTCTGGTCTGGTTTGGTCTGGTCTCTGGTCTGGTCTGGTCTGGTCTGGTCTGGTATGGTCTCTGGTCTCTGGTCTCTGGTCTCTGGTCTGGTCTCTGGTCTGGTCTCTGGTCTGGTCTGGTCTGGTATGGTCTCTGGTCTCTGGTCTGGTCTGGTCTCTGGTCTGGTCTGGTCTGGTCTGGTCTGGTTTGGTCTGGTCTGGTCTGGTTTGGTCTGGTCTCTGGTCTGGTCTGGTCTGGTCTGGTCTGGTCTCTGGTCTGGTCTGGTCTGGTCTGCTCTCTGGTCTGGTCTGGTCTGGTCTCTGGTCTGGTCTCTGGTCTGGTCTGGTCTGGTATGGTCTCTGGTCTCTGGTCTGGTCTGGTCTCTGGTCTGGTCTGGTCTCTGGTCTTGTCTGGTCTCTGGTCTGGTCTGGACTCTGGTCTTTGGTCTGGTCTCTGGTCTCTGGTCTGGTCTGGTCTGGACTCTGGTCTCTGGTCTGGTCTCTGGTCTGGTCTCTGGTCTGGTCTCTGGTCTGGTCTCTGGTCTGGTCTCTGGTCTCTGGTCTGGTCTGGTCTGGTCTGGTCTCTGGTCTGGTCTCTGGTCTGGTCTCTGGTCTGGTCTCTGGTCTGGTCTCTGGTCTGGTCTGGTCTCTGGTCTGGTCTCTGGTCTGGTCTGGTCTCTGGTCTGGTCTGGTCTTTGGTCTGGTCTGGTCTTTGGTCTGGTCTCTGGTCTCTGGTCTCTGGTCTCTGGTCTGGTCTGGTCTCTGGTCTGGTCTGGTCTCTGGTCTGGTCTGGTCTCTGGTCTGGTCTCTGGTCTGGTCTGGTCTCTGGTCTGGTCTGGTCTCTGGTCTGGTCTGGTCTCTGGTCTCTGGTCTGGTCTCTGGTCTGGTCTGGTCTCTGGTCTGGTCTGGTCTCTGGTCTGGTCTGGTCTCTGGTCTGGTCTGGTCTCTGGTCTGGTCTCTGGTCTGGTCTCTGGTCTGGTCTCTGGTCTGGTCTCTGGTCTGGTCTGGTCTCTGGTCTGGTCTGGTCTCTGGTCTGGTCTGGTCTCTGGTCTCTGGTCTCTGGTCTCTGGTCTCTGGTCTCTGGTCTGGTCTCTGGTCTGGTCTCTGGTCTGGTCTCTGGTCTGGTCTGGTCTGGTCTCTGGTCTGGTCTCTGGTCTCTGGTCTCTGGTCTCTGGTCTCTGGTCTGGTCTGGTCTGGTCTGGTCTCTGGTCTCTGGTCTCTGGTCTGGTCTCTGGTCTGGTCTGGTCTCTGGTCTGGTCTCTGGTCTGGTCTGGACTCTGGTCTTTGGTCTGGTCTCTGGTCTCTGGTCTGGTCTGGACTCTGGTCTGGTCTGGTCTCTGGTCTGGTCTGGACTCTGGTCTTTGGTCTGGTCTCTGGTCTCTGGTCTCTGGTCTGGACTCTGGTCTGGTCTGGTCTCTGGTCTGGTCTCTGGTCTGGTCTGGTCTCTGGTCTCTGGTCTCTGGTCTCTGGTCTCTGGTCTCTGGTCTCTGGTCTGGTCTGGTCTAAACTCTGGTCTGGTCTCTGGTCTGGTCTCTGGTCTGGTCTCTGGTCTTTGGTCTGGTCTGGTCTCTGGTCTGGTCTGGTCTCTGGTCTGGTCTCTGGTCTGGTCTCTGGTCTGGTCTCTGGTCTTTGGTCTGGTCTGGTCTGGTCTGGTCTGGTCTCTGGTCTGGTCTCTGGTCTTTGGTCTGGTCTGGTCTGGTCTGGTCTCTGGTCTCTGGTCTGGTCTCTAGTCTGGTCTCTGGTCTGGTCTGGTCTGGTCTCTGGTCTGGTCTCTGGTCTGGTCTCTGGTCTCTGGTCTCTGGTCTCTGGTCTCTGGTCTCTGGTCTGGTCTGGTCTCTGGTCTCTGGTCTCTGGTCTCTGGTCTCTGGTCTCTGGTCTCTGGTCTCTGGTCTGGTCTGGTCTGGTCTCTGGTCTCTGGTCTGGTCTCTGGTCTCTGGTCTGGTCTCTGGTCTGGTCTGGTCTCTGGTCTGGTCTGGTCTCTGGTCTGGTCTGGTCTGGTCTTGTCTCTGGTCTGGTCTCTGGTCTCTGGTCTCTGGTCTCTGGTCTCTGGTCTCTGGTCTGGTCTGGTCTCTGGTCAGGTGGTGTAGTCCTGGTTTAGTCCTGGTTTAGTCCTGGTTTAGTCCTGGTTTAGTCGACTGGGGGTGTGGTCAGACGGTGGAAGGATACTTTGAGGATCTCCTCAATCCATTGACTAAACTAACTAGGACTAAACCAGGACTAAACCAGGACTACACCGCCTGACCAGAGACCAGACAAACCAGTTTTGGCACATAGTTCTGTCAAAAGGACCTCGGGGAGTTTCAGTCACATGGACCTAAACCAGGTCTAAACCAGGTCTAAACCAGGTCTAAACCAGGACGTACCTTCCATTTTTACAGGACTGGACTAAAAGGTCTGGACTTTGTGAAAAAAACAGCATTTTTAAACATTTTAAGACCAGGTTAAAGGTCAAGTTCAGGTTCAAGTTCATTTATGTAGACCAGACCAGACCAGACCAGAGACCAGACCAGAGACCAGACCAGAGACCAGACCAGACCAGACCAGAGACCAGACCAGAGACCAGACCAGAGACCAGAGACCAGAGACCAGACCAGACCAGAGACTAGACCAGACCAGACCAAAGACCAGACCAGACCAGAGACCAGACCAGAGACCAGACCAGACAAGACCAGACCAGACCAGACCAGAGACAAGACCAGACCAGACCAGACCAGAGACCAGACCAGACAAGACCAGACCAGACCAGACCAGAGACAAGACCAGACCAGACCAGACCAGAGACCAGAGACCAGAGACCAGAGACCAGACACAAGAGACAAGAGACAAGAGACAAGAGACAAGAGACAAGAGACAAGAGACAAGAGACCAGAGACCAGACCAGAGACCAGAGACCAGAGACAAGAGACAAGAGACAAGAGACAAGAGACCAGACCAGACACAAGAGACAAGAGACAAGAGACAAGAGACAAGAGACAAGAGACAAGAGACAAGAGACAAGAGACAAGAGACAAGAGACCAGAGACCAGAGACCAGACCAGAGACCAGAGACCAGAGACAAGAGACAAGAGACAAGAGACAAGAGACAAGAGACAAGAGACCAGACCAGACACAAGAGACAAGAGACAAGAGACAAGAGACAAGAGACAAGAGACAAGAGACAAGAGACCAGACCAGACACAAGAGACAAGAGACAAGAGACAAGAGACAAGAGACAAGAGACAAGAGACCAGACCAGACACAAGAGACAAGAGACAAGAGACAAGAGACAAGAGACAAGAGACAAGAGACCAGAGACCAGACCAGAGACCAGAGACCAGAGACAAGAGACCAGACCAGAGACCAGAGACAAGAGACCAGACCAGAGACCAGACCAGAGACCAGAGACCAGAGACCAGAGACCAGAGACCAGAGACCAGAGACAAGAGACAAGAGACAAGAGACAAGAGACAAGAGACAAGAGACAAGAGACCAGAGACCAGAGACCAGAGACCAGAGACCAGACACAAGAGACAAGAGACCAGACCAGACCAGACACAAGAGACAAGAGACCAGAGACCAGAGACCAGAGACCAGAGACCAGAGACCAGAGACAAGAGACAAGAGACAAGAGACCAGAGACCAGAGACCAGAGACCAGAGACCAGAGACCAGAGACCAGAGACCAGAGACAAGAGACAAGAGACAAGAGACAAGAGACAAGAGACAAGAGACAAGAGACCAGAGACCAGAGACCAGAGACCAGAGACCAGAGACCAGAGACCAGAGACCAGAGACCAGACCAGACACAAGAGACAAGAGACCAGACCAGACACAAGAGACAAGAGACCAGAGACCAGAGACCAGACCAGACCAGACACAAGAGACCAGAGACCAGAGACCAGAGACCAGACCAGACCAGACACAAGAGACCAGACACAAGAGACCAGAGACCAGAGACCAGAGACCAGAGACCAGAGACCAGAGACCAGAGACCAGAGACCAGAGACCAGAGACCAGAGACCAGAGACCAGAGACCAGAGACAAGAGACAAGAGACAAGAGACAAGAGACAAGAGACAAGAGACCAGACACAAGAGACCAGAGACCAGAGACCAGAGACAAGAGACAAGAGACAAGAGACAAGAGACCAGAGACCAGAGACCAGAGACCAGAGACCAGAGACCAGAGACCAGAGACCAGAGACCAGAGACCAGAGACCAGAGACAAGAGACAAGAGACCAGAGACCAGAGACCAGAGACCAGAGACCAGAGACCAGAGACCAGAGACCAGAGACCAGAGACCAGAGACAAGAGACAAGAGACAAGAGACCAGAGACCAGAGACCAGAGACCAGAGACCAGAGACCAGAGACCAGAGACCAGAGACCAGAGACCAGAGACCAGAGACCAGACCAGACACAAGAGACACGAGACCAGAGAGAGAGACCAGAGACCAGAGACCAGAGACCAGAGACCAGAGACCAGAGACCAGAGACAAGAGACCAGAGACCAGAGAGACCAGAGAGACCAGAGACCAGAGACCAGAGACCAGACCAGAGACCAGAGACCAGAGACCAGAGACCAGAGACCAGAGACCAGAGACCAGAGACCAGAGACACCAGAGACAAGAGACAAGAGACCAGAGACCAGAGACCAGAGACCAGAGACCAGAGACCAGAGACCAGACACCAGAGACCAGAGACCAGAGACCAGAGACAAGAGACAAGAGACCAGAGACCAGAGACCAGAGACCAGAGACCAGAGACCAGAGACCAGAGACCAGAGACCAGAGACCAGACCAGAGACCAGACACAGAGACAGAGACCAAGAGACCAGAGACCAGAGACCAGAGACCAGAGACCAGAGACAGAGACCAGAGACCAGAGACCAGAGACCAGAGACCAGAGACCAGAGACCAGAGACCAGAGACCAGACCAGAGACCAGAGACCAGAGACCAGAGACCAGAGACCAGAGACCAGAGACCAGACCAGAGACCAGAGACCAGAGACCAGAGACCAGAGACCAGAGAGACCAGAGACCAGAGAGAGACCAGAGACCAGAGACCAGAGACCAGAGAGACCAGAGACCAGAGACCAGAGACCAGAGACCAGAGACCAGAGACCAGGGACAAGAGACAAGAGACAAGAGACAAGAGACCAGAGACAAGAGACCAGAGACAAGAGACCAGAGACCAGAGACCAGAGACCAGAGACCAGAGACCAGAGACCAGAGACCAGAGACCAGAGACCAGAGACAAGAGACAAGAGACAAGAGACAAGAGACAAGAGACAAGAGACAAGAGACCAGAGACCAGAGACCAGACACAAGAGACAAGAGACCAGACCAGACCAGACACAAGAGACAAGAGACAAGAGACCAGAGACCAGAGACCAGAGACCAGAGACAAGAGACCAGAGACCAGAGACCAGAGACCAGAGACCAGAGACCAGAGACCAGAGACCAGAGACCAGAGACCAGAGACAAGAGACAAGAGACAAGAGACAAGAGACAAGAGACAAGAGACAAGAGACAAGAGACCAGAGACCAGAGACCAGAGACCAGAGACCAGAGACCAGAGACCAGACCAGACACAAGAGACAAGAGACCAGACCAGACCAGACACAAGAGACAAGAGACCAGAGACCAGAGACCAGACCAGACCAGACACAAGAGACCAGACACAAGAGACCAGAGACCAGAGACCAGAGACAAGAGACAAGAGACAAGAGACCAGAGACCAGAGACCAGAGACCAGAGACCAGAGACCAGAGACAAGAGACAAGAGACAAGAGACAAGAGACAAGAGACAAGAGACCAGAGACCAGAGACCAGAGACCAGAGACCAGAGACCAGAGACCAGAGACCAGAGACCAGAGACCAGAGACCAGAGACCAGAGACCAGAGACCAGAGACCAGAGACCAGAGACAAGAGACAAGAGACCAGAGACCAGAGACCAGAGACCAGAGACCAGAGACCAGACCAGACCAGACACAAGAGACAAGAGACCAGACCAGACCAGACCAGACACAAGAGACCAGAGACCAGAGACCAGAGACCAGAGACCAGAGACCAGAGACAAGAGACAAGAGACAAGAGACAAGAGACCAGAGACCAGAGACCAGAGACCAGAGACCAGAGACCAGAGACCAGAGACCAGAGACCAGAGACCAGAGACCAGAGACCAGAGACCAGAGACAAGAGACAAGAGACAAGAGACCAGAGACCAGAGACCAGAGACCAGAGACCAGAGACCAGAGACCAGAGACCAGAGACCAGACCAGACACAAGAGACAAGAGACCAGACCAGACCAGACACAAGAGACAAGAGACAAGAGACCAGAGACCAGACCAGACCAGACACAAGAGACCAGAGACCAGAGACCAGAGACCAGACCAGACCAGACACAAGAGACCAGACACAAGAGACCAGAGACCAGAGACCAGAGACCAGAGACAAGAGACAAGAGACAAGAGACCAGAGACCAGAGACCAGAGACCAGAGACCAGAGACCAGAGACCAGAGACAAGAGACAAGAGACCAGAGACCAGAGACCAGAGACCAGAGACCAGACCAGACACAAGAGACAAGAGACCAGACCAGACCAGACACAAGAGACAAGAGACAAGAGACCAGAGACCAGACCAGACCAGACACAAGAGACCAGAGACCAGAGACCAGAGACCAGACCAGACCAGACACAAGAGACCAGACACAAGAGACCAGAGACCAGAGACCAGAGACCAGAGACAAGAGACAAGAGACCAGAGACCAGAGACCAGAGACCAGAGACCAGAGACCAGAGACCAGAGACCAGAGACCAGAGACAAGAGACAAGAGACAAGAGACAAGAGACCAGAGACCAGAGACCAGAGACCAGAGACCAGAGACCAGAGACCAGAGACCAGAGACCAGACCAGACCACACCAGACCAGAGACCAGAGACCAGAGACCAGACCAGGTGATGGGTGCTGGTTGTGGTTGTGGGTGCTGGTTGTGGTTGTTGGTTGTGGGTGCTGGCTGTGGTTGTGGGTGTTGGTTGTGGTTGTGGGTGTTGGTTGTGGGTGCTGGCTGTGGTTGTGGGTGTTGGTTGTGGTTGTGGGTGCTGGTTGTGGGTGTGGGTGCTGGTTGTGGGTGCTGGCTGTGGTTGTGGGTGTTGGTTGTGGTTGTGGGTGCTGGTTGTGGGTGTGGGTGCTGGTTGTGGGTGCTGGTGCTGGTTGTGGGTGTGGGTGCTGGTTGTGGGTGCTGGTTGTGGTTGTGGTTGCTGGTTGTGGGTGTTGGTTGTGGGTGTTGGTTGTGGGTGCTGGGCTGGTTGTGATTGTGGGTGCTGGTTGTGGGTGCTGGTTGTGGGTGCTGGTTGTGGGTGCTGGTTGTGGGTGCTGGTTGTGGTTGTGGGTGCTGGTTGTGGGTGCTGGTTGTGGGTGCTGGTTGTGGGTGCTGGTTGTGGGTGTTGGTTGTGGTTGTGGGTGCTGGTTGTGGTTGTGGGTGCTGGCTGTGGTTGTGGGTGTGGTTGTGGGTGCTGGCTGTGGTTGTGGGTGCTGGCTGTGTTGTGCTGGGTGCTGGTTGTGGGTGCTGGCTGGTTGTGGGTGCTGTATTAGGGTGCTGGTTGTGGGTGCTGGCTGTGGTTGTGGGTGTTGGTTGTGTCAGGGTGCTGTATTGTGGGTGCTGGTTGTGTATTAGTGCTAGGGTGCTGGTATTGTGGGTGCTATTGTGGGTGTTATTAGGGTGCTGGTTGTGGGTGTCATTGTGGTGCTGGCTAGGGTGTGGTCAGTGCTGGAGGGTACATTGTATTAGTGCTGGTTGTGGTTGTGGGTGCTGGTTGTGGGTGCTGGTTGTGGGTGCTGGTTGTGGGTGCTGGTTGTGTTGGTTGTGGGTGCTGGTTGTGGGTGCTGGCTGTGGGTGCTGGTTGTGGGTGCTGGTTGTGGGTGCTGGTTGTGGGTGCTGGTTGTGGTTGTGGGTGCTGGTTGTGGGTGCTGGTTGTGGGTGCTGGTTGTGGGTGCTGGTTGTGGTTGTGGTTGTGGGTGCTGGCTGTGGTTGTGGTTGTGGGTGCTGGTTGTGGTTGTGGGTGTTGGTTGTGGGTGCTGGTTGTGGGTGCTGGTTGTGGGTGCTGGTTGTGGGAGTTGGTTGTGGGTGTTGGTCGTGGGTGTTGGTTGTGGGTGCTGGTTGTGGTTGTGGGTGCTGGTTGTGGGTGCTGGTTGTGGTTGTGGGTGCTGGCTGTGGTATTGGGTGATGGTTGTGGGTGTTGGTTGTGGTTGTGGGTGCTGGTTGTGGTTGTGGTTGTGGGTGTTGGTTGTGGTTGTGGGTGCTGGTTGTGGTTGTGGGTGCTGGTTGTGGGTGCTGGTTGTGGTTGTGGGTGCTGGTTGTGGGTGCTGGTTGTGGTTGTGGGTGCTGGTTGTGGGTGCTGGCTGTGGTTGTGGGTGCTGGTTGCTGGTTGTGGGTGCTGGTTGTGGGTGTTGGTTGTGGTTGTGGGTGCTGGTTGTGGGTGCTGGTTGTGGTTGTGGGTGCTGGTTGTGGTTGTGGGTGCTGGTTGTGGTTGTGGTTGTGGGTGCTGGTTGTGGTTGTGGGTGCTGGTTGTGGGTGCTGGCTGTGGTTGTGGGTGCTGGTTGTGGGTGCTGGTTGTGGGTGCTGGCTGTGGTTGTGGGTGCTGGTTGTGGGTGCTGGTTGTGGGTGTTGGTTGTGGTTGTGGGTGCTGGTTGTGGGTGCTGGTTGTGGTTGTGGGTGCTGGTTGTGGTTGTGGGTGCTGGCTGTGGTTGTGGTTGTGGGTGCTGGTTGTGGGTGCTGGTTGTGGGTGTTGGTTGTGGTTGTGGGTGCTGGTTGTGGGTGCTGGTTGTGGTTGTGGGTGCTGGTTGTGGTTGTGGGTGCTGGTTGTGGGTGTGGTTGTGGGTGCTGGTTGTGGTTGTGGGTGCTGGCTGTGGTTGTGGGTGTGGTTGTGGGTGTGGTTGTGGGTGTGGTTGTGGGTGTCTTTTTTCCTTGTGTTTTGACGTCCTGAGCCGGTTCTTGTGCCCGTCGTCAATGTCAAATGTATTTCTAGAGCACATTTAACACAGCAATCTCTGACCAAAGTGCTTTACTCACAGCGGTTAAAACATACAGTAAATACAAACATACATTAAACACAGTCTTATTAACTTTAAAGGTGGAATGGAGGATTTCGGGCAACAAATCAGAATCTCATTTCCTGGTGGGTAGCACAAATAACTGGTCCACTCAGGTGTCAATCATTCTCTGGTGCTAGTGCCCGCCCACAGGCTCGTCCAGGGGAAACGCTCGCTCCCCTGGCCGCGCATGCGTGGTTGATATGCTAGTGTGTTTATGTAGCAGGAGGTTAGCGGCGAGTTCCGTCATTGTAGGTCTAAACCTTCATCCGCGAAGAACCGAAATGGCTGAGGGACGAAAGAGAAAGACTGTTTTCGAGCTTTCACAGAAGAGACGAAAGAAACAAAAGGCGTGTTATTCTGGGGGAATCGTTTACGCTCTGGCGAGCATTGAAAGCGCAAAACAGGCTGATGCCTCCGCTGCAAACTTTCTGCTGGACAGGTAACTGTTTATCTGACTCTTTTTTTAGCTTATTGTATGTGGAGTGTATTATTAAATCTTCTTCGCGGAGGCTGTCGTGAGAAAGCGACACCAATCGTCTTGTAAACAAATGCACATGGAGCAGTGCTGCTGGGCGTGCTCGTTCACGAGGTTTGCTAGGCGTTCAGTCAGGAGAAACGGGGCGGGAGGGAGGCGGAACCTGCGCATGCGCTTTTTCAAAAAAAGGACTAACAGTCGCAGATTTTCAAATCGGCGAGAAATCCTCCATTCCACCTTTAATGTTCATTAATGTGTGTTGAATGCCTCAGCAAAGAAGTGCGTCTTGAGCTGATTTGAATGATTCCAGAGAAGGAGCCGTACGAATTTGGGGGCGGAGACTGTTCCACAATTTAGGGGCGGCTACCGCAAAGGCCCCGCCCCCTCACGTCTTCAGTCGGGATCTTGGAACATTTAACAATAATTGGTTTTCCGATCTCATAGTTCTCGGTGGAGCGTAAACTGACAGGAGCTCGGTTCAATAATCCGGGGCTCGGCCGTTCAGGCGTTTGAAGACAATAGTCAGAATCTTTAAATCAATTCTGAACTTCATGGGCGACCAATGGAGAGAGGCGACCAATGGAACGAGGCGACCAATGGAGCGAGGCGAGCACTGGGGTGATGTGACCACGCCTCTTTGTTCTTGTCAACAGCCGGGCTGCTGCATTTTGAACCTTTCGTCTCGTCCTGTTTTTAATCCCGAGCCCCAGGGTTTGCTCCGAGGCACAAACTTCATTCCGACGATGCTTTTGTGCCGCGCCTCAAACCGACCTGAAACAGAACACAGTTGTTTGTCTCATAATTCTAACATTTCCCCCTCATTTTTGTCTTCCCTCGTCGTGTAATTTCAAATTTCCTGATTCTGATTCCAGACGTACCTTCCATTTTTACAGGACTGGACTAAAAGGTGAAAAAAAGAGCATTTTCTAACATTTTGAGCCCAGTTTCAGGTTCAGGTTCAGGTTCAGGTTCAGGTCCAGGTCCAGGTCCAGGTCCAGGTCCAGGTCCAGGTCCAGTTTCAGGTTCAGGTTCAGGTTCAGGTTCAGGTTCAGGTTCAGTTTCAGTTTCAGTTTCAGGTTCAGTTTCAGTTTCAGTTTCAGGTTCAGTTTCAGTTTCAGTGCGTGTGACAGGTTTTTGTGATTTTCTTATTTTTACTTCATTCAGTGCAGTTATGCATCATTTAGACAAAAAAATCTTGTTTTTTTTATCCTTCATACATTAATTCGACAAAAAAGGTGTTCACGTGTGTTTTTTATTTGAAAAAGTTAATCGATCTGTGACATTAGATGAATTTGGGTGGTTGCTATGGTAATTCCCTAGCGTGATGTCATCATTTAAAACCAGGAAGTGAAACAAAAACCCCAAAAAATTGTGAAACTGGGATAAAATTTGTGAAGTATTTTAGCAAATTTTGAAATATATTTATCTGAACTACATTTTAGTGAAATGAGTCGTTCAACCTGTAGGGGGCACTTTAAGGTTCGAGGTCGTGTAACTGTGAAAATACATGATCGGTAACACTTTATGGTCTTAATAAAGCATGAACAAGGACTTAATTCATGATCAACAAATTGTTTATTAAGAATGATTCAGGCTTAAGGCGAAGTTTTTGGGTTTTTTTTCTTGTTTTTGGTCACTTTCTATGGAAGCCCGTTTCCGCTTGTAATAAAATAAATAAAAGCCCCACAGGAAGTCTTACATTCAAGTTTAAAAGTCATAATTTCGAGTTTAAAAGTCATAATTTTGAGTTTAAAAGTCATAATTTCGAGTTTAAAAGTCATAATTTTGAGTTTAAAAGTCATAATTATGAGTTTAAAAGTCATAATTTCGAGTTTAAAAGTCATAATTATGAGTTTAAAAGTCATAATTTCGTGTTTAAAAGTCATAATTTCGAGTTTTAAAGTCATAATTTCGAGTTTAAAAGTCATAATTATGAGTTTTAAAGTCATAATTTCGAGTTTTGGTGCATCCATCAATAGCCGTGGTACTGACCAGACGTCTCAAGCTGTTGCTCAATAAACGCTGCCACTTCAGCCACATCAGTTTTATTCTTACATCTCCACAGACACTTCTTGCTTAAAATCCGTTCAAGGGTGCGTTTGCTCGCTGTGATGTCAATGGTCAAGTAAATGTAGTATTTCTTTGGTGGTGAAGCCGTCTCTAAAGTACTTCTCTGCAGCTCACATGCCATTGTGTAAATACCCCAAATGTGGTCTGCTGCTTTATACCTGAAAAAACTCGAAATTATGACTTTAAAACTCGAAATTATGACTTTTAAACTCGAAATGATGACTTTTAAACTCGAAATGATGACTTTAAAACTCGAAATGATGACTTTTAAACTCGAAATGATGACTTTAAAACTCTAAATTCTGACTTTTAAACTCGAAATTATGACTTTAAAACTCGAAATTATGACTTTTAAACTCATAGTTATGCCTTTTAAACTCATAATTATGATTTTAAAACTCAAAATGATGACTTTAAAACTCGAAATGATGACTTTTAAACTCGAAATTATGACTTTAAAACTCATAATTATGACTTTTAAACTCAAAATTATGACTTGTAAACTCGAAATTATGACTTTTAAACTCATAATTATGACTTTAAACTCAAAATTATGACTTTTAAACTCATAATTATGACTTTTAAACTCGAAATGATGACTTTAAAACTCGAAATGATGACTTTTAAACTCGAAATTATGACTTTTAAACTCGAAATTATTACTTTTAAACTCGAAATTATGACTTTTAAACTCGAAATTATGACTTCCTGTGGGGCTTTTATTTTTTTTTACTGGGGGAAACGGGCTTCCATACTTTTCTCTCTCACATCTGGACTTTCATGTGAAACAACAAACGTGTCCAACCTGCTACTGATGTTTGATTCTTCCATTGAATCCACTTCATCCATAGATTTCTCTGACATTGTTTTCTTCAAATGCATTTTTAAAGATCATTAAAGTCGATCCACACAAACTGTACAATCTGGACTCAACACATTTAGAACAAACAAGGATTTAAGGTCAGATTCTGACACATTTATTGAATTTTAAAGACAAAAAATTCGTCGAAATTTGAATTTTTAGGACCATTTTCAGTCAGATCTAATTTACTCAAAAACTCAATAATAAATCCAAATCCTCTGTACATTTTTATAACTAAAATGTGACAAAATGAACCAAGAAATTTAAACCTGGTTCTGTCCATTTTTCAGATTTAAATGTCCCAAATGTGTGGATTTTTGGACGTTTTTACATAAAATGTCTTATTTCTACATAAAAACATGACGTGATGAAACACCTATATAATATATTTTTCTTATGTTTATGTGACTAAAGTTTCAAATTGATCTCTTTAAATTTAAGATTTTTTCCTGTTTCACTGCAGCGTCTCGTCTTAAACATTCAAACCTTAATTTATGCCGAGATGGAGCAGCTCTAAACCTCCACCTCCTCCACCACCTCCTCCATCACCTCCACCTCCTCCACCACCTCCTCCATCACCTCCACCTCCTCCACCACCTCCTTATCACCTCCTCCACCTCCTCCACCACCTCCTCCACCTCCTCCATCACCTCCACCCCCTCCTCCATCACCTCCACCTCCTCCACCACCTCCTCCATCACCTCCACCCCCTCCTCCACCACCTTCTCCATCACCTCCACCAGCTCCTCCATCACCTCCACCTCCTTATCACCTCCTCCTTCACATCCTCCACCACCTCCTTATCACCTCCTCCTTCACATCCTCCACCACCTCCTTATCACCTCCACCCCCTCCTCCATCACCTCCACCACCTCCTCCATCACCTCCACCCCCTCCTCCATCACCTCCACCTCCTCCACCACCTCCTCCATCACCTCCACCCCCTCCTCCACCACCTTCTCCATCACCTCCACCAGCTCCTCCATCACCTCCACCTCCTTATCACCTCCTCCTTCACATCCTCCACCACCTCCTTATCACCTCCACCTCCTTATCACCTCCTCCACCACCTCCTTATCACCTCCTCCACCTCCTCCACCACCTCCTTCACCACCTCCTTATCACCTCCACCAGCTCCTCCATCACCTCCCCCTCCTTATCACCTCCTCCACCTCCTCCACCACCTCCTTATCACCTCCTCCTTCACCTCCTCCACCACCTCCTTATCACCTCCTCCACCTCCTCCACCACCTCCTTATCACCTCCACCTCCTTATCACCTCCTCCACCACCTCCTTATCACCTCCTCCACCTCCTCCACCACCTCCTTATCACCTCCTCCACCACCTCCTTATCACCTCCACCAGCTCCTCCATCACCTCCTCCATCACCTCCACCTCCTTATCACCTCCTTATCACCTCCTCCACCACCTCCTTATCACCTCCACCAGCTCCTCCATCACCTCCACCTCCTTATCACCTCCACCACCTCCTTATCACCTCCACCTCCTTATCACCTCCTCCATCACCTCCCCCTCCTTATCACCTCCTCCACCTCCTCCACCACCTCCTTATCACCTCCACCACCTCCTCCACCCCCTCCTTATCACCTCCACCTCCTTATCACCTCCTCCACCACCTCCCCCTCCTTATCACCTCCTCCACCTCCTCCACCACCTCCTTATCACCTCCTCCACCTCCTCCACCACCTCCTTATCACCTCCACCTCCTTATCACCTCCTCCACCTCCTTCACCACCTCCTTATCACCTCCTCCACCTCCTCCATATCACCTCCACCACCTCCTTATCACCTCCTCCACCACCTCCTTATCACCTCCACCAGCTCCTCCATCACCTCCTCCATCACCTCCACCTCCTTATCACCTCCTTATCACCTCCTCCACCACCTCCTTATCACCTCCACCAGCTCCTCCATCACCTCCACCTCCTTATCACCTCCACCACCTCCTTATCACCTCCACCTCCTTATCACCTCCTCCATCACCTCCCCCTCCTTATCACCTCCTCCACCTCCTCCACCACCTCCTTATCACCTCCACCTCCTTATCACCTCCTTATCACCTCCTCCACCTCCTCCACCACCTCCTTATCACCTCCACCTCCTTATCACCTCCTTATCACCTCCTCCACCTCCTCCACCACCTCCTTATCACCTCCACCTCCTTATCACCTCCTTATCACCTCCTCCACCTCCTCCACCACCTCCTTATCACCTCCTCCACCTCCTCCACCACCTCCTTATCACCTCCACCAGCTCCTCCACCTCCTCCACCACCTCCTTATCACCTCCACCACCTCCTCCACCACCTCCTTATCACCTCCACCACCTCCTTATCACCTCCACCACCTCCTTATCACCTCCTCCATCACCTCCCCCTCCTTATCACCTCCTTATCACCTCCTCCACCACCTCCTTATCACCTCCACCACGCCCTAATCACTGCAGGAGGCTCAGTCTGGACAGAGGACCCTTCGTGCTCAGGTCGGGGCTCAGTCGGGCCCCTGAAGCACAAAAAGACGAGGCGGTCCACGCCACACGGACCTCGCTGATCCACTTTCAACATTTGCATTTGGACACAATGTCCTGCCTCGGATTTCTCACAGAAAATCCCCCCGAAGCTCATTCCGACAGCGGCTTTGTGCGTCAAAAGCCGGTCAGTCGAGAGTCACATACATTTGAAACTCGCAGGTGTCATTAGGGAGCAAGAATGTGCCCCGGGCCCCGCAGCAGCCCTTAAAAAGAGCACTCCAGACCGCAGCCACAGACGCCCCGGTCCCTCTGCGCCCCGGTCCCTCTGCGCCCCGGTCCCTCTGCGCCCCGGTCCCTCTGCGCCCCGGTCCCTCTGCGCCCCGCTGAACAGGTGAGTCAGAACGAGCGGTTTGGAGTTCCACAGGGCTGTATCCTGGCCCCCCCGTTGTTTGTTCTTTGTTCGAATCTTTGCCAAAGTCAGCGCCAGAATCACCGTGTCGTAAAATTAGCTGATTATGTTGTATTTTATTGTAAGGTAGGACTCTCTGGCCGGGCTGCACGATGCGGGAAACGAGTGCGATGTGCGATATGGGTGTTGGGATAACGATATTATTGTGATATTTTCCCTCATTTGCATATATATTGCTTTTCCAGGTATGAAGGAGAACTCAACTCTTAATTTAAAATATAATAACACACACACACACACACGCACACGCACACGCACACGCACACGCACACGCACACGCACACACACACACACTGTACACATTTAGAGAATTTAAACCTGAATTTGCTTTGTCCATTACTGTGCAAACCATAAAAATACATTTGTGAGGCATTTAAAAAAATTGACATTTTATTCACCTTCATTTATGTTGGTATGAAACAGTGGGATTAGATTAGATTAACAGAAGATTTCACTAAAAACACTTCAACATTCACCTCTGTATTTCGCAAAACGGTCGCTTTTGGGGCTGAACGTTTGAGTCCGATCGGTGAAAACAGTGAAGTAAAAACAAGCTCCAGCTCACCAGAAACGCAAGATTAATGCGTTCAATCGTTGGAAATGCTCGCCCCTCGTTGTGACATTCATATCGCGATAATAACACGTGCGATAACCACATTTTTTCGATGTAATGTGCTCTCTAAGGACTCGATGGACCATGGCCGGTGTTGGACTGGTGCCGCCTGTGGTTTCTCCAAATAAATGTTTACAAAAATATATAGGCCCTGCCCCCAAGTGCTCATAGAAGGGAAGCCTGTAGAAATGGTCCAAGAAAAGTGGTATTTGGGGATCAAAAGTGTAAGGCGTCAAAAAATGCACTTCTGAAGAAAACTCAGGGACTGTTGTTGGTCGTGTCGTCTGGAAAATGTTCTTCAGTTGTTGTGTTCAATGGGTCTTAACGTCCCTTTGTTGGTTTAACCTGTTGAACCTGAATTCGCGGCCGTCTGCTTAGCTTTGTCAAAGAGTGTGGAAAAATCACTGGGACGCAGCGACACCCTGGACCTTTTTAAAACAAGGTCGGTGAAGTCTGGCTCACCCGCGGTTCAAGAAAAGCAGAATTTATGACGTGAGACCAAACGCTGACAGGTGACTCTGAACGGCAGGGCCTGGAACTGCCTGCATTGCACTTGTAGTTCATGGCTCTGCCCTCTGGGGGCGCTGGAAGTGTCTGCTGTGAAAGACAACTGCAGAGATAAGTGTTTATTCAGTCACCTTTGGAATGTGGTGCCAGAACGGGACAGGGGTCTGTGACGGGTCAGAAGATGGGCGGGACAGGGTCTGTGACGGGTCAGAAGATGGGCGGGACAGGGTCTGTGACGGGTCAGAAGACGGGCGGGACAGGGGTCTGTGACGGGTCAGAAGACGGGCGGGACAGGGTCTGTGACGGGTCAGAAGATGGGCGGGACGGGGGTCTGTGACGGGTCAGAAGACGGGCGGGACAGGGGTCTGTGACGGGTCAGAAGACAGGCGGGACAGGGGTCTGTGACGGGTCAGAAGACGGGCGGGACAGGGTCTGTGACGGGTCAGAAGATGGGCGGGACAGGGTCTGTGACGGGTCAGAAGATGGGCGGGACAGGGTCTGTGACGGGTCAGAAGATGGGCGGGACGGGGGTCTGTGACGGGTCAGAAGATGGGCGGGACAGGGTCTGTGACGGGTCAGAAGATGGGCAGGACAGGGGTCTGTGACGGTTCAGAAGATGGGCGGGACAGGGGTCTGTGACGGGTCAGAAGATGGGCAGGACAGGGGTCTGTGACGGGTCAGAAGACGGGCGGGACAGGGTCTGTGACGGGTCAGAAGATGGGCAGGACAGGGGTCTGTGACGGTTCAGAAGATGGACGGGACAGGGTCTGTGGACGGTCAGAAGACGGGCGGGACAGGGGTCTGTGACGGGTCAGAAGATGGGCGGGACGGGGTCTGTGACGGGACAGAAGATGGGCGGGACAGGGTCTGTGGACGGGTCAGAAGATGGGCGGGATGGGCGGGATGGGGGTCTGTGACGGGTCAGAAGATGGGCGGGACGGGGTCTGTGACGGGTCAGAAGACGGGCGGGACAGGGGTCTGTGATGGAGTCAGAAGATGGGCGGACGGGGTCTGTGACGGGTCAGAAAGATGGGCGGACGGGGTCTGTGGACGGGTCAGAAGATGGGCTGGATGGGCGGGACGGGGGTCTGTGACGGGTCAGAAGATGGGCGGGACGGGGTCTGTGACGGTCAGAAGATGGGCGGACGGGGTCTGTGACGGGTCAGAAGATGGGCTGGATGGGCGGATGGGGTCTGTGACGGAGTCAGAAGATGGGCGACGGGGGTCTGTGACGGGTCAGAAGACGGCCGGGACAGGGGTCTGTGATGGGTCAGAAGCCGGCCGGGACCGGGGACTGTGATGGGTCACAAGAGGGGCGGGACCGGGGACTGTGACGGGGCAGAAGAGGGGCGGGACAGGGTCTGTGGACGGTCAGAAGATGGGCGGGACGGGGTCTGTGACGGGTCAGAAGATGGGCGGGACGGGGGTCTGTGACGGGTCAGAAGATGGGCGGGACAGGGTCTGTGACGGGTCAGAAGATGGGCGGGACAGGGGGGTCTTTGACGGGTCAGAAGATGGGCGGGACAGGGTCTGTGACGGGTCAGAAGATGGGCGGGACGGGGGACTTTGACGGGTCAGAAGATGGGCGGGACAGGGTCTGTGACGGGTCAGAAGAAGGGCGGGACAGGGTCTGTGACGGGTCAGAAGACGGGCGGGACAGGGTCTGTGACGGGTCAGAAGACGGGCGGGACAGGGGTCTGTGACGGGTCAGAAGACAGGCGGGACAGGGTCTGTGACGGGTCAGAAGACAGGCGGGACAGGGGTCTGTGACGGGTCAGAAGGCAGAGGCGGGACAGGGTCTGTGGCGGGTCAGAAAGATGGGCGGGACAGGGTCTGTGACGGGTCAGAAGATGGGCGGGACAGGGTCTGTGACGGGTCAGAAGATGGGGGGGTAGTGGGTCTGTGACGGGTCAGAAGATGGGCGGGACAGGGTCTGTGACGGGTCAGAAGATGGGCAGGACAGGGGTCTGTGACGGGTCAGAAGACGGGCGGGACAGGGTCTGTGACGGGTCAGAAGATGGGCAGGACAGGGGTCTGTGACGGTTCAGAAGATGGACGGGACAGGGGTCTGTGACGGGTCAGAAGACGGGCGGGACAGGGGTCTGTGACGGGTCAGAAGATGGGCGGGACGGGGGTCTGTGACGGGACAGAAGATGGGCGGGACAGGGTCTGTGACGGGTCAGAAGATGGGCGGGATGGGCGGGATGGGGGTCTGTGACGGGTCAGAAGATGGGCGGGACGGGGGTCTGTGACGGGTCAGAAGACGGGCGGGACAGGGGTCTGTGATGGGTCAGAAGATGGGCGGGACGGGGGTCTGTGACGGGTCAGAAGATGGGCGGCACGGGGGTCTGTGACGGGTCAGAAGATGGGCTGGATGGGCGGGACGGGGTTATGTGACGGGTCAGAAGATGGGCGGGACGGGGGTCTGTGACGGGTCAGAAGATGGGCGGGAAAGGGACTGTAACGGGTCAGAAGATGGGCGGGATGGGCGGGATGGGGGTCTGTGACGGGTCAGAAGATGGGCGGGCCGGGGGTCTGTGACGGGTCAGAAGACGGCCGGGACAGGGGTCTGTGATGGGTCAGAAGATGGGCGGGACGGGGGTCTGTGACGGGTCAGAAGATGGGCGGGACAGGGGTCTGTGACGGGTCAGAAGATGGGCGGGACGGGGGTCTGTGACGGGTCAGAAGATGGGCGGGACGGGGGTCTGTGACGGGTCAGAAGATGGGCGGGACTGGGTCTGTGACGGGTCAGAAGATGGGCGGGACGGGGGTCTGTGACGGGTCAGAAGATGGGCGGGACAGGGTCTGTGACGGGTCAGAAGATGGGCGGGACGGGGGTCTGTGACGGGTCAGAAGATGGGCGGGACAGGGGTCTGTGACGGGTCAGAAGATGGGCGGGACAGGGTCTGTGACAGGTCAGAAGATGGGCGGGACGGGGGTCTGTGACGGGTCAGAAGATGGGCGGGACAGGGGTCTGTGACGGGTCAGAAGATGGGCGGGACGGGGGTCTGTGACGGGTCAGAAGATGGGCGGGACGGGGGTCTGTGACAGGTCAGAAGATGGGCGGGACAGGGTCTGTGACGGGTCAGAAGATGGGCGGGACGGGGGTCTGTGACGGGTCAGAAGATGGGCGGGACAGGGGTCTGTGACGGGTCAGAAGACGGGCGGGACAGGGGTCTGTGATGGGTCAGAAGATGGGCGGGACAGGGTCTGTGACGGGTCAGAAGATGGGCAGGACAGGGGTCTGTGACGGTTCAGAAGATGGGCGGGACGGGGGTCTGTGACAGGTCAGAAGATGGGCGGGACAGGGTCTGTGACGGGTCAGAAGATGGGCGGGACGGGGGTCTGTGACGGGTCAGAAGATGGGCGGGACAGGGTCTGTGACGGGTCAGAAGATGGGCGGGACGGGGGTCTGTGACAGGTCAGAAGATGGGCGGGACAGGGTCTGTGACGGGTCAGAAGATGGGCGGGACAGGGTCTGTGACAGGTCAGAAGATGGGCGGGACAGGGGTCTGTGACGGGTCAGAAGATGGGGTGGGGTATTATTAAAGGAGCTGTCTGGTTTGAGGTTGTTGTACCACATATAAACGCATGTTATAGGGGGGCGATCCCAGATTCGGCTGCAGTGGGACGTCCAGGCGACGCCGGCGGTCTGTGGGTGACGCTGATCTCTGTAACAAACGATCTTCTCTTCTGCCACACACCGACCGACACCGACAGAAGCACCAACAGCGGCAGGACAGGCTGCAGAGCACCGTGGGCGTCACCATAGGCCGTACATATCAGTGGACCGCGTTAGCATGCTAGCCGCCGCGTTCCAAACAGGAAGCAGCTCTGGAGGCTCCTGGCTCCGCCCTCTTCCTGTGACACTGGAGCCTTTACTCTGTGACTGTTTGGGTCAAACTCACATCTGGAACTAAAATGTCCGTCTGACTCACTCCACATGATCCTGGGGTTTTTTCTCGTTGATTGTTCATAAATCAACTTATTACAATAATAACTGACCAATCAGGTGCTTCCTTTTCCAGGGGCCGTTTTCGCTCGTGTTAGCAACAGGTTTGATTGACAGCTAGCGGCGCTCGTTCCCGCCGTCTCCTCCCACCGAGGGGCGGAGACCGTTAGCAACCTCCTCCTGATTGGTCCATGTGGCCATGATACGCACTCGGATTTAAATATGGAGTCTGGCTCCACTTTAGCCGCTATAACTGCTAGCTCCACTTTAGCCGCTGTAACTGCTAGCTCCACTTTAGCCGCTATAACTGCTAGCTCCACTTTAGCCGCTATAACTGCTAGCTCCACTTTAGCCGCTATAACTGCTAGCTCCACTTTAGCCGCTATAACTGCTAGCTCCACTTTAGCCGCTATGACTGCTAGCTCCACTTTAGCCGCTATAACTGCTAGCTCCACTTAGCCGCTATAACTGCTAGCTCCACTTTAGCTGCTGTAACTGCTAGCTCCACTTTAGCCGCTGTATCTGCTAGCTCCACTTTAGCCGCTATAACTGCTAGCTCCACTTTAGCCGCTATAACTGCTAGCTCCACTTTAGCCGCCGATAATCGCTAGCTTCCACCTTTAGCTCGCCATAACTGCCAGCCCCAGCCATTATAGCCGCTAGCTAACCGTTAATCAAGTTAGTTCACCTCAGTCTAGCCATAACCGGCAGCTCCACTCAGCCGCTATAACTGCTAGGCTCCGACTTTAGCCGCTATAACTGCTAGCTCCACTTTAGCCGCTATAACTGCTAGCTCCACTTTAGCCGCTATAACTGCTAGCTCCACTTTAGCCGCTATAACTGCTGGCTCCACTTTAGCCGCTATAACTGCTAGCTCCACTTTAGCCGCTATAACTGCTGGCTCCACTTTAACCGCTATAACTGCTAGCTCCACTTTAGCCGCTATAACTGCTAGCTCCACTTTAGCCGCTATAACTGCTAGCTCCACTTTAGCCGCTATAACTGCTAGCTCCACTTTAGCCGCTATAACTGCTAGCTCCACTTTAGCCGCTATAACTGCTAGCTCCACTTTAGCCGCCATAACTGCTAGCTCCACTTTAGCCGCCATAACTGCTAGCTCCACTTTAGCCGCTATAACTGCTAGCTCCACTTTAGCCATTATAACTGCTAGCTCCACTTTAGCCGCTATAACTGCTAGCTCCACTTTAGCCGCTATAACTGCTAGCTCCACTTTAGCCGCTATAACTGCTAGCTCCACTTTAGCCGCTATAACTGCTAGCTCCACTTTAGCCGCCATAACTGCTAGCTCCACTTTAGCCGCTTTAACTGCTAGCTCCACTTTAGCCGCTATAACTGCTAGCTCCACTTTAGCCGCTATAACTGCTAGCTCCACTTTAGCCGCTATAACTGCCAGCTCCACTTTAGCCGCTATAACTGCTAGCTAAATTTCACAGTGTTCATGACAACGGTCACGCTGGCACCGGTTGCTGAGCCCACCCAGCCGCCATAAATTTTAGCTGGCCCACTCAGCCGCTGGCAATCGGGCGGCCCACTTTGTAGCCGCCATAACCGCAGCTCCACTGTCAGCCGCCATAACTGCTAGCTCCACTTTAGCCGCTATAACTGCTGTAGCTCCACTGTGCTATAACTGCCATTATTAATCATAGTTGCTAAGCCCACTTTAGCCGCTATAATCAAGTTATAGTCAAGCCCACTTTAGCCGCTTATAACTCGCTAGTCCACCTTTAGCCGTGCTATAACTGCTAGCTCCACTTTAGCCGCTATAACTGCTAGCTCCACTTTAACCGCTATAACTGCTAGCTCCACTTTAGCCGCTATAACTGCTAGCTCCACTTTAGCCGCTATAACTGCTAGCTCCACTTTAGCCGCTATAACTGCTAGCTCCACTTTAGCCGCTATAACTGCTAGCTCCACTTTAGCCGCTATAACTGCTAGCTCCACTTTAGCCGCTATAACTGCTAGCTCCACTTTTTAGCCGCCATAACTGCTAGCTCCACTTTAGCCATTATAACTGCTAGCTCCACTTTAGCCGCTATAACTGCTATAACTGGCTCCACTTTAGCCGCCATAACTGCTAGCTCCACTTTAGCCGCTATAACTGCTAGCTCCACTTTAGCCGCTATAACTGCTAGCTCCACTTTAGCCGCTATAACTGCTAGCTCCACTTTAGCCGCTATAACTGCTAGCTCCACTTTAGCCGCTATAACTGCTGGCTCCACTTTAGCCGCTATAACTGCTAGCTCCACTTTAGCCGCTATAACTGCTAGCTCCACTTTAGCCGCTATAACTGCTAGCTCCACTTTAGCCGCTATAACTGCTAGCTCCACTTTAGCCATTATAACTGCTAGCTCCACTTTAGCCGCTATAACTGCTATAACTGCTAGCTCCACTTAGCCGCTATAACTGCTAGCTCCACTTTAGCCGCTATAACTGCTAGCTCCACTTTAGCCGCTGTAACTGCTAGCTCCACTTTAGCCGCTGTATCTGCTAGCTCCACTTTAGCCGCTATAACTGCTAGCTCCACTTTAGCCGCTATAACTGCTAGCTCCACTTTAGCCGCTATAACTGCTAGCTCCACTTTAGCCGCTATAACTGCTAGCTCCACTTTAGCCGCTATAACTGCTAGCTCCACTTTAGCCATTATAACTGCTAGCTCCACTTTAGCCGCTATAACTGCTATAACTGCTAGCTCCACTTAGCCGCTGTAACTGCTAGCTCCACTTTAGCCGCTGTATCTGCTAGCTCCACTTTAGCCGCTATAACTGCTAGCTCCACTTTAGCCGCTATAACTGCTAGCTCCACTTTAGCCGCTATAACTGCTAGCTCCACTTTAGCCGCTATAACTGCTAGCTCCACTTTAGCCGCTATAACTGCTAGCTCCACTTTAGCCGCTATAACTGCTAGCCACGATGGGCTTCATTTGACTGGAGTCAAACACTATGACGTCACATTCCCACAATCCACTGATATGTACGGTCTGTGGGCGTCACCCCCTGAGCGCCCACTGTTGACCTTTGACCTTTGCCTGCGCTCACACGGTGCTTCCTCTGGATTGTGTTCCCTGTTGTTGCTTGTGTGAAGTTTTTTAAGTGCTGCTGGTGGCCCCTCGGGGATCAAATGATCTAATCTAATCCAACCCAAAGTTATCTAATGTAATCTAATCTAATCTGAACAAATTTAATCTCATCTAAAGTAATTTGATCTAATCTAATCTAAAGTAATTTGATCTAATCTAATCTAATCTAAAGTAATTTGATCTAATCTAAATTAATCTAATTTTAATCTAAAGTAATTTTATCTAATCCAATCTAATCTAAAGTAATTTTATCTAATTTAATCTAAAATCATTTTATCTAATCTAATCTAAAGCAATTCCTCTAATCTAATCTAATCTAAAATAATTTGATCTAATCTAAAGTAATTTAATGTAATCTAATCTGAAGTAATTTTGTCTAATTTAATATAAAGTCATTTTATCTCATCTAATCTAATCTAAAATAATTTTATCTAATCTAAAGTAATTTAATGTAATCTAATCTAATCTAATCTAAAGTCATTTTATCTCATCTAATCTAATCTAAAATAATTTTATCTAATATAAAGTAATTTAATGTAATCTGATCTAATCTGAAGTCATTTGTCTAATCTAATCTAATCTAATCTAAAGTCATTTAATCTAATCTAATCTAATCTAATCTAAAGTCATTTTATCTAATCTAATCTAATCTAATCTAAAGTCATTTTATCTAATCTAATCTAAACTAATCTGATCTAATCTAGGAGAACAGGAGAGCATTTTATATTCAGAGAAATACTTATTCTGTAGTTTATTTCTATGAACGTTAAATACAGACCCTTTTTTTCGGCAGATCACGATGTGCTTTTGTCGCACGAAGTGTCATAATACATTTGTGTTTTTTAGAGCGAACGCCCTGAACATTTAAAGAATTCGTTTGCCGTTTTCTTTTCTTTTTTTTTTTTTACAGTGTGTTTCTACTCTGCAGGTGATTGGCCGCTTGCTCTCGTCTGATTGGCCCGTGTTTGTCAGCTGACTTCATCATGCTCCTCCTCCTCGTGGTGGTCGCTGCTGTCAGTCACATGACAGGTGAGAACCCCCTCCCTCGCCCGAACAGGTGCAGCAGCCATCCCCCTCCCCAGACACTTCCTCCGGCTCCAGACCGGAACGAAAACCTGAACCGAAAACTTTACCAAAAAAACTGTGTCTCACCGGGTTTTTCCCTCATTTTAACAAAAAACTGAAACTCAGAGTGTTTCTCTAAACCTCACACGACGCTAACGGCTGCTGTTTCAGGAGCAACATTCACTTCACAACAAGACGACATCAGCGCAAACCCTGTGACCATTTACTCCAGAACATTCACCACGGCATATGTAAGTAACCCGGACTAAACCAGGACTAAACCAGGACTAAACCAGGACTAAACCAGGACTGAACCAGGTCTAAACCAGGACTGAACCAGGACTGAACCAGGACTAAACCAGGTCTAAACCAGGTCTAAACCAGGTCTAAACCAGGTCTAAACCAGGACTAAACCAAGTCTAAACCAGGTCTAAACCAGGACTAAACCAAGTCTAAACCAGGTCTAAACCAGGACTAACCAGTTTTTTTCTCCAAACACAGAAATAAACCTCTGTTCAGGAGTTTATTGTGTTTCTGATTATGTCTCATTTGTAATGACTCCGTTGTCTTTTCACAGTCGAGTCAGACTGGAAGCACAGTGTATGTGTGTTTTGAAGGCTTCAGAGACCCTACAAACCCCAACACGTGCATCTGGACTCAACTTACGTTGCCTGCAGACTCTTTGTCAGTGACCATAGACTCAGGTGTCACTTCCTTCAAGTTTGACTTCGGCACGCAAGAGGTAAGGAATGAATATAAGTAAATGAATGAATATAAGTAAAAGAATGAATATAAGTAAAAGAATGAATATAAGTAAATGAATGAATATAAGTAAATGAATGAATATAAGTAAATGAATGAATATAAGTAAATGAATGAATATAAGTAAATGAATGAATATAAGTAAAAGAATGAATATAAGTAAATTAATGAATATAAGTAAAAGAATGAATATAAGTAAAAGAATGAATATAAGTAAATGAATGAATATAAGTAAATGAATGAATATAAGTATGTGTATATTTACCTCTTTATCTCTCTCTGAATTCAGTGCTTTGTTTCTTCCAGGCGTATCTTGACCTGATGAACGGCAACAGTGTGAGAGGGAGGGGCTTACCGGAAGGAGCTGCAGTGAGTATAAAGAGACGAGGGGGGGACGAGAGGGGGAGACGAGAGAGGGAGACGAGAGAGGGAGACGAGAGGGGGAGACGAGAGGGGGACGAGAGGGGGAGACGAGAGGGGGACGAGAGGGAGACGAGAGGGGGAGACGAGAGGGAGACGAGAGGGGGAGACGAGAGGGGGACCCAGAGGGGGACCAGGAGGACTCCAGAGGGGAGACGAGAGGGGACTAGAGGGGACTCCAGAGGGGACGAGAGGGGAGACTCAGAGGGGAGACTCAGAGGGAGACAGAGGGGGACCCAGAGGGGACCCAGAGGGAGAGACCAGAGGAGGAGACGAGAGAGGAGACTGAGAGGGAATTAAGAGGAGAGGGAGACTACAGGAGGGGACCCAAGAGGGAGACCAGAGGAGGAGACTCCAGAGGGGAGACACTATATGGCAGAGGAGACCAGAGGGGACCCAAGAGGGGGACTAGAGGACTAGAGGGAGACTCCAGAGGGAGATCTGAGAGGGAGAGACGAGAGGGGGACTCCAGGAGGGGGAGACTGAGAGGGGGAGACCAGAGGGACTAGAGGGAGAGGGGTGACCCAGAGAGAGACGAGAGGGAGACTAGAGGAGAGACTCCAGAGGGAGACCAGAGGGGGACCCAGAGGGGACCCAGAGGCACTGGCAGACTCCAGGAGAGGACCAGAGAGGGAGACCAGAGGAGAGGAGAGAGGGACCCAAGAGAGGGAGACTAGAGAGGGAGACGAGAGGGGAGACTCCAGAGGGAGACTAGAGGGGGACCAGAGGGAGAGACCCAGAGAGGAGACCCAGAGGAGACTCCAGAGGGAGACTAGAGGGGGACTCCAGAGGGGGAGACAGAGGGAGAGACTCCAGAGAGGGAGACCAGAGAGAGACTCCGAGAGGGAGACGAGAGGACGACGAGAGGGGGAGACGAGAGAGGAGACGAGAGAGGAGACTAGAGGGAGACTGAGAGGGGGACTCCAGAGGGGAGACGAGAGAGGGAGACGAGAGAGGGAGACGAGAGAGGGAGACGAGAGGGAGACGAGAGGGGGACCAGAGGGGACCCAGAGGGGGACCAGAGAGGAGAGACTAAGAGAGGAGACCCAGAGAGGGAGACGAGAGGGGGAGACGAGAGGGAGACTCCAGAGAGGGAGACCCAGGAGAGGAGACTAGAGGAGACTCCAGAGGGAGACAGAGAGGAGACCCAGGAGGAGGACTCCAGAGGAGACTAAGAGTGGGAGACTCCAGAGGGAACGAGAGAGGAGACTAGAGAGACCAGAGGGACTCCAGAGGAGACTAGAGGGACCAGAGAGAGACTCCAGAGGAGGTGAGAGGGGAGACCAGGAGGAATTTACAGAGGAGACCCAGAGAGGAGAGGTGAGACTCCAGAGGTGCAGACGAGGACCAGAGGGAGACACCCAGAGACCAGAGGGTGGACTGCAGAGAGGGAGACGAGAGGGACCATGAGAGGAGGGTGAGAGAGGAGACCAGAGGGACCCAGAGAGGGAGCACTTGAGGGTGAGACCCAGGAGGGAGCACTCCAGAGAGGGAGACCCAGAGAGAGGGCACTGAGAGAGAGGAGACTCCAGAGGGGAGACAGAGAGGGAGACTGAGAGGAGCACTTAGAGAGGGAGAGAGGAGACTCCAGAGGGAGGGAGACCATGAGAGGGGACTATAGAGGGAGACGAGAGTGGGACTGAGAGGGAGACTCCACTGAGAGGTGAGACGAGAGGGGGACTCCAGAGGAGGGGAGACCCAGAGAGGGGAGACGAGAGGAGACCTAGAGAGGAGACTCAGAGGACTCCAGAGGGACCCAGAGGGGACCAGAGGGGAGACTAGAGAGACTCCAGAGGGAGACTGAGAGGAGACCTAGAGAGGGAGACTGAGAGTGACTCCAGAGAGAGACACTAAAGAGGGAGATTGAGAGGGACTCCAGAGAGGAGACTTTCAGAGAGAGGAGACAGAGAGAGGTACTAGAGAGAGGAGACCCAGAGAGGACTAAGAGAGGAGACTCCAGAGGGACTAGAGAGGAGACTCCAGAGAGGACACCAGATGAGAGAGATGAGAGAGGGTGACTAGAGAGGAGTGCACTAGAGGGACTAGAGGGGGGGACGAGAGAGGAGACACCAGAGAGGACTCATATATATTTATATGAAGAGGGAGACTCCAGAGAGGAGACAGAGAGGGAGACTAGAGGGACGAGATGAGAGACTTAGAGAGGAGACGAGAGGGTGACCAGAGGGAGTGAGTGACCCAGAGGGGACGAGAGGGGGGAGATGAGAGGTGACTCCAGAGGGGACTAGAGAGGAGACTACGAGAGGGAGACTAAGAGAGGGAGACTAGAGAGGTGACCCAGAGAGTGGAGACTAGGAGGACCAGAGAGAAAGAGGACCCAGGAGAGGAGACTCCAGAGGGGGACTCCAGAGGGGAGAGATGAGAGAGACCCAGGAGACTAGAGGAGGGGACCGAGAGGGGACTCCAGAGAGGACCAGAGAGGGGGACTCCAGAGGGGAGACTCCATGAGTGACCCAGAGGAGACTCCAGAGGAGAGAGGGAGCAGGACCCAGAGGGGGACCTCAGAGTGGAGACTAGAGAGGGAGACCAGAGGAGACTCCAGAGGGAGACTAGAGGGAGACCAGAGAGGGGGACTAGAGGGGGACCAGAGGGAGACTAAGAGGAGACTAGAGAGAGATGAGAGGACTAGAGGAGAGACTAGAGAGGGAGACTAAGAGAGGAGACTAGAGGTGACGAGAGGGAGACTAGAGGGACCATAGAGGAGACTAAGAGAGCTGAGAGGACTTTGAGAGGGAGACCTGAGAGAGACTGAGAGAGGGAGACCAGAGGGGACTGCAGAGGGGGGGACACTCAGGAGGGAGACTCAAGAGGGAGACTTGAGAGGGAGACTAAGAGACTATGACCCAGAGAGGGAGACTCCAGAGAGGAGCACTCAAGAGGAGCACTCAGAGGCTATGCACTGCAGAGGAGACTCAGAGGGAGACTCCAGAGGAGACAGGGGAGACTTACAGAGAGGAGACACTATAATAATCTGAGGTGACACTAAGAGAGAAGACCCAGAGGGAGACTCCAGAGGAGAGTGAGCACCAAAGAGGTACTATATGAATACACTAAGAGAGGACCCAGAGGGGGACCAGAGTACACTATATAGAGGACCAAGAGGAGACTAGAGGTATACGATGAGAGGGAGATGAGAGAGGAGAGCACTCCAAGAGGGAGACTGAGAGGGTGACTCCAGAGGAGACCAAGAGGGACTGAGAGGGAGATGAGATGACTAGAGGGGGAGACTAGAGAGGGAGACTAGAGAGGGAGACCCAGAGAGGGAGACTCAGAGGGGGACTAGAGGGACAGCCAGAGACTAGAGGGGACTCCAGAGGGAGACTAGAGAGGACCCAGAGTATAGAGAGGGGACCTAGAGGGGGACTAGACCAAGAGGACCAGAGAGACCAAGGAGACTGAGAGGAGACCCAGAGGGAGACTCGGAGAGGGGGACTCCAGAGAGACCAGAGAGAGGACCAGAGGGACCAGAGGAGACTAGAGGGAGACACCTAGAGGGAGGAGAGAGGTGGACTCCAGAGGGAGACTAGAGGAGACTGAGAGGGAGACTAGAGAGGAGACTAGAGGGACTCCAAGAGTGGACTCCAGAGACCAGAGGAGACTCAGAGTGAGAGAGGACTCAGAGAGGGAGACGAGAGGGAGACGAGAGAGGGAGACGAGAGGGAGACCAGAGTGACTCCAGAGGAGACTATAGAGGACTAAGAGTATACTCCAGAGTGACCAGAGGATCTAGAGGAGACAGAGAGGAGACTAGAGGACCCAGAGGTAGACCAGAGGAGGGAGACCAGAGGAGACTAAGAGGAGACTCCAGAGAGGGAGACCCAGAGAGGGAGACTAGAGAGGACTCCAGAGAGGGAGACGAGAGGGAGACCAGAGCGGGACTAGAGAGGGAGACCAGAGGGGAGACTAGAGGGGAGAGACCAGAGAGGGAGACTGAGAGAGGGAGACTAGGAGAGAGGAGACCAGAGAGGGAGACTCAGAGAGGGAGACTAGAGGTGGACTCCAGAGAGGAGACTAGAGGGGGACTAGAGGAGACTCCAGAGGAGGGAGACTAGAGGGGGACCAGAGGGGAGACTGAGAGGGAGACTCCAGAGAGGGGAGACCCAGAGGGAGACGAGAGAGGGAGACGAGAGGGTGTGACTCCAGAGAGGAGACGAGAGGGGGGACTCCAGAGGAGGACTAGAGGGAGACTAGAGGGAGAGAGAGGGAGACCAGAGGGGGACCCAGAGGGGGAGACTAGAGAGGACCCAGAGGGGACTAGGAGGGAGACTAGAGAGACTAGAGAGGTGGACCCAGGAGGAGACTCCAGAGGGGGAGACTCCAGAGGTGACTGAGAGGGAGACTAAGAGGGAGACTCCAGGAGGGAGACGAGAGAGGGAGACGAGAGGGGGACGAGAGAGGGAGACGAGAGAGGGAGATGAGAGGTGGACGAGAGGGAGACGAGAGAGGGAGACGAGAGAGGGAGACGAGAGAGGGAGACGAGAGAGGGAGACTCCAGAGGGAGACTAAGAGAGGAGACTAGAGAGGAGACTAGGAGGGAGGAGACTCCAGAGGGAGACTAGAGGGATGAGAGGGGGAGACTAGAGAGGTGACTCCAGAGAGGGAGACTCCAGAGGGGACCAGAGAGGGAGACCCAGAGGGACTCCAGAGGAGGCAGAGAGAGAGACAGAGGGACAGAGAGGGAGACTAGAGAGGGAGACTCCAGAGAGGGAGACTCCAGAGGGAGACTCCAGAGGAGACTAGAGGGAGACTCCAGAGAGGGGCCAGAGGGACGAGGAGGAGAGACTAGAGGGAGACTCCAGAGAGGGAGACTGAGAGGAGGCAGAGGGGGCCAGAGGGACCCAGAGAGGACCCAGAGGGGACCCAGAGGGGGACTAGGAGGAGACTAGAGGGGGACCCAGAAGGACCAGAGGGGGAGACTCAGAGGAGACTGAGAGGGAGCACCCAGAGAGGGAGGGAGACCCAGAGGGGACTAGAGGGGGAGACTCCAGGTGGACGAGAGGGAGACTAGAGGGGGAGATGAGAGGGAGACTAGAGGGAGACTAGAGAGGGAGACTCCAGAGGGGGACTCCAGAGGGGAGACTCCAGAGGGGACCCAGAGAGGGACCAGAGGGAAACTAGAGGGAGACTCCAGGAGGGAGACTAGAGAGGAGACCCAGAGAGGACTAAGAGGGGGACCCAGAGAGGAGACTAGAGGGAGACTAGAGAGGACTCCAGAGAGACTAGAGGAGACGAGAGGGGGAGACGAGGGGGGACCCAGGACCAGAGGGACCCAGAGGGGGACCCAGAGAGGGACTAGAGGGGACTAGAGAGGAGACTAGAGAGGGAGACTAAGAGGGAGACGAGAGGGGGAGACGAGAGGGGGACGAGAGGGGGAGACGAGAGGGGGACGAGAGGGGGACGAGAGGGAGACGAGAGGGAGACGAGAGGTGGACGAGAGGGAGACGAGAGGGAGACGAGAGGGAGACGAGAGGGGGACGAGAGAGGGACGAGAGGGAGACGAGAGAGGGAGAAAGAAACATGTGTCGTGTGGGACCAGGATGGAGCGTGGAAGTTAGAAATAATTAAAAAAACAAAAAACTCTTCCTCTGTTCGTCCAGATTACAACTTTGGAGATTGGAGTCGCTGTGGTGGATCAAACCAACTTTACAGCCACAATGTCATTAGAGGGATGTTACAAAGATGGTGAGTACACACACACACACACACACACACACACACACAGTTTGGGGGTCACTGAGTCCCATCACAGGCTCCACTCTGACCTTCACCTTCTGACCTTCTTCAGATCTTCTTCTGACCTTCTTCAGACCTTCTTCAGATCATCTTCAGATCTTCTTCAGACCTTCTTCAGACCTTCTTCAGACCTTCTTCAGACCTTCTTCAGACCTTCTTCAGACCTTCTTCAGATCTTCTTCAGATCTTCTTCTGACCTTCTTCAGATCTTCTTCTGATCTTCTCTGAGCCCTTGTGGTGTTTCTCGTGTTCTTTCTCCTGATGTTACGGCCTCCTCTGCTCTTTGTCCACCACACGACGTCCGGTTGGTTCATTACCTTCAGTCTGTGTCTGGACGTCCCACAGGATCTTCTCTACCACCTTTGGAGGGGTTTTTGACCTTGGGGTTTCCAGTCCATTCTCTGCACAGATGGTTCTGTCACTTGGTTGTGGTGTTCCATGTCTGCTTTCCCTGCAGCATCTTCCACCTGCAGGTCTGTGCTGGACCGTCCCAGGAGCCTCTCATACCTGCAGGTCTGTGCTGGACCGTCCCAGGAGCCTCTCATACCTGCAGGTCTGTGCTGGACCGTCCCAGGAGCCTCTCATACCTGCAGGTCTGTGCTGGACCGTCCCAGGAGCCTCTCATACCTGCAGGTCTGTGCTGGACCGTCCCAGGAGCTTCTGGGCACACCGTGGCTCTTGTCTGGTGTGGTGGATCTGGGCCTCTCTCGCTCGGGTGCTCTTATCTCTTATTTTTGTTTCCCTGTAACACTTGGATGACTGAAGTGTCTCCCTCCCTCAGGTGCGGCCGTGAAGGTGAACTCTTCTCTGTGTTTGTCTGATGGATCCTTTCTCCAGTGTGGGCCTGGAGCCTCCCACACAGTCCAGCAGTGTGTGACCTGTGACACTGAAGGGTAAGAGCAAGACAACGTGTAGATGTGCTCAACCCAAAGAGCAGAACATCATGTATGAAAATGAGACTGGCAGGGTCTGAACAGACAAAAATGCTCTGCGTAGAAAAGACAGGGCAAGATCTTGTTGTGTCATCATTTCTTCTGGATAACGCTCGCATGTTTGACACAATGAAGAAGACAAACTCGACGAAATCCAATGCAATAGTGTCTTTATCGTCCAAAAAATAACTTCATTCTTGGTAAAATGTAAGATCTGGGAGGTTCACAGACGCAAAAAGCTCCTCTGACAGTGTCCCAGATCATGGTCCAAACCCAGAGATCCTCACACCAAGAGAAGACCTCCAGAAGCCCCGACAAAGAGAACGCAGCCCCATTTACAGCTCTGAACGTCCAGGACCATCACCCCCCACAGCTCGGCTCTTCTTCTACAGTTTCCTGGTTTAGGGCAGTGTTTCCCAACCAGGGGTACGGGGATCCCTTGGGGTACGTGAGCAATTACCAGGGGGTACTTGGAATGGTCTCAGGTTTTAAAAGAAGATGAAAGGCACCTATATCTGAATAAAAAAGTGTTCTTTAGCACCTTTTTGGAGTATATTAGACTATACTTATAATTAAAACTGAAATATGATCATAATAGACAATATGTGACTTTAAAACCCATTTATTTGCCTGAAACTCAAGTTAAGGGGCGCTCTAGAGGGTCAGACGAAGCTCAGGGGGCACTCCAGACAAAAAAGATTGGGACCCCCTGGTTTAGGGCCCTGCTCCTCCAGGATCATTCTTATTCTTTGAACCCAAGTGTGAACCCATGACCCCCATGATCTCACTACCCTGGTGCAGGCATGGATGTATTAAATTAACTGGATAAGCCCCGCCCCCTCTGTCTGATTAGTGGTCGTGTGAGGTACTGCAGCCTTTTTCTAAAATGTCACATTATAATCACAGACAGGACTGAATTATTATCAGTATTTAAATAAAATAGAAGGAAATGTTCTTTTCTACCGTTTATAAAATCACACAAATTACCGTTTTTATATGAAGTGGAGGATTGTGGTCACGTGGTGTCCTAAAACAAAGATGGCCGCCTCCGTATCAGGAAGTAAAACAAAGATGGCCGCCTCCGTATCAGGAAGTAAAACAAAGATGGCAGCCTCCGTTTCAGGAAGTAAAACAAAGATGGCCGCCTCCGTATCAGGAAGTAAAGCAAAGATGTCAGCCTCCGTATCAGGAAGTAAATGCGGAAGTAAGAAACTTTTTTGGGGTCATGCGCCAATGAGCACTCTCCATAGGGATAAACAGGACGGCCATCTTGGATTCATCTTCCAGGTTTTATTATAGTTACATGGGTGCAGGTCCCTCACAGCTGTATTTTCTTGCTGCAGTAGTTACAAGTCTGTCCCCTAGTGGCAGCCTCCAGTACTGTCCTAAATGAGCCTCCAGTCACATGTGGCTCCAGTGACCTCCTCCATGCACTTTTATAAAAAAGTAAAAGTAGAAGAAACATTGTAAATAAATAATAACTCTAGGCCTTTGCTTTGTCTAAAACTTAAGCTTAAACTCTGCAAAATAAGCCTTTGGTGTCACACTCTTAAATATTGTTATTATGTTTCATACATTTGTGAAGCTTAAAGGGCCCATGACAGGTGTGACCACTCCTGTAACTAAAATACAAGTAGGATAAATATATTCCAACTTTTGCTAAAAATAATTATACATTTTATCATTTTTAGCTGTTTTTTTAGTTTTGTAATATCACTTCCTGGTTGTAAACGATGACATCACACTAGGGAATGACTCAGCACACTCGGCTAAAACTCGGCTAATGTCAGAGATTTGTTTGTCCGACAAATCAAAATACATGTGACACCTTCATTTTGTTGAATTAATGTTTTAAGGGTAATTTAAGTTGTTGATTTTGGGTAAATTATGCGTAATCTTTGGATGGGCGGAGTCTCACAGTGTGATGTCATCAGCTTTTTACTTCCTGTAATTTTAAACAGATTTTTCAACTTTTCTCCACAAACTACAACTTGATTGGTGTAAAACAGTCATTTTTATGTACAATATGTATTAATACACCAAATAAAATAAACCTGTCATAGGCCCTTTAAATATTCTTCATCGGTCTATGGGAGGTCACAGGTCAGAGCTCATCGGTCTATGGGAGGTCACAGGTCAGAGTTCATCGGTCTATGGGAGGTCACAGGTCAGAGCTCATCGGTCTATGGGAGGTCACAGGTCAGAGTTCATCGGTCTATGGGAGGTCACAGGTCAGAGTTCATCGGTCTATGGGAGGTCACAGGTCAGAGTTCATCGGTCTATGGGAGGTCACAGGTCAGAGCTCATCGGTCTATGGGAGGTCACAGGTCAGAGTTCATCGGTCTATGGGAGGTCACAGGTCAGAGCTCATCGGTCTATGGGAGGTCACAGGTCAGAGCTCATCGGTCTATGGGAGGTCACAGGTCAGAGTTCATCGGTCTATGGGAGGTCACAGGTCAGAGCTCATCAGTCTATGGGAGGTCACAGGTCAGAGCTCATCGGTCTATGGGTTGTCAGCGGTCTGAGCTCATCGGTCTATGGGAGGTCACAGGTCAGAGCTCATCGGTCTATGGGAGGTCACAGGTCAGAGCTCATCGGTCTATGGGAGGTCACAGGTCAGAGCTCATCGGTCGCTGGGAGGGCACAGGTCAGAGCTCATCGGTCTATGGGAGGTCACAGGTCAGAGCTCATCGGTCTATGGGAGGTCAGCAGGTCAGAGTTCATCGGTCTATGGGAGGTCACAGGTCAGAGTTCATCGGTCTATGGGAGGTCACAGGTCAGAGCTCATCGGTCTATGGGAGGTCACAGGTCAGAGTTCATCGGTCTATGGGAGGTCACAGGTCAGGAGCTCATCGGTCTATGGGAGGTCACAGGTCAGAGCTCATCGGTCTATGGGAGGTCACAGGTCAGAGCTCATCGGCCCATGGGAGGTCACAGGTCAGAGCTCATCGGGTCTATGGGAGGTCACAGGTCAGAGCTCATCGGTCTATGGGAGGTCACAGGTCAGAGCTCATCGGTCTATGGGAGGTCACAGGTCAGGAGCTCATCGGTCTATGGGAGGTCACAGGTCAGAGTTCATCGGTCACAGGTCAGAGTTCATCGGTCTATGGGAGGTCACAGGTCAGGAGCTCATCGGTCTATGGGAGGTCACAGGTCAGAGTTCATCGGTCTATGGGAGGTCAGCAGGTCAGAGATCATCGGTCTATGGGAGGTCACAGGTCAGAGTTCATCGGTCTATGGGAGGTCACAGGTCAGAGCTCATCGGTCTATGGGAGGTCACAGGTCAGAGCTCATCGGTCTATGGGAGGTCACAGGTCAGGAGCTCATCGGTCTATGGGAGGTCACAGGTCAGAGTTCATCGGTCTATGGGAGGTCACAGGTCAGAGCTCATCGGTCTATGGGAGGTCAGCAGGTCAGGAGCTCATCGGTCTATGGGAGGTCACAGGTCAGAGCTCATCGGTCTATGGGAGGTCACAGGTCAGAGCTCATCGGTCTATGGGAGGTCACAGGTCAGAGTTCATCGGTCTATGGGAGGTCACAGGTCAGAGCTCATCGGTCTATGGGAGGTCACAGGTCAGAGCTCATCGGTCTATGGGAGGTCACAGGTCAGAGCTCATCGGTCTATGGGAGGTCACAGGTCAGAGTTCATCGGTCTATGGGAGGTCACTGGTCAGAGCTCATCGGTCATATGGGAGGTCACAGGTCAGAGTTCATCGGTCTATGGGAGGTCACAGGTCAGAGCTCATCGGACCACGGGAGGTCACAGGTCAGAGCTCATCGGTCTATGGGAGGTCACAGGTCAGAGCTCATCGGTCTATGGGAGGTCACAGGTCAGAGCTCATCGGTCTATGGGAGGTCACAGGTCAGAGTTCATCGGTCACAGGTCAGAGTTCATCGGTCTATGGGAGGTCACAGGTCAGAGCTCATCGGTCTATGGGAGGTCACAGGTCAGAGTTCATCGGTCTATGGGAGGTCACAGGTCAGAGCTCATCGGTCTATGGGAGGTCACAGGTCAGAGTTCATCGGTCTATGGGAGGTCACAGGTCAGAGCTCATCGGTCTATGGGAGGTCACAGGTCAGAGCTCATCGGTCTATGGGAGGTCACAGGTCAGGTGCTCATCGGTCTATGGGAGGTCACAGGTCAGAGTTCATCGGTCTATGGGAGGTCACAGGTCAGAGCTCATCGGTCTATGGGAGGTCACAGGTCAGAGCTCATCGGTCTATGGGAGGTCACAGGTCAGAGCTCATCGGTCTATGGGAGGTCACAGGTCAGAGTTCATCGGTCTATGGGAGGTCAGCAGGTCAGAGCTCATCGGTCTATGGGAGGTCACAGGTCAGAGCTCATCGGTCTATGGGAGGTCACAGGTCAGAGTTCATCGGTCTATGGGAGGTCACAGGTCAGAGCTCATCGGGTCTATGGGAGGTCACAGGTCAGGAGTTCATCGGTCTATGGGAGGTCACAGGTCAGAGCTCATCGGTCTATGGGAGGTCACAGGTCAGAGTTCATCGGTCTATGGGAGGTCACAGGTCAGAGCTCATCGGTCTATGGGAGGTCACAGGTCAGAGCTCATCGGTCTATGGGAGGTCACAGGTCAGAGCTCATCGGTCTATGGGAGGTCACAGGTCAGAGCTCATCGGTCTATGGGAGGTCACAGGTCAGAGCTCATCGGTCTATGGGAGGTCACAGGTCAGAGCTCATCGGTCTATGGGAGGTCACAGGTCAGAGCTCATCGTCTATGGGAGGTCACAGGTCAGAGCGGTCAGAGCTCATCGGTCTATGGGAGGTCACAGGTCAGAGCTCATCGGTCTATGGGAGGTCACAGGTCAGAGCTCATCGGTCAGGAGCTCAACGGTCTATGGGAGGTCACAGGTCAGAGATCATCGGTCTATGGGAGGTCACAGGTCAGAGCTCATCGGTCTATGGGAGGTCACAGGTCAGAGCTCATCGGTCTATGGGAGGTCACAGGTCAGAGCTCATCGGTCTATGGGAGGTCACAGGTCAGAGTTCATCGGTCTATGGGAGGTCACAGGTCAGAGCTCATCGGTCTATGGGAGGTCACAGGTCAGAGTTCATCGGTCACAGGTCAGAGTTCATCGGTCTATGGGAGGTCACAGGTCAGAGCTCATCGGTCTATGGGAGGTCACAGGTCAGAGTTCATCGGTCTATGGGAGGTCACAGGTCAGAGCTCATCGGTCTATGGGAGGTCACAGGTCAGAGTTCATCGGTCTATGGGAGGTCACAGGTCAGAGCTCATCGGTCTATGGGAGGTCACAGGTCAGAGCTCATCGGTCTATGGGAGGTCACAGGTCAGAGCTCATCGGTCTATGGGAGGTCACAGGTCACAGGTCAGAGTTCATCGGTCTATGGGAGGTCACAGGTCAGAGCTCATCGGTCTATGGGAGGTCACAGGTCAGAGCTCATCGGTCTATGGGAGGTCACAGGTCAGAGCTCATCGGTCTATGGGAGGTCACAGGTCAGAGCTCATCGGTCTATGGGAGGTCACAGGTCAGAGTTCATCGGTCTATGGGAGGTCACAGGTCAGAGCTCATCGGTCTATGGGAGGTCACAGGTCAGAGCTCATCGGTCTATGGGAGGTCACAGGTCAGAGTTCATCGGTCTATGGGAGGTCACAGGTCAGAGCTCATCGGTCTATGGGAGGTCACAGGTCAGAGTTCATCGGTCTATGGGAGGTCACAGGTCAGAGCTCATCGGTCTATGGGAGGTCACAGGTCAGAGTTCATCGGTCTATGGGAGGTCACAGGTCAGAGTTCATCGGTCTATGGGAGGTCACAGGTCAGAGCTCATCGGTCTATGGGAGGTCACAGGTCAGAGTTCATCGGCCTATGGGAGGTCACAGGTCAGAGCTCATCGGTCTATGGGAGGTCACAGGTCAGAGCTCATCGGTCTATGGGAGGTCACAGGTCAGAGCTCATCGGTCTATGGGAGGTCACAGGTCAGAGCTCATGATCACACTCTGTTACACACTCTGCCACTTCTTGTCAAATGTGATATAAAGTAGATCGATGTGTGTAAAATGTTCAGCCTGCTCCGTTGTCTTTTATAACGGCTCAGATAAAGCCACGCCCCCACAGACCTTTGAGTGCGGTTTGGGTCAGACACATGGAAATACGTCACACTTTCGATATGTTTTGCCGCACACTCTTTTAGTCGACTAATCGGTCGATGAGGCTGGTCTTTAGTCCTAGATTTGACTAATAATAATCGCTGATAACACTGATGGTTTAAACGGTCAGGAAAATGTGCGTCTGTCAACCGTCTGTGTCTTCAACGGTATGTCGCCCTGTGATGACATCACAGAGGGACTCAGCTCCACTTCCTGTCGTTTTACACTTTTATTTTTCTAAATTTCTTCATAAACTGCAACTTCACCGATGACACCGACAAATGTATTTCATGTTTTTTCCTCATGTCATGTTTTCATGTAGAAATAAGGCATTTTATGTGAAAAAGGCCCAAAATCCACACATTTGTGACGTTTAAATCTGAAAAAATGGACAGAACCAGGTTTAAATGTTTTGGTTCATTTTGTCACATTTTAGTTATAAAAATGTACAGAGAGGATTTCAGATTAATTATTTAGTTTTGGAGTAAACTAGATCTGACTGAAAATGGTCCTAAAAATTCAAATTTCGACGAATTTTTTGTCTTTAAACTTCCATAAATGTGTCAGAATCTGATCTTAAATCCTTGTTTGGTCTAAATGTGTTGAGTCCAGATTGTACAGTTTGTGTGGATCTACTTTAATGATCTTTATGTCTCGAGGGACAAAAATGCATTTACAGACAATTACCGTTGGAGTTAGTCACTTTTAGTTGCGTTTTTTGTTGGTTTTTGTCGCTTTTAGTCACGTTTTTGATACTTTTAGTTACATTCTTGTCACTTTTAAGTTGCGTTTTTGCTGCTTTTAGTTTGTTTTTCATGCTTTAAGTCTCATTTATGTTGCTTTTAATCGCATTTTTGTCACTTTTAGTCACGTTTTTGTCGTTTTCAGTTGTGTTTCTATCACTTTGAGTCAAATCCTTGTTTGGTCTAAATGTGTTGAGTCCAGATTGTACAGTTTGTGTGGATCTACTTTAATGATCTTTAAAAATGCATTTGAAGAAAACAATGTCAGAGAAATCTATGGATGAAGTGGATTCAATGGAAGAATCAAACATCAGGAGCAGGTGGGACACATGAAAGTCCAGACGAGAGAAAAGTGAACAAAAACAAGAAAAAAGAAAAAAAAAGAGTGCGTCTGGCCTTAAGGTAAAGGCGGTAAATGTAAGCGGGCTCGACGCTCCTCTGCAGAATGTGGACCAGGCATGTCCAAACTAAATGCGGCCCTCAGACTAATTTTTCTTGGCCCTTAGTCTTCCTGGTGAACTGGCCCACATTGTCCTGAGAAGTACTTTTTGCAGCAAATTTCAGATTTTGTTCAATTCTAACCTAAATAATTAACATTTTGGTGCAGCACAGACCTGATATTAAAGGGCGTATGACAGGTTTCTATGATTTTCTAACTTTGACTTTATTCAGTGCATTAATACCTGTTGTAAATATAAATTGTAGTTTTACACCAATCAAGCAGCTATTTGTGGAGAAAAGTTGAAAAATCTGTTCAAAATAACAGGAAGTAAACAAACTGATGACATCACACTGTGAGACAAAAGTTATGCAAAGTGTAATACTTTTGTTGAACCTTTAAACATGAATTCAACAAAATAAAGGTGTTCACATGTATTTTTATTTGTCAAATAAACAAATCTGTGACGTCTGAGGAGTTCTGGCCCACTGTACAGGATGGTTGCTATGGTAATTTCCTAGTGTGACGTCATCATTTACAACCAGGAAGTGAGACAAAAAACCTAAAAAATAGCGAAACCACACTGAGATGTGTGAAGTTTTTTAACACAATTTGAAGCATATTTATCGTAACTGCATTTTTGTCCAATGACTGTCCGACCTGTCATAGGCCCTTTAAACCTGTCATAGGCCCTTTAAACCTGTCATAGGCCCTTTAAACACTGAGACTGAATGTAGATGTGGTGGAGCTTAAAACATCTGATAAAAGCAGCTTTTTTGAACCTTTCACGATTGATTTGTGGCCCTCCTCTTGGTCTGTATTTCAAATGCGGCCCTCGATGGAAAAAGTGTGGACAGCCCTGATGTCGACCGTCAAAAGTCCTGGTCTGGAGTGTTTTCTGACGCCCTCGTGCGCTCTCGTCCTCAGATGCACCGTGGAGTCTCTCTGCACCGTGGCCGGCTCCGTTGTCACAGACCTCCAGGGGAACGGTCAGACGGTACCCGACCTCTGCGCCTATTCGCTGCTGTCCCTGAGCCCGAGCTTCGATCTGGGGGCCGTTTTCGCAGAGCGCCGACGCAAAGACGTGCCCCTCTTGGACCATCTGGTGCTGACTGTGGCGAGCACCCAGATCCAGATCAAACCCGGCCAAGTGAAGGTGAGGACTGTGCGCTTTGAAGACCTGCTTTGGTCCTGCTTTAGTCTGTTTGGGCCCGTTTAACCCCAGATACTTTTGTTTTCTCCAGCAGACCAACAAACACTGGTCTGTTACAGGAAATAAAAGTTAGTTTAGATGCATTTGCCAGTCATTTTTACCAGATTCTGAAGAAAAAAAAAAGTAAAAGTCTGAAAGCTCTGGGCTCATCAGAGAAGACGTCGATGTAATCCCTCATTCGTCCAGGGGTGGTCCATCGTAGAAAGGGTTTCAGGGGTTGTCATCCAGACGATGTTTGAAGATCGAGACGTTTCGACTTTTATGACAATGACTTTTGGATAAAAGTCGAAACGTCTTGATCTTCAAACAGCGTCTGGACGACAACCTCTGAAACCTTTTCTACGATCATCAGAGAAGAAGCAATCAGCATAAAACCCATTATTTCATTTATTAAAGGATAAATATGATGCATTGTTTGTATCTTATTGTCCTTTAAACCTGCTCTTGTGTCTCATGTTTTAGAACTTGGAAGACGTAAGAGTAACTTAGCTGTGGCTCCATCTTCTGGCTGCAGAGGGAATTACACACATTTGAATAAACACAAACCTTTGTAATGAAGCGGTGCTGAAGCTGTGAACAGTTATAATGTTCATAATCGGAGTCTGACGATGAGTCAGGGACTTAAAAACAGAAAAGAAGATTCTCAGAGTCACACATCGAAGGAATTCAGAACATTTGTGATGTCGGAGGAAGAGGATTTTCTAACCAGGATTCATCAAACTGTGAATGAAGCTAAATGTAGCTCCAGGTGTGTTTTTGATGACAAATGGGTTAGAACAGGGTTAAAAAAGAGAAAAGGTCCATTTTGCATAATATTTGTCCTTTAAATAGTTTGCAGGAAATAAAGTTTTTACTGAAAACAACCGCGTTATGGACATTTGAAGTGAGAGACGCTGACGGTCCATGGCTGGTGGGGAGGGGGGATCACGGCAGAGTGTCCTGAAGCACCTCCTCCAGGGCGTCCAAAGCTGCTCGTGCTTCTAGAGCCGACGTTTCTCTTGTTCATCATTTATCCTCTGTTTTCCGGACTGTCCTGAAGAAGGCAGCGGCTGACATCACGCTGCTGCTTTTGTGTTGCAGCTGAACGATTCCGTCGTGAACATCACCACGGCTCAGATGCCCGCAGGAATCCAGGTCTCCAAAACCCCAGCAGGAATCCTCCTTCAGTACGCCGACATGTTCGACGTGTCCTTCGACGGCAACAACGCGGTGATCGCTCTGAAAGGTCAGAACACGATGCAGAAGTGTCGCGGCTCTAGAAAAACATTCAAACTCGTGTTAGTCCGGGTCATGTGTCCAACAACACAAAGGGCGGTGAGTCAGACCTCTTGTGAGCGCTGACTGTTGTTGTGTCCACGAGCAAGAATCTTTACCGACCAATTCCTCCGGTGGATCTAGGGCCGTTATCACAATATGTGAAGCCAATTATTTCTAATTTGGGCGTGAAAATGGACTCTGACCTAAAACTTGACACCAAATAAGGGGTGTGGTCAAATCCAGTTTTATCCATCTTCAACAACTGTCCAGAGTGAAGCCCATGAGGGACCTCTTTAAAGGGTCATCCATGCCTTCAGGACCACTCTCTTGGACTATTGTACCGCGCTCTGTTCAGGCATAAATCAGACGGTTCTTTATCGGCTGCAGCTGCTGCTCGGCTTTTAACTGGAACTCGGAAATATGATCATGTTTCACCTGTTTAATCCTCACTTCATTGGCTCCCAGTGCATTTTAGAGTAGATTTTAAGATTCTTTTGTTTAAATGTTTGAATGGCCTCGCCCCCTCGTACCTCTATGATCTGATCCGCCTGATGCCCCGCCCTCTCCAGCCCTCAGGACCGTGCTTTTTCAGTTGCTGCTCCTCGACTGTGGAATCACAGCCTTTAGAGATTCGGCTCAATCTCTGTCTGTTTTTAAATCACTTCTAAAAACGCACCTTTTTTCCCAGCTTTTAATACGATGTGATTTTGTTTGTTTTGTGTACGGCACTTTGTCCGACTGTAAAAAGTTTTTAAAGTGCCTTATAAATAAAGTTGGTGTGGTATGGTACTTAATCAAGAGGTTCTGCACTTTCAAACATGCCCCTCCACGTTCCTCTGAGGCAGAACCGTCAGCACAATTCAGTCATTTCAGTTTTTCAGGTTCTGTTGAGCTTTATAGAGTAAAAGTTCATTTAATACATCCATGTTCTGAGGGTGGATGTGAAGAGGGCTGGAATGGATCGATGGATAGTTAATAATCAGATGAGAGAGGCATAAAAACTACCCCAGTGGAGACATGAGGGATGAGACGTGGCGAAGCAATAAAGTTGTGGCCGCTGTATTTTTAATAATTAGGCCAGTTACCGCCAAAGTTCTTTTGCAAAACAGATTTCTAACGTACAATAGTCAGGCAGCTGTCGTTGCAGTTAAGGGCGCTACGAAAATAAATTGAACTGAATTGTATTTGAGTTCTCATCTTCGCCAATAAACTTGTCTCAATCCGCGGGCGTAATATTCCAGGGGATTCCCAGGCGTTTGGTGCCAGTCACTGCTTCCTCTTCTCCGGGGCTGGGCAGCAGTCTAAGCAGAGACTCCCAGACTTCCCCCTCCCCAGACACTTCCACACAGAGTCCCTCAGACTAAAGACTGTCAGTGACCCCTGCCCCATTGAGATGAAGTCTCTTTTGACTAATGGTGACTGGAGCAGAAGTGTTTTAATGTTTTAATCCACAATTGAATGTGTTCTCAGGAGCAAATTCCACACTGGTATCTGGTCTGTGCTCGAACTCAACTGTTTTCTATGCTACAGGGATAAAAGCACTGAGCAAAGACGGGTAAGTCTCTTTTTCAAGGTATGATCGCTCTGGTTTCAGAAATAGTAGACTTTAAACAGTGTCCAGTGCATTTGTACATTCACTGTAATTCATTTGTTTCTAAGCACATTTCAGAACTGTCAGAGGCCAGAGTGGAGTTTTGCCGTTTCACCGTTACAGTTTGTCCTCCAAAACACAAAGAAAAATTAGCTTCAAAATAATCAAATAATAATGGGCCTCCCTAAATGTGAGTTTTAGTGATGTTGTCTTCAGCTTTGAAATGGGACACGTCCAAGTCCAGCTCCAGAGTCTGTCAGTCCGAACAGCAGCGTGACTCCTCACATTTACCTCAGGAGTCCAGGAGGAACCTCTGGGCAGCGCCTGTGACACTTACACTTCGAGTAATTGAGAAGCAGAGGCCAAAACCACGAGTCTCAGCTTCACAGAGAGCCACACATTTGTTCCAAAGGGTCAGAAACGGTGAAAGTTTGAATCTGGAGTAAAGGGTTAAATATGTATTTGTTACAAATACTTACCAAGTATTTATCAGTAAAAGTGTTTCTATTGCAAAAGTAAATGAATCTCACAAATGAGGTTTATACCGTGTATGGTCACACTTTAGCGTTTGTGCCAAAGTCTCTGTGCCGAGCTGACTGAGCCCTGTTTTCTGCTCTAGATGTGACACGACGCACCAAGAAGTCAAAGATGCCTCCATTAACTGCAGCGCAGTCTCTGAACAGTGAGCTCCTCCCACACACAGGCTCTGGTGACTTCCCATCGACCGCTTCGTTCTTAAAAGTGGTTTGTTTGTTTGTTTACCAGCTGTGCGTTCCTGAACGGTTCGCTCTTCTCCTCCTGTCACTCCGTCATTGACCCAGCTCCGTTCATGAAGGCCTGCACTGACACCTTGTGCAAATATCCCGCTGAGGACACCATGGGCTGTAGCTTCCACGACGCCTACGCCACGGCCTGCTCCATGGCCAACGTCTCCCTGCCCGACTGGAGAGGGACGGCCCAGTGCGGTGAGTCTGGTCCTGCCCCTGCGCTCGGGGAGGCGTGGTTTTGTGCTTCTCTGACTCGGCTGCCGTTTCAGGTTCTGATCCGGGCCAGTGCCTGGACACTGTCTGCAGCGAACACGAGTTCTGTGGATTTCACTTGGGGACAGAAAAGTGCCTCTGCCGCGCCTTGTTCACCTATGAAGCCAACGATACTTTCGGTAAGAACAGCTGCAGTCGGGTCAAAGAGCAGGCCTTTCACGTTACACAGGCTGAAAGAGTGACTTAAAGGGCCCATGACAGGTTTAAAGGGCCTATGACAGGTTTAAAGGGCCTATGACAGGTTTCTATGATTTTCAAATTTTGATTTTATTCAGTGCATTAATGTCTCTTGTAAATATAAATGATAGTTTTACACCAATCAAGCAGCCATTTGCGGAGAAAAGTTGAAAAATCTGTTGAAAATTACAGGAAGTAAACAAACTGATGACATCACACTGGGGAGACAAAGGTTATGCATCATTTACACAAAATAAACTACTTTTTTTGAACATTTAAACATGAATTCAACAAAATAAAGGCGTTAACATGTATTTTTATTTGTCAAATAAACAAATCTGTGACGTCTGAGGAGTTTTGGTCCACTGTACAGGATGGTTGCTATGGTAATTTCCTAGTGTGATGTCATCATTTACAACCAGGAAGTAAGACAAAAAACCTAAAAAAAATTGCTAAACCGCACTGAAATGTGTGAAAATTTGAAACATATTTATCTAAACTGCATTTTTGTCAAATGAGTGTCCGACCTGTCATAGGCCCTTTAAACCTGTCATAGGCCCTTTAAACCTGTCATAGGCCCTTTAAACCTGTCATAGGCCCTTTAAAGTGCGTATGACAGGTTTCTATGATTTTCTAATTTTGACTTTAATACTTGTTGTAAATATAAATTATAGTTTTACACCAATCAGGTCACTGTTTGTGGAGAAAAGTTGAAAAATCTGTTGAAAATTACAGGAAGTAAACAAACTGATGACATCACACTGGGGTGACAAAGGTTATGCATAATTTACACAAAATAAACTACTTTTTTGACCCTTTAAACATTGATTCAACAAAATTAAAGGTGTCACATGTGTTTTATTTGTCAAATCAAAATAATGTGACATTAGATGAGTTTTGGCCCGGTTTACAGTGTGGTTGCTATGGTAATTTCCTAGCGTGATGTCATCATTTACAACCAGGAAGTAAAATTAAAAAGCTAAAAATTGTGAAAACGGTGTAAAATGTGTAAAGAATTTTAGCTAATTTTGAAATATGTTTATCTGAACTACATTTTGGTTAAATGAGTGTCCGACCTGTCAAGGGCCCTTTAAAGAAAGACAACTGACTCTGAGCATAACGTGCGACCGCTGCTCCTCCCACCAGCAAGTCATGTCCGGTCCAGGTTGTAGTCCAACTGATGCGCTGCATTTGGCTTCAAAATCTTAACTATGACCAGGACCTGTCGAAAATGACAACAAACGATGCCCATCGACTTGTAGATTCCCTTTTTCCTGCTCCCTTGAGTAAGTGAGAAAAGGGATTTAAACTGCACATGTCCAGCTCCATCCACAGCGACGAGGGTAAAGGCTACGCTAATGAGCAGCGCTAGCTTTGCGGACGCAGTGACGTGCAACACATTTAAAGGGCGTGTGACAGGTTTAAAGGGCCTATGACAGGTTTAAAGGGCCTATGACGGGTTTTTATGGTTTTCTAATTTTGACTTCATTCAGTGCATTAATACCTTGTGTAAATACAAATTATAGTTTTACACCAATCAGGTCGCTGTTTGTGGAGAAAAGTTGAAAAATCTGTCGACAATTACAGGAAGTAAACAAACTGATGACATCACACTGGGGAGACAAAGGTCAGGCATAATTTACACAAAATAAACTACTTTTTTGACCCTTTAAACTTTGATTCAACAAAATAAAGGTGTCACATGTGTTTTTCTTTGTCAAATGAACAAAATCTGTGACATTAGATGAGTTGTGGCCCAGTGTACAGTGTGGTTGCTATGGTGATTTCCTAGCGTGATGTCATACTTTACAACCAGGAAGTAAAATTTAAAACCTAAAAAACAGCTAAACTGGGGTTAAATTTGTAAAGATTTTAGTAGAAATTTGAATATATTTGTCTTAACTGCATTTTAGTTAAATCAAATCAAATCAATTTATTTTTATAATGCCCAAAATCACAACAACAGTTGCCTCGATGGGCCACAGGTAAAAGCAGTTCAGATAACTGTCCCAGAATGCCCCTGTCCTTTGACCCTCCTTCGCGGCGAGGAAAAACTACAAAAAAACCCCACGGGACAAAGTATAAACCTGAGGAGAACCACAGTGAAGGAGAGATCCTACTCCCACGGACGGACAGGCTGCAGATGAACTAGGACTGACATCCACTTGGACTGAACCAGAACCACTCAAGAGGGAGGTGGCTTTAAAGAGTTCCTCCAGGCGGACGAGGAGCAGTCCACCCAGTGTAGAGAGATCCTCCAGCAGGAGATGAGGAACAGTTCATCTAAAGTAGATGGAGTTGGTCCAGGCAGACGAGGTGTGGCTAATCCAGGGTTGAGGGAGTTCCTCCAGGCGGGTGGAGCATAGATCGTCCAGTGTAGAGATCGATCCTCCAGACAGATGGGGGTGGGGGGTCGTCACTGGAGCAGCCGCAGTGTCTGAAACAGTCTCCACTCCCCGGGGGAAGTGGAGAGAAAGAGAAACATGTGAACAGCAATGAACAGACTACAGTTGAAGTAATATTAAATATTGTTGATGGTAAAGTAGAAGAACCAGAGGACAGTGTTCAGCTCCATACTTCTCCAGCAGAATTGCTCCAAGGGCAGCGTAGCTAAAACTGTAGGTTTTTATTTCTGTTCCTAACTGGCCTGACCATAAGCTATTTCAAAGAGGAACGTTTTGAGCTGGTCTTAAATGTAGAGACTGTGTCGGCCTCTTTTACATGAACAGGAGCTGGTTCCATAACATAGGAGCTTGGTAGCTAAATGCTCGACCTCCTACTGTGCTTTTAGAGACTCTGGGACTAACAATAGTCCAGCTTTTGTGTATTTCAACCTGTCATAGGCCCTTTAAACCTGTCATAGGCCCTTTAAACTTGTCATAGGCCCTTTAAACCTGTCATAGGCCCTTTAAACCTGTCATAGGCCCTTTAAAGGTTGTGTGGAGGATTTTTTTTACCAATCACGGCTGTAACTTGTGCCTCATTTCCTGCGCGCTCACTTTCACCGCGCCGCGTTTTTTTACACGTGCGTCTCACCGGTGACAAGTCAGACATTTTTTTTAGAAGTCTTCAAATCCTAGTGAATTATAAGCTTGATAAATTGTCCCGTAGTTGTAAAAAAAAGAAGCTAGCGTACTGCAGCCGTGTGCTGGAGGCGCCGCCGTCCAACGCTATGTACAATATCTGGCCCGGTGATGATTTGTACTTACTATTTAAATTAAAGCTACAAGTTACTCATCCGCTCTTCTGTTATTATTACAGATTTTAGCTCGTGCACAGGGGCCATAGTCACTGTTTAAGTCGCTCCTTTGGGCTTTAACGACAGCGATAGCAGTTAGCGATTATGTGTGTCGTCCTGCCCTCACCCTGAGAGCACATTCAAACGGTCACAGCTCAGGTATCGCCGGCGGTGAAGTATCTGCAGTGAATGTGGCTCATAGAAAATGCTTGTTTCCAGGTGAACCCACCGTGTGTCGCAAGAACTCCGCCTCCCTCTCTCTGGCCGCGTGCCTATTGGCTGGGAAAGGCATCCATTTTGAGGAGCTGCACCTGAACGACCCCAGCTGCACAGGCCAGCTGGATCCAGACACCCACATGCTGGACTTTGGGTTTGACAGCGCTAACATGTGTGGGACGGAGGTCACAGTGAGTGCGCCCATCAGAGTCCCGTGAGCTGTGAGTTCTGTGAGTAGATGGTGTTGACTTTAACTCTGGTCCATGTGTGCGGCAGAGCGAGAACAACCAGGTGGTCTTCAAGAACAAAGTGGTGCTGAAGAACTACACCGCGAGCATGGTCACTCGCCACGACCAGTTTGAGCTGGACTTCTCCTGCCTCTACAACCAGCCGGAGATCAAGACTGTGGCCCTCAAGATCAAGGACAGGTGAGGGCTTAGCACCAGCACCAGCTCACAGTAACATCAGCTCATGTTAACCTCAGCTCATGCTAATGTTAGCTCTGATCATGCTAATATAAGCTCTGATCATGCTATTCTTAGCTCTGATCATGCTAATATTAGCTCTGATCATGCTAATGTTAGCTCTGATCATGCTAATGTAAGCTCATGCTATTCTTAACTCTGATCATGCTAATGTTAGGTATGATCATGCTAAAGTTAGCTCTGATCATGCTAATGTTAATTCTGATCATGCTAATGTAAGCTCTGATCATGCTAATGTTAGCTCTGATCATGCTAAAGTTAGCTCTGATCATGCTAAAGTTAGCTCTGCTGCTCATGCTATTGTTAACTCTGATCATGCTATTGTTAGCTCTGATCATGCTAATGTAAAATTGTGCTATTCTTAGCTCTGATCATGCTAATGTTAGCTCTGATCATGCTAATGTAAGCTCTGATCATGCTAATGTTAGCTCTGATCATGCTAATGTTAGCTCTGATCATGCTATTGTTAGCTCTGCTAAGGACACATATTATGCAGATTGACTTTTTCTGCTCAAACAGCCGTCTGTTCTGACATCATCTTCAGCTCATCTTCTCTGCTCCTTCTCTGCTCCTTCTTTGCTCCTTCTCTGCTCCTTCTCTGCTCCTTCTCTGCTCCTTCTCTGCTCCTTCTTTGCTCCTTCTCTGCTCCTACTCTGCTCCTTCTCTGCTCCTTCTCTGCTCCTCTGCTCCTTCTTTGCTCCTTCTCTGCTCCTTCTCTACTCCTTCTCTGCTCCTTCTCTGCTCCTTCTCTGCTCCTTCTCTGCTCCTTCTCTGCTCCTTCTCTACTCCTTCTCTGCTCCTTCTCTGCTCCTCTGCTCCTTCTTTGCTCCTTCTTTGCTCCTTCTCTGCTCCTTCTCTGCTCCTTCTCTGCTCCTTCTCTGCTCCTTCTCTGCTCCTCTGCTCCTTCTTTGCTCCTTCTCTGCTCCTTCTCTGCTCCTTCTCTGCTCCTTCTCTGCTCCTTCTCTGCTCCTTCTCTGCTCCTTCTCTGCTCCTTCTCTGCTCCTCTGCTCCTTCTCTGCTCCTTCTCTGCTCCTTCTCTGCTCCTTCTCTGATCCTTCTCTGATCCTCACAACACTCTACTGCACCTTCACACATCGGTGACTTTGTCAAAGGTCGATATTCTGAAGTCTGTGCTGTTTTTCCATAAATCATCACCAGACTATGGACATGACTCGTATCACGTCTCAAGTGTTTGTCAGGGCAAGCTAGCTTCTGTTTACTTACCAATAATAATTCCCTCCACTGCCAGTGGATGGAGCGCTAACATCCTGATGAGGGAACGCCTGACTGAGAGAAAGTTGTGTGAGGGTTTCAGAACTTTATTTAAATCACATTTGACAGAGACAAAGATTTGACTAAAACTCTCTGAACACGATTCTGTTTCAGATTGAAACATTTGTCCTGTTTGTCCCAGTTCGGCTCATTTTGTAAACTTTATGATGTCACTTCCTGTCGAACACGACACAAATATGACACAGTTAGTGATTCTACAACTGTTACCATAGCAACCAGACAGTAAACAAGGCTCACTGTTACCATAGCGACCAGACAGTAAACAAGGCTCACTGGCTCGTTTCCGTCCCGTCGGAGCACAGACAGGCCCCTGTGGGTTCAGTCCTGTCCCGTCGGAGCACAGACAGGCCCCTGTGGGTTCAGTCCCGTCCCGTCGGAGCACAGACAGGCCCCTGTGGGTTCAGTCCCGTCCCGTCGGAGCACAGACAGGCCCCTGTGGGTTCAGTCCCGTCCCGTCGGAGCACAGACAGGCCCCTGTGGGTTCAGTCCCGTCCCGTCGGAGCACAGACAGGCCCCTGTGGGTTCAGTCCCGTCGGAGCACAGACAGGCCCCTGTGGGTTCAGTCCCGTCGGAGCACAGACAGGCCCCTGTGGGTTCAGTCCCGTCCCGTCAGAGCACAGACAGGCCCCTGTGGGTTCAGTCCCGTCCCGTCAGAGCACAGACAGGCCCCTGTGGGTTCAGTCCCGTCCCGTCAGAGCACAGACAGGCCCCTGTGGGTTCAGTCCCGTCCCGTCAGAGCACAGACAGGCCCCTGTGGGTTCAGTCCCGTCCCGTCAGAGCACAGCTGTGGTTAGAGCGGGTGCTGGTCCGGGCTGTGGCTCATGTGGGACACTTCTGTGCAGTTCTGTGGTGCAGACCATCACGTCCGGAACCTGGTCCTACAACCTGACCATGAAGGCCTACATGGACCAGGGCCTGTCCAAACCCATCGCCCCTGACACCGAGCTGAAGCTGGACCAGCCCATCTGGGTGGAGCTGAGCACCGAGGGACTGGACCAGAACCTGGTCTCCATCGTGACCCAGAACTGCTGGGCCACCAGTCAACAGCAGCAAAACTCCACGCCCCAGTACAACCTGGTCAAGAACGGGTGAGTCCGGCTCGGGCCTGGTTTAGACCTGGTTTAGTCCTGGTTTAGTCCTGGGTCAGTCCTGGTTTAGTCTTGGTTTAGTCCTGGTTTAGACCTGGTTTAGACCTGGTTCAGTCCTGGTTCAGTTCTGGTTTAGTCCTGGTTCAGTCCTGGTTTAGACCTGGTTCAGTCCTGGTTTAGTCCAGGTTTAGTCCTGGTTCAGTCCTGGTTTAATCCTGGTTCAGTCCTGGTTCAGTCCTGGTTCAGTCCTGGTTTAGTCCTGGTTTAGTCCTGGTTCAGTCCTGGTTCAGTCCTGGTTTAGTCCTGGTTCAGTCCTGGTTTAGTCCTGGTTTAGACCTGGTTCAGTCCTGGTTTAGACCTGGTTTAGTCCTGGTTTAGTCCTGGTTCAGTCCTGGTTCAGTCCTGGTTTAATCCTGGTTCAGTCCTGGTTCAGTCCTGGTTCAGTCCTGGTTTAGTCCTGGTTCAGTCCTGGTTTAGACCTGTTTAGTCCTGGTTTAGACCTGGTTCAGTCCTGGTTTAGTCCTGGTTCAGTCCTGGTTCAGTCCTGGTTTAGTCCTGGTTCAGTCCTGGTTCAGTCCTGGTTTAGTCCTGGTTCAGTCCTGGTTCAGTCCTGGTTTAGTCCTGGTTCAGTCCTGGTTTAGTCCTGGTTTAGACCTGGTTCAGTCCTGGTTTAGACCTGGTTCAGTCCTGGTTTAGACCTGGTTCAGTCCTGGTTTAGTCCTGGTTTAGTCCTGGTTCAGTCCTGGTTTAGTCCTGGTTCAGTCCTGGTTCAGTCCTGGTTTAGTCCTGGTTCAGTCCTGGTTCAGTCCTGGTTCAGTCCTGGTTTAGACCTGGTTTAGTCCTGGTTCAGTCCTGGTTCAGTCCTGGTTCAGTCCTGGTTTAGTCCTGGTTCAGTCCTGGTTTAGACCTGTTTAGTCCTGGTTTAGACCTGGTTCAGTCCTGGTTTAGTCCTGGTTCAGTCCTGGTTCAGTCCTGGTTTAGTCCTGGTTCAGTCCTGGTTCAGTCCTGGTTTAGTCCTGGTTCAGTCCTGGTTCAGTCCTGGTTTAGTCCTGGTTCAGTCCTGGTTTAGTCCTGGTTTAGACCTGGTTCAGTCCTGGTTTAGACCTGGTTCAGTCCTGGTTTAGACCTGGTTCAGTCCTGGTTTAGACCTGGTTCAGTCCTGGTTTAGTCCTGGTTCAGTCCTGGTTCAGTCCTGGTTTAGTCCTGGTTCAGTCCTGGTTCAGTCCTGGTTCAGTCCTGGTTTAGCCCTGGTTTAGTCCTGGTTCAGTCCTGGTTCAGTCCTGGTTCAGTCCTGGTTTAGTCCTGGTTCAGTCCTGGTTTAGACCTGGTTAAGTCCTGGTTTAGACCTGGTTCAGTCCTGGTTTAGTCCTGGTTCAGTCCTGGTTCAGTCCTGGTTTAGTCCTGGTTCAGTCCTGGTTCAGTCCTGGTTTAGTCCTGGTTCAGTCCTGGTTCAGTCCTGGTTTAGTCCTGGTTCAGTCCTGGTTTAGTCCTGGTTTAGACCTGGTTCAGTCCTGGTTTAGACCTGGTTCAGTCCTGGTTTAGACCTGGTTCAGTCCTGGTTTAGACCTGGTTCAGTCCTGGTTTAGTCCTGGTTCAGTCCTGGTTCAGTCCTGGTTTAGTCCTGGTTCAGTCCTGGTTCAGTCCTGGTTCAGTCCTGGTTTAGCCCTGGTTTAGTCCTGGTTCAGTCCTGGTTCAGTCCTGGTTCAGTCCTGGTTTAGTCCTGGTTCAGTCCTGGTTTAGACCTGTTCAGTGCTGGTTTAGACCTGGTTCAGTCCTGGTTTAGTCCTGGTTCAGTCCTGGTTCAGTCCTGGTTTAGTCCTGGTTCAGTCCTGGTTCAGTCCTGGTTTAGTCCTGGTTCAGTCCTGGTTCAGTCCTGGTTTAGTCCTGGTTCAGTCCTGGTTTAGTCCTGGTTTAGACCTGGTTCAGTCCTGGTTTAGACCTGGTTCAGTCCTGGTTTAGACCTGGTTCAGTCCTGGTTTAGACCTGGTTCAGTCCTGGTTTAGTCCTGGTTCAGTCCTGGTTCAGTCCTGGTTTAGTCCTGGTTCAGTCCTGGTTCAGTCCTGGTTCAGTCCTGGTTTAGCCCTGGTTTAGTCCTGGTTTAGACCTGGTTCAGTCCTGGTTTAGACCTGGTTCAGTCCTGGTTTAGACCTGGTTCAGTCCTGGTTTAGTCCTGGTTTAGACCTGGTTCAGTCCTGGTTTAGACCTGGTTCAGTCCTGGTTTAGACCTGGTTCAGTCCTGGTTTAGTCCTGGTTCAGTCCTGGTTTAGTCCTGGTTTAGTCCTGGTTCAGTCCTGGTTCAGTCCTGGTTCAGTCCTGGTTTAGTCCTGGTTTAGTCCTGGTTCAGTCCTGTTCTGACGTGGTGTCTTTTCGGGGACAGTTGTCCAAACCCCAAGGACAAGTCGGTGACGGTGAAGTCAAACGGCCGTGGTACGTCCAACTCTTTCTCCTTCAACATGTTCAAGTTCAGTGGATCTTCGTCCGACGTGTTCCTTCACTGTGAGGTGTCCCTGTGTCTGAGCCAGAACACCACGTGTGCCCCGGTGAGTGTGCAACCGACCCCAGCCCACCCGCAACCGACCTGACACCACCCGCAACCGACCCGACACCACCCGCAACCGACCCGAGCCCACCGGCCCCACCCGCAACCGACCTGACACCACCCGCAACCGACCCGAGCCCACCGGCCCCACCCGCAACCGACCCGACACCACCCGCAACCGACCCGAGCCCACCGGCCCCACCCGCAACCGACCTGACACCACCCGCAACCGACCCGAGCCCACCGGCCCCACCCGCAACCGACCCGACACCACCCGCAACCGACCTGACACCATCCGCAACTGACCCGAGCCCACCGGCCCCACCCGCAACCGACCTGACACCACCTACAACTGACCCGACCCCACCGGCCCCACCCGCAACCGACCTGACACCACCCGCAACCGACCTGACACCACCCGCAACCGACCTGACACCACCCGCAACCGACCCGACCCCACCGGCCCCACCCACAACCGACCTGACACCACCTACAACCGATCTGACACCACCGGCCCCACCCGCAACCGACCCGACCCCACCGGCCCCACCCGCAACCGACCCGACCCCACCGGCCCCACCCGCAACCGACCCGACCCCACCGGCCCCACCCGCAACCGACCTGACACCACCCGCAACCGACCCGACACCACCCGCAACCGACCCGACCCCACCGGCCTCACCCGCAACCGACCTGACACCACCAGCCCCACCCGCAACCGACCTGACACCACCTACAACTGACCCGGCCCCACCCACAACCGACCTGACACCACCAGCCCCACCCGCAACCGACCTGACACCACCCACAACCGACCCGACCCCACCGGTCCCACCCGCAACCGACCTGACACCACCTACAACCGATCTGACACCACCGGCCCCTCCCGCAACCGACCTGACACCACCTACAACCGACCTGACACCACCGGCCCCTCCCGCAACCGACCTGACACCACTGACAACCGACCCCACACCACCGACCACGGCCACAACCGACCCGACCCCACCGGCCCCACCCACAATCGACCTGACACCATCTAAAACCGACCCCACACCACCGACCACACCCGCAACCGACCCCAGCCCACCAGCCCCACCCGCAACCGACCTGACACCACCTACAACCAATCCCACACCACCGGCCCCACCCGCAACTGACCCTACACCACCGACAACCAACCCCACAACACCGACCACGCCCACAACCGACCCCAAAACTGACCCGACACCGTCCAAAACTGACCCAACCCCACCCACAACCAACTATACCCCACCAGCAAACGACCATCCACCACCCACAAACAACCTACCCCACCCACAACCTACCCCACCCACAACCAACCCCACCCACAATCATTTTCTGATATTCCAAGGTTAATCCCAGTTTCCCAGTTTAAACTTTTGACTGTTTTTTCTGACTTCACGTGCTCCTTCACAAATGTTCAAAGGGGTCATTTGATGGTCCTCAGTGAAGGACAGTGAGTGTGTGGGACGTCCTGAACACGGTCTCTGTCCTGCAGGTGTGCAACGGAGGCCGGCGCCGCAGGTCCCTGTACCGGGACCCCAACCCCAGCCTCATCTCCATGTTCTGGGCCCACTAGGACGGGCCGGACGGAGCGGGACGGAGCGGGACGGAGCGGGACGGAGCGGGGCGCACGGGTCAGAACCGGCTCCGTTTGACCCACCTCCGCCCCCCGCCCTGGCTCTCTCTCTCTCTCTGTCGGGGCCTGGTCCAGATCCGACCCGGGCGGTGCTGGGGTCCGGTCCGAAGGCGCCGCTCAGCTCCAGTTTAGATTTGTCTTTGCCTTTTCCACCAATGTTCTCTCTAGTTCAGATCACGAGTGTTTAATCGAAACCGTAACCAAGGAAACGGAAGCAAAGGGACCACCCACAACCGTCCCGACACCAGCCACCACCGACCCCACCCACAAGTTCAGATCACGAGTGTTTAATCGAAACCGTAACCAAGGAAACGGAAGCAAAGGGACCACCCACAACCGTCCCGACACCAGCCACCACCGACCCCACCCACAAGTTCAGATCACGAGTGTTTAATCGAAACCGTAACCAAGGAAACGGAAGCAAAGGGACCACCCACAACCGTCCCGACACCAGCCACCACCGACCCCACCCACAAGTTCAGATCACGAGTGTTTAATCGAAACCGTAACCAAGGAAACGGAAGCAAACGGCTTTAACAGGGATTATTTTATTTAAAGGCATCAATGTTAAACTCCTCCCGTGGTTTATTCTCAAAAGTTTTTCTTCGTGTCATGTTTTCTTGTAGAAATAACACATTTTATGTAAAAATGGTCAAAAATCCACGTATTTGGGACATTTAAATCTGAAAAATGGACAGAACCAGGTTTAAATTTCTTCTTCTTTCTTCTTTTTATCCATGTATTAGTTACAAAAAAATTTACAGAATATCAATTTACAAAAAATGACCTAAAAATTCAAATTTCACCTTGTTTTATTTAAAAAAGGTCTAAAACTATTTATAACTATTTTTGTTACATCTTCTACAGATATTATCGATGGAAATAATTGTGGAATTTTTCAAGGAAGATGGAATAATATTTTGATTGCAGTAAAATTAATTTTGCTTTTGAAAACAAATTCTAGCCTCGGATGACTTTTTGAAATGGTTCTTATCTGTTTTTTGCAAATGACGTCCTCGTGCGTTGAGAGAGAAAACTGACCAAAAAACAAAATACTGAAAAAAGAAAGAGTTTTGCCTTAAAAGGTTCAAAACAACCGAACCCAACACCTGCTGCCTTCATGAATAATTAAGAGTGACGTGTGGAATGTGATCTGTGATTTTATCTTCTCTGTTCTTGTTCTGTTGCATCAAAAAAGAAAAAAAATAAATAAAGGGTTTGGTGAAACGTGTGGTGTTCTCTCTGTTCGACGAGTCTCGTTCGCTCAAACGTTTGATCGGATTCAAGATTTCCCCAAACGTTTTCCTGTTTGTCCCAGTTTGACTATTTTTGTAAAGTTCATGATGTCACTTCCTGGTTGAACGCGAGCGGTAAATACGACACAGTTAGAGGTGATTCTACAGCCGTTACCGTAGCAACCAGACCGTAAACAAGGACCACTGTTACCGTAGCAACCAGACCGTAAACAAGGCCCAAAATCCACATAAATGACACAATAATTATAATACCAGACGACACCTTTATTTTGTTGAACGATGGTTTAAACCGTCAGAAAAGTGTGTCAGTTGAGTGTTAAGTGCATGAATGTATTAAATGAACTGGATAAGCCACGCCCCCTCTGTCTGTGTCCCAGGTTGATTAGTGGTCGTGTGAGGTACTGCAGCCTTTTTCTAAAATGTCACATTATAATCACAGACAGGACTGAATTATTATCAGTATTTAAATAAAATAGAAGGAAATGTTCTTTTCTACCGTTTCTAAAATCACACAAATTACCGTTTTTATCTGAAGTGACGTCACACAAACATGTGTGAGTCACATGAACGAGCGTCAGATACAAACAGAAGCTCGTGGAAAAGGCTCGACTAGAGACACCTGTAAGTTGTATTTTATTCAATTCCAGACGCTTCACATTTGATCAAACACGAAGAACCCAATTACAATCACACAAGCTAACGCTAACACAAAGACCTGTGAGCTGCGTGATCGCTCCCTCAAGCATCATGATGGCCGCCTCCATAAAGCAAACATGGCCGCCTCCATAAAGCAAACATGGCCGCCTCCATAAAGCAAAGACGGCCACCTCCATAAAGCAATGATGGCCGCCTCCGTATCAGGAAGTAATGCCAATGAGCTCAGGCCACAGGGAGGAACAGGGCGCCATTTTGGGTCCATCTTCCAGTTTTAATTAGAGTTCTATGGTTAAGTGTCAGTTTATTTTTGTGATGGCTGCCCCAGCCTCACACTGACAGTGCTGGCGTGCCCACAAGTCCCCACCCTATGGCCTGAACCATGGCAGGCAGATTAATTTTGTTAGTTTCTCACATACTGGGTTTTATATTTGTTACAATGGGTGAATATATATTAGTACATTGTTTAAGTTTTTTGGTAAATTAAATTATCCTGGGTTACATATGTATAATGTTAAATGTTTTGTCTTCCCCCTTTTGTTACAGCTGGTCTGATCAGCCAGTTTAAATGTTCCCCCCATGTGTTCTGTGTTTGGTCAGTTTGTGTTCAGTTTGGAAGGGAGTTTGTTATTTTGACCTCTTTTATGGGCCCATATTATTGTTAATTTCTTCATTTTTTTGGCTAAATAAAAGCCTTCTACTTTTGAATTCTTGGTGTGTTCTGTTCCTGACCCTCGGTCCCTTACAATTTTCAACTGTGTGTCTCTTTTTGATGACATCACAGAGGGGTTCCATTTTAGAACTCAGCACTACTTCCTGTCATTTTAAACTTTTATCTTTCAATTTTTCTTCACAAACTGCAGCTTCACAGATGTAAAACTGTGACGAGTATTTAACTCAGGTGCCCTCCCATCAAACTAAGGCAGAATCAGAAAAACGTGAGAACCTTCCCATAGACTTTAAAGGTTATGTCCAAACTGTTCTCTCCGTTTCGTGGACGTGGGCACCAGGTAAACGAGGGACAAGGGTTTTTAACGTTGTGTAAATGCAGTCGGCGTCTGAGGGAACCCGAAAAGGGACATTCATTTCAACATCGAACAGCAGCTCTTTCACGGTTCAAGAGCAAACGCCGACTTTAGGAGTTTTACTGCGTCGAATCCAGACACAAAGAAGAATGAAGTGGTCCAACGGCACGGACTGTATTCAAGTCTCTCTGACGGGTTTGACTCACGATTGTTTCACTAAACACTTTTTTCATGAAGTTTATGATGTCACTTCCTGTTGAACATGAGCACAAGTATGACACGGTTAGAGGTGATTCCACAACTGTTACCAAGCAATTTTACCAAAATTTCTTCTGGGACGGCAACTTCAAAAATGTGAAACTGCTAAATGTTTTTCCACAGGTGCCCTCCCTCCAAACTGAGCCGTGATTCGAATATAATAAGAACCTGTCAAATGGACCCTTTAAAGTCCTGTGTCAGCAGAAGGTTCAAAATTCCAGAACGGAGGCGACTGGAGACTGAATGAAGTCGGCCAGAGCACTCTCAATATTTAACTGACATTGAATCTAAATTCTCCTGGTTTTGAGTCTTTCCAACATAATTCGTCGATGTAAACCCTCATTGGTCCAGGTGAGGTTCATCGTAGAAAGGGTTTCAGGGTCGTCATCCGGACGCCGTTTGAAGATCGAGACGTTTCGACTTTTATCCAAAAGTCATTGTCAATCTGAGAGCTGGTCTGGGAACTCGGGATTATATGTTACTCTAGGTCGTGAGAGTCCTGCCCCCAGGGAGGAGTCACTGAACACCTGTCTTTGTTAGAAAATTGTTTGTCTAGTGTCACCTGAAACTTGATAATTGGCCTGTCTTTGTTAGTTTAATAGTTGGCCTCACCTAGTTTCACCTGTGGCTAAGGTCTATTGTTCTATTGATGGCTGTTGCTCCCTCCTCATTGCTGATGGCCTCATTTGACTGGTCTGATCTGGACCAGGGTGTTAGGAGGCTGTCATAAATCTGAGCTAAATTAAATCTTGTTTAGAGATGGATTCTCTCTTTTTACAAAAATGGCCTCCTTTCCTCCTCTTTCAAACCAGTTCTTCTTCTGCTCAATATCTTCACCTCACTGTCCTCAAACGAGTGGTTTGTGTCTTTTAGGTGCAGATGGACTGCACTTTGTGGTCCGCAAACAATTTTCTAACAAAGACAGGCGTTCAGTGACTCCTCCCTGGGGGCAGGACTCCCACTACTTAGAGGAGCATAAGCCTGAGTTCCCAGACCAGCTCTCAGATTGACAATGACTTCTGGATAAAAGTCGAAACGTCACCAAATTTCATTGGATTCCGACAAACACATTTTTTTTACTTCCCATTGACTTTTTTGAGAAGTGGTTATGCAAATGTGGGTGGAGATTGGGCGTGGTCTTAATTGGCTTTTTTGTTCAGAATCACGTTCAGGTGCACGGTGGCAGAGCAGCTAGAGCTTCTGATTCCCAATAAATCAAATCAAATCAAATCAAATCCATTTATTTTTATAATGCCCAAAATCACAACAACAGTTGCCTCGATGGGCCACAGGTAAAGCAGTTCAGATAACTGTCCCAGAATGCCCCTGTCCTTTGACCCTCCTTCAGGAAAAACTACAAAAAACCCCACGGGACAAAGTATAAACCTGAGGAGAACCACAGTGAAGGAGAGATCCTACTCCCACGGACGGACAGGCTGCAGATGAACTAGGACTGACATCCACTTGGACTGAACCAGAACCACTCAAGAGGGAGGAGGCTTTAAAGAGTTCATCCAGGAGGACGAGGAGCAGTCCACCCAGTGTAGAGAGATCCTCCAGGAGGACGAGGAGCAGTCCACCAGTGTAGAGAGATCCTCCAGGAGGACGAGGAGCAGTCCACCAGTGTAGAGAGATCCTCCAGGAGGACGAGGAACAGTCCACCAGTGTAGAGAGATCCTCCAGGAGGACGAGGAGCAGTCCACCAGTGTAGAGAGATCCTCCAGGAGGACGAGGAACAGTCCACCAGTGTAGAGAGATCCTCCAGGAGGACGAGGAGCAGTCCACCAGTGTAGAGAGATCCTCCAGCAGGAGATGAGGAACAGTTCATCTAAAGTAGAAGGAGTTCGTCCAGGCAGACGAGGTGTGGCTAATCCAGCTGTCCAGGCGGGTGGCGCATAGATTGTCCAGACAGGTGGGGGTGGGGGGGTCGTCACTGGAGCAGCCGCCGCAGTGTCTGAAACAGTCTCCACTCCCCGGGGGAAGTGGAGAGAAAGAGAAACATGTGAACAGCAATGAACAGACTACAGTTGAAGTAATATTAAATATTGTTGATGGTAAAGTAGGAAGAACCAGAGGATAGTGTTCAAGCTGCCATACTTCCCCCAGCAGAGTCGCTCCAAGGGCAGAGGAGCTAAAACTGTAGGTTTTTATTTCTGTTCCTAACTGGCCTGACCATAAACTATTTCAAAGAGGAACGTTTTGAGCTGGTCTTAAATGTAGAGACTGTGTCGGCCTCTTTTAATAAGGAGATTGTGGGTTTGATTCCCTGTCCCTGGTCCTCACGTCACTGTCCCTGGTCCTGGTCCTCACACTTCGGTCCCTGATCCTGGTCCTCACGCCGCTGTCCCTGGTTCTGCTCCTCATGCCGCTGTCCCTGGTCCTGGTCCTCACACTCAAATCAAATCAAATTTTTTATTTATAAAGCGCTTTTTATACATAAAAACGTAACACAAAATGCTTTACAGTGCATTAAAAACATTGCCACATGTCCACATTCCACCGAAGCCCCCCCTGCCCAACCCACATGACTAAACATCCAGACAGTCACACACACAAAGACAAGCGTGCACGTGCTCTCACACACAGGCTCACACACAACACACGCACACATATACGCGCACACACACTCTGACAAACAGGAGGAGGCTGAGTACTGTCCGTGGTCCTCACGTCACTGTCCCTGGTCCTGGTCCTCACGTCACTGTCCCTGGACCTGGTCCTCACACTTCTGTCCCTTGTCCTGGTCCTCAAGCCGCTGTCCCTGGTCCTCCTGCCACTGTCCCTGGTTCTGGCTCCCATGTCGCTGTCTCTGGTCCTGGTCCTCATGTCACTGTCCCTGGTCCTCACGCCGCTGTCCCTGATCCTGGTCCTCAAGCCGCTGTCCCTTGTCCTGATCCTCACGCCGCTGTCCCTGGTCCTCCCGCTGTCCCTGGTCCTGGTCCTCACACTTTTGTTCCTGGTCCTGATCCTCACACTTCTGTCCATGAACCTGGTCCTCCTGCCGCTGTCCCTGGGCCTGGTCCTCACACTTCGGTCCCTGGTCCTGGTCCTCACGTCACTGTCCCTGGTCCTCACGTCACTGTCCCTGGTCCTGGTCCTCATGCCGCTGTCCCTGGTCCTCACGCCGCTGTCCCTGGTCCTCATGCCGCTGTCCCTGGTCCTCACGCCGCTGTCCCTGGTCCTCACGCCACTGTCTCTGGTTCTGGCTCCCACGTCGCTGTCTCTGGTCCTGGTCCTCATGTCACTGTCCCTGGTCCTCACGCCGCTGTCCCTGGTCCTGGTCCTCACACTTCGGTCCCTGGTCCTGGTCCTCATGTCACTGTCCTTGGTCCTGGTCCTCACGCCGCTGTCCCTGGTCCTCAAGCCGCTGTCCCTTGTCCTGATCCTCACGCCGCTGTGCCTGGTCCTCCCGCTGTCCCTGGTCCTCCCGCTGTCCCTGGTCCTGGTCCTCACACTTTTGTTCCTGGTCTTGGTCCTCACACTTCTGTCCATGAACGGCGTGAGGACCAGGGACAGCGGCGTGAGACCAGCCTCCTGTCGCTGGTCCTCACGCCGCTGTCCCTGGTCCTCACGCCGCTGTCCCTGGTCCTGGTCCTCACGCCACTGTCTCTGGTTCTGGCTCCCACGTCGCTGTCTCTGGTCCTGGTCCTCACACCGCTGTCCCTGGTCCTGGTTCTGGTCCTCACGCCGCTGTCCTTGGTCCTGGTCCTCACGCCGCTGTCCTTGGTCCTGGTCCTCATGCCGCTGTCTCTGGTTCTCACGTCGCTGTCTCTGGTCCTGGTCCTCATGTCACTGTCCCTGGTCCTCACGCCACTGTCCTTGGTCCTGGTCCTCACACCGCTGTCCCTGGTCCTCACGCCACTGTCCTTGGTCCTGGTCCTCACACCGCTGTCCCTGGTCCTCACGCCACTGTCCTTGGTCCTGGTCCTCATGTCACTGTCCCTGGTCCTCACGCCACTGTCCTTGGTCCTGGTCCTCACACCGCTGTCCCTGGTCCTCACGCCACTGTCCTTGGTCCTGGTCCTCACGCCGCTGTCTCTGGTCCTCACGTCGCTGTCCCTGGTCCTGATCTTATGCCGCTGTTTTCTTAACTTCCAGACAGAACTTTTAACTTTAAATCCAGAATTCAAAGTGAGGAGCTGTTGGAAGCTCATAGAGGTAACTTGGTTAATCGAGCGGAAACGTTTTCTAGAATCAGGTGTGTGGATGTTTGGCTGTGTGGCCAGAAGAGGGCAGCACACAACCAGCTTCAGTCACTTTGAAAATGGTAGTAAATAATAATCCTGTTTCACAGTTTGTGTCTCTATAATCTAGTCTGGAACAAAAACAAGCGCACACACAGCACAGCACAGAGACTCACATCAAAGAGACTCACAGCAAAGACTGACTCACAGCAATGACAGACTCACAGCAATGAGACTCACAGCAAAGAGAGACTCACAGCAAAGAGAGACTCACAGCTATGAGAGACTCACAGCTATGAGACTCACAGCAAAGAGAGACTCTCAGCAACGAGAGTCACAGCAACGAGACTCACAGCAACAAGACTCACAGCAACAAGACTCACAGAAAAGAGACTCACAGCAAAGAGAGACTCACAGCAAAGACTGACTCAGAGCAAAGAGACTCACAGCAACGAGAGACTCACAGCAAAGAGACTCACAGCAACGAGAGACTCACAGCAAAGAGAGACTCACAGCAACAAGAGACTCACAGCAAAGACTAACTCACAGCAACGAGACTAACGGCAAAGACAGACTCACAGCAAAGAGACTCACAGCAACGAGAGACTCAACAACAAGAGACTCACAGCAACGAGAGACTCACAGCAAAGAGACTCACAGCAAAGACACTCATAGCAAAGAGACTCACAGCAACGAGAGACTCACAGCAAAGAGAGACTCACAGCAACAAGACTCACAGCAACGAGACTCACAGCAAAGAGACTCACAGCAATGAGACTCACAGCAAAGAGAGACTCACAGCAACGAGAGTCACAGCAACGAGACTCACAGCAACGAGACTCACAGCAAAGAGACTCACAGCAAAGACAGACTCAATGCAAAGTGACTCACAGCAACGAGAGACTCACAGCAACAAGACTCACAGCAAAAGGACTCACAGCAACGAGAGACTCACAGCAACGAGAGACTCACAGCAACGAGACTCATAGCAACGATAGACTCACAGCAACAAGACTCACAGCAACAAGACTCACAGCAACGATAGACTCACAGCAAAAGGACTCACAGCAACGAGAGACTCACAGCAAAGAGACTCACAGCAAAGAGGGACTCACAGCAAAGAGACTCACAGCAACGACAGACTCAATGCAAAGTGACTCACAGCAACGATAGACCCACAGCAAAAGGACTCACAGCAACAAGAGACTCACAGCAACGAGAGACTCACAGCAATGAAAGACTCAATGCAAAGTGACTCACAGCAATGAGACTCATAGCAACGATAGACTCACAGCAACGAGACTCATAGCAACGATAGACTCACAGCAACAAGACTCACAGCAACGATAGACTCACAGCAAAAGGACTCACAGCAACAAGGGACTCACAGCAACGAGACTCACAGAAAAGAGACTCACAGCAAAGAGAGACTCACAGCAAAGACTGACTCAGAGCAAAGAGACTCACAGCAAAGAGACTCACAGCAACGAGAGACTCACAGCAACAAGAGACCAACAGCAACAAGAGACTCACAGCAACAAGACTCACAGCAACGAGACTCACAGCAAAGAGAGACTCACAGCAACAACAGACTCACAGCAATGAGACTCACAGCAACGACAGACTCACAGCAACAAGACTCACAGCAACGAGAGACTCACAACAAAGAGACTCACAGCAACGATAGACTCACAGCAACAAGACTCACAGCAACGATAGACTCAAAGCAACAAGAAACTCACAGCAAAGGGACTCACAGCGAAGAGACTCACAGCAGAGACTCACAGCAAAGAGACTCACAGCAAAGAGACTCACAGCAAAGAGACTCATAGCAAAGAGACTCACAACGAAGAGACTCACAGCAACGAGAGACTCACAGCAACGAGAGACTCACCGACACGAGAGACTAACAGCAATGAGACTCACAGCAACTAGAGACTCACAGCAAAGATACTCAAAGCAACAAGAAACTCACAGCAACGAGACTCACAGCAACGAGACTCACAGCAAAGAGACTCACAGCAAAGATACTCACAGCAACGAGAGACTCACAGCAACGAGACTCACAGCAATGATAGACTCAAAGCAACAAGAAACTCACAGCAAAGGGACTCACAGCAAAGAGACTCACAGCAGAGACTCACAGCAAAGAGACTCACAGCAATGAGACTCACAGCAAAGAGACTCACAGCAAAGAGACTCGCAGCAACGAGAGACTCACAGCAATGAGAGACTCACAGCAACGAGACTCAAAGCAGCGAGACTCACAGCAACAAGAGACTCACAGCAAAGACAAACTCACAGCAACGAGACTCACAGTAACACGAGACTCACAGCAAAGAGACTCACAGCAAAGAGACTCACAACAAAGACACACTCACAGCAACGAGACTCACAGTAACACGAGACTCACAGCAAAGAGACTCACAGCAAAGAGACTCACAGCAACGAGACTCACAACGTAGAGACTCACAGCAAGGAGAGACTCACATCGAAGAGACTCACAGCAACGAGAGACTCACAGCAAGGAGAGACTCACATCGAAGAGACTCACAGCAACGAGAGACTCACAGCAAAGAGACTCATAGCAAAGAGACTCACAACGAAGAGACTCACAGCAACGAGAGACTCACATCGAAGAGACTCACAGCAACGAGAGACTCACAGCAACAAGACTCACAGTAACGAGAGACTCACAGCAACGAGAGACTCACAGCAATGAGAGACTCACAGCAATGAGACTCACAGCAACGAGACTCATAGCAATAAGACTCACAATAACGAGACTCACAGCAAAGAGACTCACATCGAAGAGACTCACAGCAACGAGACTCACAGCAACGAGACTCACAGCAACGAGACTCACAGCAACGAGAGACCCACAGCAACAAGAGACTCACAGCAACGATAGACCCACAGCAACAAGAGACTCACAGCAAAGCGACTCACAGCAACAAGAGACTCACAGCAACAAGAGACTCACAGCAAAGAGACTCACAGCAACGAGACTCACAGCAACGAGACTCACAGCAACAAGAGACTCACAGCAACGAGAGACCCACAGCAACAAGAGACTCACAGCAAAGCGACTCACAGCAACAAGAGACTCACAGCAAAGAGACTCACAGCAAAGAGACTCACAGCAACGAGACTCACAGCAACGAGAGACCCACAGCAACAAGAGACTCACAGCAACGAGAGACTCACAGCAGAGACTCACAGCAAAGAGACTCACAGCAATGAGACTCACAATAACGAGACTCACATCGAAGAGACTCACAGCAACGAGACTCACAGCAACAAGAGACTCACAGCAAAGAGACTCACAGCAAAGAGACTCACAGCAACGAGACTCACAGCAACGAGAGACCCACAGCAACAAGAGACTCACAGCAAAGAGACTCACAGCAAAGAGACTCACAGCAACGAGAGACTCACAGCAACGAGAGACTCACAGCAAAGAGACTCACAGCAAAGAGACTCACAGCAGAGACTCACAGCAAAGAGACTCACAGCAAAGAGGCTTACAGCAAAGAGACTCACAGCGACAAGAGACTCACAGCAAAGAGACTCAAAGCAACTAGAAACTCACAGCAACGAGAGACTCACAGCAAAGAGACTCACAGCAAAGAGACTCACAGCAGAGACTCACAGCAAAGAGACTCACAGCAAAGAGACTCACAGCAAAGAGACTCACAGCAGAGACTCACAGCAAAGAGACTCACAGAAAAGATACTCACAGCAAAGAGACTCACAGCGACAAGAGACTCACAGCAAAGAGACTCAAAGCAACAAGAAACTCACAGCAAAGGGACTCACAGCAAAGAGACTCACGGCAAAGACACTCGCAGCAACGAGAGACTCACAGCAACGAGAGACTCACAGCAACGAGACTCACAGCAACAAGACTCACAGCAACAAGAGACTCACAGCAACGAGAGACTCACAGCAAAGACAGACTCACAGTAACACGAGACTCACAGCAAAGTGACTCAAAGCAACGAGAGACTCACAGCAAAGACACACTCACAGCAACGAGACTCACAGTAACACGAGACTCACAGCAAAGAGACTCACAGCAAAGAGACTCATAGCAAAGAGACTCACAACGAAGAGAGTCACAGCAACGAGAGACTCACAGCAAAGACAGACTCGCAGCAACGAGACTCACAGCAACTAGAGACTCACAGCAATGAGAGACTCACAGCAATGAGACTCACAGCAACGAGACTCACAGCAAAGAGACTCACAGCAACAAGAGACTCACATCGAAGAGACTCACATCGAAGAGACTCACAGCAAAGCGACTCACAGCAACAAGAGACTCACAGCAAAGAGACTCACAGCAAAGAGACTCACAGCAGAGACTCACAGCAAAGAGACTCACAGCAAAGAGACTCACAGCAACGAGACTCACAGCAACAAGAGACTCACAGCAACGAGAGACTCACAGCAAAGACAGACTCACAGCAAAGAGACTCACAATAACACGAGACTCACAGCAAAGAGACTCACAGCAAAGAGACTCACAGCAAAGAGACTCACAGCAACAAGAGACTCACAGCAACGAGAGACTCACAGCAAAGACAGACTCACAGCAAAGAGACTCACAATAACACGAGACTCACAGCAACGAGACTCACAGCAAAGAGACTCACAACGAAGAGACTCACTGCAACGAGAGACTCACAGCAAAGACACACTCACAGCAACGAGACTCACAGCAACAAGAGACTCACAGCAACGAGAGACTCACAGCAAAGACAGACTCACAGCAACGAGACTCACAGCAACTAGAGACTCACAGCAATGAGAGACTCACAGCAATGAGACTCACAGCAACAAGAGACTCACATCGAAGAGACTCGCAGCAAAGAGACTCACAGCAAAGAGACTCACAGCAACGAGAGACTCACCGACACGAGAGACTCATAGCAACGAGACTCACAGCAACAAGAGACTCACAGAAAAGAGAGACTCACAGCAAAGAGAGTCACAGCAACGAGTCTCACAGCAAAGAGACTCACAGCAACGAGAGACTCACAGCAACGAGACTCACAGAAAAGATACTCACAGAAAAGAGAGACTCACAGCAAAGAGAGTCACAGCAACGAGTCTCACAGCAACGAGAGACTCACAGCAACGAGAGACTCACAGAATCGAGACTCACAGCAACGAGACTCAAAGCCAACAGAAACTCACAGCAAAGGGACTCACAGCAAAGAGACTCACAGCAACAAGAGACTCACAGCAAAGCGACTCACAGCAACAAGAGACTCACAGCAAAGAGACTCACAGCAAAGAGACTCACAGCAGAGACTCACAGCAAAGAGACTCACAGCAAAGAGACTCACAACAAAGAGACTCACAGCAACGAGACTCACAGCAAAGACTGACTCACAGCAAAGACAGACTCAAAGCAAAGAGACTCACCGCAACGAGAGACTCACCGACACGAGAGATTCACAGCAACAAGAGACTCACATCGAAGAGACTCGCAGCAAAGAGACTCACCGCAACGAGAGACTCACAGTAACGAGACTCACAGCAACAAGAGACTCACATCGAAGAGACTCACAGCAACGAGACTCACAGCAACAAGAGACTCACAGCAAAGAGACTCACAGCAACGAGACTCACAGCAAAGCGACTCACAGCAACAAGAGACTCACAGCAAAGAGATTCACAGCAAAGAGACTCACAGCAGAGACTCAAAGCAAAGAGACTCACAGCAATGAGACTCACAATAACGAGACTCACAGCAAAGAGACTCACATCGAAGAGACTCACAGCAACGAGACTCACAGCAACAAGAGAGTCACAGCAAAGATACTCACAGCAACGAGACTCACAGCAACGAGACTCACAGCAACGAGAGACTCACAGCAAAGAGACTCACAGCAAAGAGACTCACAGCAGAGACTCACAGCAAAGAGACTCACAGCAAAGAGACTCACAGCAATGAGACTCACAATAACGAGACTCACAGCAAAGAGACTCACAGCAACGAGACTCACAGCAAAGAGACTCAAAGCAAAGAGACTCACAGCAAAGAGACTCACAGCAAAGAGACTCACAGCAAAGAGACTCACAGCAACAAGACTCACAGCAACGATAGACTCACAGCGACAAGAGACTCACAGCAGAGACTCACAGCAACGAGAGATTCAAAGCAAAGAAACTCACAGCAACGAGAGACTCACCGCAACGATAAACTCACAGTAAAGACAGACTCACAGCAAAGAGAGACTCACAGCCGGCGCTGGATCGTGAAAACTACAGAACTAAACAACAAACTTAAGCCGTCACTGGTCAATAGAGGGTGCAAGTGCACAAGACTCCACCAGACTCCCCCCAGACTCCACCAGACTCCCTCTAGACTCCACCAGACTCCCCCCAGACTCCACCAGACTCCCTCTAGACTCCACCAGACTCCCTCTAGACTCCACCAGACTCCCTCTAGACTCCACCAGACTCCCCCCAGACTCCACCAGACTCCCTCTAGACTCCACCAGACTCCCTCTAGACTCCACCAGACTCCCCCCAGACTCCACCAGACTCCCTCTAGACTCCACCAGACTCCCCCCAGACTCCACCAGACTCCCTCTAGACTCCACCAGACTCCCTCTAGACTCCACCAGACTCCCTCTAGACTCCACCCAGACTCAACCAGACTCCACCCCTGACTCCTCCCTACTCCACCAGACTCCACCAGGCACCACTAGACTCCCCCCTGACTCCACCAGACTCCCCCCGACTCCACCAGACTCCCCCTGACTCCACCAGACTCCCCCCAGACTCCACCAGACTCCCTCTAGACTCCACCAGACTCCCCCCAGACTCCACCAGACTCCCCCACTCCACCAGACTCCCCCCAGACTCCACCAGACTCCCTCTAGACTCTACCAGACTCCCTCTAGACTCCACCAGACTCCCCCCAGACTCCACCAGACTCCCTCTAGACTCCACCAGACTCCCTCTAGACTCCACCAGACTCCCTCTAGACTCCACCCAGACTCAACCAGACTCCACCCCTGACTCCTCCCGACTCCACCAGACTCCACCAGGCTCCACCAGACTCCCCCTGACTGACTCCACCAGACTCCCCCCGACTCCACCAGACTCCCCCTGACTCCACCAGACTACCCCCGACTTTATCAGACTCCCCCCTGACTCCACCCCACCCCAGGCTCCGCCCCCCCATTCCCCCAGACATGAAAGAATACATAAATTCATAATTTTATTTTTGACTTCGTGTTTCATATATTGTGTAAAAATGTTTGTGTTTTAACATGTTTTAATCCTGTTTAACAATAAGGACCAGACCAGGACCAGGACCAGACCAGGACCAGGACCAACAGATACAGACGACATGTTTAAACAAATCCATTCTTTATTGAGATGATTATTGCAGATTTCAGAAGATCTTGAGGTGATGAGTGTCTCCAGGTCCATCTGGAGGTCTGCGCTTTGGGCCTGAGGCGGGTCCCTCTCTACAGGAAGTGAGGGGTGGAGTCTGGAAGCTCCAATCCACAGCCAGCGATGTACGAGCTCAAGTCAAGCTCAATGCCCTCACAGTGAGCTCTCCAGGCCGCCCTGAGGAGAGAGACCGGGACTGGGCCGGGACAGAGACCAGAGGGAGGAGCAACCAGAGGCCAGAGGGAGGAGCAACCAGAGACCAGAGGGAGGAGCAACCAGAGACCAGAGGGAGGAGCAACCAGAGACCAGAGGGAGGAGCAACCAGAGACCAGAGGGAGGAGCAACCAGAGACCAGAGGGAGGAGCAACCAGAGACCAGAGGGAGGAGCAACCAGAGACCAGAGGGAGGAGCAACCAGAGACCAGAGGGAGGGGCAACCAGAGACCAGAGGGAGGAGCAACCAGAGACCAGAGGGAGGAGCAACCAGAGACCAGAGGGAGGAGCAACCAGAGACCAGAGGGCGGGGGAACCAGAGACCAGAGGGAGGAGCAACCAGAGACCAGAGGGAGGGGCAACCAGAGACCAGAGGGCGGGGGAACCAGAGACCAGAGGGAGGAGCAACCAGAGACCAGAGGGTGGGGCAACCAGAGACCAGAGGGAGGAGCAACCAGAGACCAGAGGGAGGAGCAACCAGAGACCAGAGGGAGGAGCAACCAGAGACCAGAGGGAGGGGCAACCAGAGACAAGCGACGAGACAAGATTGGTTCCGTCTTGAACCCGGGTCGGTCCTGGTCCTGGTCCCGGGCCGGTCCAGAACAGTCCAGGTCCTGGTCCTGTCGTCCCACCGCGCCTTGTCGCTGGTTCCTCTGGTCTTTCCTCTGGGTCAAATGCTCCGTTCAGATGAACCTTGTGCTCGAGCTCCAGAAACAAAATGCGTCAAAAACTGTTTCATCGATTTAAACATTTATGTTTGTGACGAAACACAGCTGTCAATCACAGCTGGGACGGTCAGATCTGAGCGCGTGCAAAGGGGCGTGTCCCACAAACAGGAAGTGAAAGTTTGTTCTGTTTCTTTAAATTTAAAAAAAGGAAGTACTCTGCACGAAACAGGAAGTAGAACCAGGACTAAACCAGGTCTAAACCAGGTCTAAACCAGGTCTAAACCAGGACTAAACCACATCTAAACCAAAACTAAACCAGGACTAAACCAGGTCTAAACCAGGACTAAACCACATCTAAACCAAAACTAAACCAGGACTAAACCAGGACTGAACCAGGCCTAAACCAGGACTAAACCAGGACTAAACCAGGTCTAAACCAGGACTAAACCAGGACTGAACCAGGACTAAACCACATCTAAACCAAAACTAAACCAGGACTAAACCAGGACTAAACCAGGACTAAACCAGGTCTAAACCAGGACTAAACCAGGACTGAACCAGGACTAAACCAGGACTGAACCAGGACTGAACCAGGACTGAACCAGGACTGAACCAGGACTGAACCAGGACTAAACCAGGTCTAAACCAGGACTAAACCACATCTAAACCAGGACTAAACCAGGACTGAACCAGGACTAAACCAGGACTGAACCAGGACTAAACCAGGACTAAACCAGGACTAAACCAGGTCTAAACCAGGACTAAACCAGGACTAAACCAGGACTAAACCACATCTAAACCAAAACTAAACCAGGACTAAACCAGGTCTAAACCAGGTCTAAACCAGGACTAAACCAGGTCTAAACCAGGACTAAATCAGGACTAAACCAGGACTAAACCAGGTCTAAACGGAGGTTAATTCATTAATTTCTTTTGACGGAGGTCGTTTTCATTTCCCGCAGCAGAGAGCGGAGGTCAAAGGTCAAACGGAGGGAAAAGAGCGAGATAATTACAGCCGACGACTCAAAGGCTCAGAGCTGTCTTTGTGGCAGGGCATCTGTGGTAAATACTTATCACACTTTCACATTTGTGAGGTTCAGTTTATGAAGAAAATTAGAACGACTGGTCGTCTTATTCTATATTTAATTATTATTGCTTTAATTTATTCAAAATGTATTCTCAGCCAAAGGTTAAGTCTTTTTAAGCTTCAGAGAGAGAATATTTATGAATAAAGTTGTAGTTATTATTAATGAAAATCAGGAATAGTCTTTTTTATTTAGATGTATTAACGTCAGTCTTTGTGTTTAGAGTCTGTTTATTTCGATGGTCGCCCCCTGCTGTCTCGATGACATGTTTGGTGTCACTGCAGTGTATTTTCACAGAGACCTGCAGGGGGAGCCTGTCTCTGAAGTTACTTAGTGCTGCTTTAATTTTAACCTGAAGTATTTAGTCTTTGGACTGAAATTATTTTTAGTTTTAGTCAAACATTTCTGTTTCATTTGTTGAAAATGTCACATTAATTTAATCGACTGAATCCATAAGTCTCAGTGGGTTTAAAGGTGCTGTGCCTGAGTTTTACTGTTTTGAAACGTGAAAAACAGAACTAGGTTTAGTTAAACTCTTCCATCGTCTCGTGTGTCTCACCAGCGCAATGAGTTCAGAAGCACTTTTCACAAACGTCTGAGCCCAGCGCTAAAGCTAACAAACATTAGCACGCTAACGGCGCACTTCCTGCTTCTCGTAGAATAAAACCCTCTACAAACAGATGAAAGTGCTGCGTCTCACTTTCACCTGATGCTTCTGTTCACTTTGTCAAAGGCAAAAATCTGGTGCAAGAACTCGTTGTGTTTTTCATGTTTCACAGCAGGAAAAATCAGGTACAGCCCCTTTAACTGAGGGGCGTGTTCTTCAGACGTCGGCTTCAGGCTCTGGATTGTTCTTTTCACTCGTTACCTTTGGTTTTTATTGTTTTTTGTGCCTTAAAGGTGAAATGGAGGATTTCTCACCGATTTGAAAATCTGCGACTGTTAGTCCTTTTTTTGAAAAAGCGCATGCGCAGGTTCCCCCTCCCTCCCGCCCCGTTTCTCCTGAGTGAACGCCTCCCAAACCTCGTGAACGAGCACCAGCAGCACTGCTCCATGTGCATTTGTTTACAAGACGATTGGTGTCGCTTTCTCACGACAACCTCCGCCAAGAAGATTTAATAATACACTCCACATACAATAAGCTAAAAAAAAAAGTCAGATAAACAGTTACCTGTCCAGCAGAAAGTTTGCAGCGGAGGCATCAGCGTGTTTTGCGCTTTCAATGCTCGCCAGCCGTAAACCATTCCCCCAGAATAACACGCCTTTTGTTTCTTTCCTCTGCAGACTTTCGTCTCTTCTGTGAAAGCTCGCAAACAGTCTTTCTCTTTCGTCCCTCAGCCATTTCGGTGCCAGCGGATGAAAGTTTAGACCTACAATGGCGGAACCGCCGCTAACCTCCTGCTACATAAACACACTAGCATATCAACCCACGCATGCGTGACCAGGGGGCGGCGTTTCCCTGGACGAGCCTGCGGGCGTGCACTAGCACCAGAGAATGATTGACACCTGAGCGGACCAGTTATTTGTGCTACCCACGAGGAAATGAGATTCTGATTTGTTGCCCGAAATCCTCCATTCCACCTTTAAGTCGACAAAAAATACAACAGATTGACTTAATCGACCAAATGAACAAATGATCCAAGTCAACGTCTTATTTTTTCCAGTGAATTTCTTGTGTATATTATTTTATTTATTACATATTTGCTCGAATCCAGGACTTGAACTCAAAACCTGAACGCACTAGAAATAACTCTTCAAACCATGTGTCCGGGTCAAATGCAGTGAAGTATCTGCCGTGAAATACTTTAAAAACACAGAAATCCTCCAGTCCTTTCACTTTTGTTCTTTGTGACTTTTACAAATAAAGACAAAAGCCTTAAATACATCATTTCATGTTTTATTTTCATTGGACAAAAGTATAAAATCTGTCTTAAATACATCTCATAATCATTTCATTATTGAATCAAACCCTGACGACCCAAAAGCAGCAAAGGTTAAAAGCACATTTGCATAATTCTGTTAAAACGACACAATAAGCCCCGCCTCCCGTCCGTCCTGAGCTCTGATTGGATAATAAGTGCTTGGCATCAATAACGTTATTCAGTTTTAACAAATGCATAGTTTAACGTCGAAGGGAAAAAGGCAAAAATCACAAAGTTAACGGCATTTTGTGGATTATTATTAACATTATTAATATTATTTATTGCTGAGGCTTTGTTTTCACTTTGACCTGATTCCAGACAAACCAAAAGAAAGAATCAGGGCTGCACAAGTTCAAAGTCAATGTTTTTGTCATAATTTACTATAAAATCTTGGTTAAAATAAATAAAAACACAGAAAAAGTCAGAAAAAGCAGGTCTGTGCATGAAATAAATGTTGTGAATGTGAATGTTTGAGTTGTTTAAAAGTGGGTTCTGTCACAAATAAAGAGCGGTTTGATCATGTTTCTGCTTCAATCGTTTGTGAATCATAAACGGGTCAAACTGTGTGCAGCCCTGGTCTGAATCCCAGTCCTCACTCCTCCTCACGATCTTAAAGGTGCTGCACCACAACAGTCGGGTTTAAGGCCAGACGCTGCAGGGTTTGAGGAAACGACAAACGTGTCCAGTCTGCCCCTGAACATGTTTGATTCTCCCATTGAATCCACTTGATCATAGACTCCTGTGACTTTGTGACTCAGGTCCAGTTCTCTCTCAAACAAAGACGAGCCTTAAAGGGCCTATGACAGGTTTAAAGGGCCTATGACAGGTTTAAAGGGCCTATGACAGGTTTAAAGGGCCTATGACAGGTTTTGATCATTTTCTAATTTTGACTTTACTTGGTGTATTAATACCTGTTGTAAAAATAAATTATAGTTTTACACAAAATGAGTCGCTGTTTGTGGAGAAAAGTTGGAAAATCTGTTCAAATTGATGACATCACACTGTGAGACAAAGGTTAAGCATAATTTACACAAAAGAAAATACATTTTTGATCATTTAAATCATTTCCACAAAATAAAGGTGTTCACGTGTATTTTTATCTGTGAAATTAAAAAAAAACTTTTTTGCCCGATGTACAGGATGGTCGCTATGGTAATTTCCTAGTGTGATGTCATCATTTACAACCAGGAAGTGACATTAAAACCTAAAAAATTGCTAAACTGGGATAAAATTTGTAAAGTGTTTTAACAAACTTTGAAATATATTTATCTTAACTGCATTTTAGCCACATGAGTAGTCCGACCCATCATAGGCCCTTTAAACCCGTCATGGGCCCTTTAAACCTGTCAGGGGCCCTTTAAACCCGTCATAGGCCCTTTAAACCTGTCATGGGCCCTTTAAACCTGTCAGGGGCCCTTTAAACCCGTCATGGGCCCTTTAAAGCAGCTCCGACCTGGACTCACAGGATTCTGACCCACACCTTTGTCCTGATTCTGACTCACGTTTATCACAGTTTGAAGGAAAAAATGAGGCGGAATTATAATTTTTAGGACAAAATGAACCGAGAAATTTAAACCTGGTTCTGTCCATTTTTCAGATTGAAATGTCACAAATTGATTTTACATAAATGCCTTATTTCTACATGAAAACATTAAAAGTGTAACTTGTTCCTCGGGCATTCCTCATTTCACACACAACCCATAAATCCTGGCGGTGACGATGTTTACGAGCGCCGAACGAACCGAACGAACGAACGAACCGAACGAACGAACGAACCGAACGAACGAACGAACGAACGAACGAACGAACGAACGAACTAACGAACGAACGAACGAACGAGCGAGCGACGAATGAACGAACGAACGAACGAACGAACGAACGAAGGCGAGCGAGCGAGCGAGCGAGCGAGCGAGCGAGCGAACCAGGCGAGCGAACGAGCGAGCGAACGAACCAAACAAACGAACGAGCGAGCGAGCAGGCGAGCGAATGAACGAACGAGAACGAGCGAGCGAGCGAACGGCGAGCGAGCGAGCGAACGAGCGAGCGAGCGAGCGAACGAGCGAGCGAGCGAGCGAACGAACGAACGAACGAACCGAACGAACGAACGAACGAACCGAACGATTCATGTTCACGATTCTGTTCATTGCTGTTCACATGTTTCTCTTTCTCTCCACTTCCCCCGGGGAGTGGAGACTGTTTCAGGCACTGCGGCGGCTGCTCCAGTGACGACCCCCCCACCCCCATCTGTCTGGACGATCTATGCGCCACCCGCCTGGACAGCTGGATTAGCCACACCTCGTCTGCCTGGACGAACTCCTTCTACTTTAGATGAACTGTCCCTCATCTCCTGCTGGAGGATCTCTCTACACTGGTGGACTGCTCCTCGTCCGCCTGGAGGAACTCTTTAAAGCCACCTCCCTCTTGAGTGGTTCTGGTTCAGTCCAAGTGGATGCGTCAGTCCCAGTTCAGCTGCAGCCTGTCCGTCTGTGGGAGTAGGATCTCTCCTTCACTGTGGTTCTCCCCGAGGTTTCTACTTTTTCCCATGGGGTTTTTTGTAGTTTTTCCTCGCCGCGAAGGAGGGTCAAAGGACAGGGGCATTCTGGGACAGTTATCTGAACTGCTTTTACCTGTGGCCCATCGAGGCAACTGTTGTTGTGATTTTGGGCATTATAAAAATAAATTGATTTGATTTGATTTGATTTGAATGAACGAACGAACGAACGAACGAACGAACGAACGAACGAACGAACGAACCGAACGAACGAACGAACCGAACGAACGAACGAACGAACGAACGAACGAACGAACGAACGAACGAACGAACGAACGAACGAACGAACGAACCTGGCGAGCGAACGAACGGGCGAACCAACGAACGAACGAACGAACGAACGGCGAACGAACGAACGAGCGAGCGAACGAGCAGACGAACGCGAACGAACAACGGCGCGAACGAACCAACGAACGAACGGGCAACGAACGAACGAGCGAACGAACCAGGCGACGAACGAACGAACGGAACGAGCGAGCGAGCGAGCGAACGAACGAACGAACGACCAACAAACCAGGCGAGCGAACGAGCGAACGACCAGGCGAACGAACGAACGAACGAACGAACCGAACGAACGAACGAACGAACCGAACGAACGAACGAACGAACGAACGAACGAACCGAACGAACGAACGAACGAACGAACCGAACGAACCGAACGAACCGAACGAACGAACGAACGAACGAACGAACGAACGAACGAACGAACCGAACGAACCGAACGAACGAACGAACGAAGCGAACGAACGAACGAACGAAGCGAACGAACGAACGAACACGCGGCGAGGGTCACGTGTGAACATTTTTAACATCAGTCTGAACTCTTTTCCTCCTTTTCATTTCTAAACAGCTACTTTTGTATGGATCACTTACAGAACACATGCCTGCTGTGTCTTGTTTATTGTATGTGTTTGTTGTAACGGCAACTGTAGTTTCAACGGTTTGTAAAGCACTTTGGGCCTGAGGTGGAAAAGGTCATCAACATGGGCTAAACATGTGACCAAACTATGACAGACACCAGCTCCGCCTGTCAATCATGCATGTCAGTTACCTCTGTAACTATAGTTCTAAGAGCGTATCACACTTTAAACCTGTGTTTGGTGAAGCCTAGATTTACCTGAAACATGAGCCTCAGACTCAACATGAAGTCCAGACAGATCGACATAACAGAGCGGCTAGAGCCTCTGCCTCTCAATAAGGAGATCGTGGGTTTGAATCCCGGACCACCCTAACATCACATGATCTCTCTGGGTGGAGTCTGCATGTTCTCCTCGTGTTACCGTGGGTTCTCTCCAGGTTCTCTGGCTCCTCCCACCGTCCAAACACATGACTGTGTTCAGGTTAATTGACAACTCTAAATTGCCCGTAGTGAATGAATGTGAGAGTGAATGGTTGTCTGTCCTTGTCTCTGTGTTTGCTGTGATGAGTGGCCCCTGTCCAGGGTGTACCCCGCCTAAGGCCCAAAGTCACTGGGACAGGCTCCAGTCACCCGCGACCCCTAACGGGAATAAGCGGGAGAAAATGAATGAAAGATCGACATAATGTATTTAGATAATTCTATATATTATACAATGATTTAATTTTAAGAAGATCTAAAACGACCTCCGCTCTTTTTTCTGTAAACGCTCGACCCTCAGCTCTGTGTCGACCTGAACCGCGGCGTTAAACGTGGTGCAGCACCTTCATGTCTGAGGAGGAGGAGCAGGAGGAGGAGCAGGAGGAGGAGGAGGGGGAGGAGCAGGAGGAGGGGGAGGAGGAGCAGGAGGAGGGGGAGGAGCAGGAGGAGGAGGAGCAGGAGGAGGAGGAGGGGGAGGAGCAGGAGGAGGGGGAGGAGGAGCAGGAGGAGGGGGAGCAGGAGGGGGAGGAGGAGGAGCAGGAGGAGGGGGAGGGGCAGGAGGAGCAGGAGGAGGAGGAGCAGGAGGAGGAGGAGCAGGAGGAGGAGGAGCAGGAGCAGGGCAGGAGGGGGAGGAGGAGGAGCAGGAGGAGGAGCAGGAGGAGGAGCAGGAGGAGGAGCAGGAGGAAGGGAGGAGGAGCAGGAGGAGGGGGAGCAGGAGGGGGAGGAGGAGGAGCAGGAGGAGGGGGAGGGGCAGGAGGAGGAGCAGGAGGAGGAGGAGCAGGAGGAGGAGGAGCAGGAGGAAGGGGAGGAGGAGCAGGAGGAGGGGGAGCAGGAGGGGGAGGAGGAGGAGCAGGAGGAGGAGCAGGAGGAGGAGGAGCAGGAGCAGGAGGGGCGTGGACACGTGGACTCCTCCTCATGCTCCTCTGGACCTTTGGCCTCGGAGCGTCTCTCGTCACATTCAAACCCTGATTCTGCGCCGGTTTTTGTGCTCAGTTCCTCACGTTCTCTCTCGTCTCCGTGGTGACCTGGGGGTGGAGCCTGGGCGATGGGTGGAGCCGGGGCGATGTGGGTGGAGTCTCTGGCAGTAGCAGGTTTAAGGCTGTAGGCGGCGCTGAAAGTTCTGTCCCATTTTTTTTTTATTAAGATGAGAAGGTTCTTGAGATCGACCTGAAAAAACAAGTCCATGTTTAGACCTGGTTTAGACCTGGTTTAGTCCTGGTTTAGACCTGGTTTAGACCTGGTTTAGTCCTGGTTTAGACCTGGTTTAGACCTGGTTTAGACTCAGTTTAGTCCTGGTTTAGTCCTGGTTTAGATCTGGTTCAGACCTGGTTTAGACCTGGTTTAGACTCAGTTTAGTCTTGGTTTAGACCCGGTTTAGTCCCGGTTTAGTCCCGGTTTAGTCCCGGTTTAGTCCCGGTTTAGTCCCGGTTTAGACTCGGTTTGGTCCTGGTTTAGTCCTGGTTTAGTCCTGGTTTGGTCCTGGTTTGGTCCTGGTTTAGACCTGGTTTAGACCTGGTTTAGACCTGGTTTAGACCTGGTTTAGACCTGGTTTAGTCCTGGTTTAGACCTGGTTTACTTCTTCTACGGCGGTCCAGAGGGAACAATCTGCGCCGTGTCATGTGACCAGGTCAAACGTGTTATAATCATAGACCGTAAACACGGGACGTCCAGAGCTGCTGCGCCGCGTCCCAAACAGGAAGTGACCAAACAGGAAGTGACCAAACAGGAAGTGACCAAACAGGAAGTGACCAAACAGGAAGTGACCAAACAGGAAGTGACCAAACAGGAAGTGACCCCGGAGTCTGTTCTGTGCTTCCTTTTCCAGGGGCCGTTTTTGCTCGTGTTAGCAACAGGTTTGATTGACAGCTAGCGTGGCTCGTTGCCACGTTGTCTCCTCCCACTGACGGGCGGAGACCATTATCAACCTCGCTCCTGATTGGTCCGTGTGGTTACCATGATACGAGCACTCTGATTTACAAATATGGCTCCACTTTAGCCGCTATAACTGCTAGCTCCACTTTAGCCACTGTAACTGCTAGCACCACTTTAGCCGCTGTAACTGCTAGCTCCATTTTAGCCGCTATAAATGCTAGCTCCACTTTAGCCGCTGTAACTGCTAGCTCTATTTTAGCCGCTGTAACTTCTAGCTCCATTTTAGCCGCTGTAACTGCTAGCTCCACTTTAGCCGCTGTAACTGCTAGCTCCACTTTAGCCGCTGTAACTGCTAGCTCCACTTTAGCCGCTGTAACTGCTAGCTCCACTTTAGCCGCTGTAACTGCTAGCTCCATTTTAGCCGCTGTAACTGCTAGCTCCACTTTAGCCGCTGTAACTGCTAGCTCCATTTTAGCCGCTGTAACTGCTAGCTCCATTTTAGCCGCTATAAATGCTAGCTCCACTTTAGCCGCTGTAACTGCTAGCTCAATTTTAGCCGCTGTAACTGCTAGCTCCATTTTAGCCGCTGTAACTGCTAGCTCCATTTTAGCCGCTGTAACTGCTAGCTCCATTTTGGCCGCTATAAATGCTAGCTCCACTTTAGCCGCTATAACTGCTAGCTCCATTTTAGCCGCTGTAACTGCTAGCTCCATTTTAGCCGCTATAAATGCTAGCTCCACTTTAGCCGCTATAACTGCTAGCTCAATTTTAGCCGCTGTAACTGCTAGCTCCATTTTAGCCGCTGTAACTGCTAGCTCCACTTTAGCCGCTATAACTGCTAGCTCCACTTTAGCCGCTATAACTGCTAGCTCCACTTTAGCCGCTATAACTGCTAGCTCCACTTTAGCCGCTATAACTGCTAGCTCCACTTTAGCCGCTGTAACTGCTAGCTCCACTTTAGCCGCTATAACTGCTAGCTCCACTTTAGCCGCTGTAACTGCTAGCTCCATTTTAGCCGCTGTAACTGCTAGCTCCATTTTAGCCGCTATAAATGCTAGCTCCACTTTAGCCGCTGTAACTGCTAGCTCAATTTTAGCCGCTGTAACTGCTAGCTCCATTTTAGCCGCTGTAACTGCTAGCTCCATTTTAGCCGCTGTAACTGCTAGCTCCATTTTGGCCGCTATAAATGCTAGCTCCACTTTAGCCGCTATAACTGCTAGCTCCATTTTAGCCGCTGTAACTGCTAGCTCCATTTTAGCCGCTATAAATGCTAGCTCCACTTTAGCCGCTATAACTGCTAGCTCAATTTTAGCCGCTGTAACTGCTAGCTCCATTTTAGCCGCTGTAACTGCTAGCTCCACTTTAGCCGCTATAACTGCTAGCTCCACTTTAGCCGCTATAACTGCTAGCTCCACTTTAGCCGCTATAACTGCTAGCTCCACTTTAGCCGCTATAACTGCTAGCTCCACTTTAGCCGCTATAACTGCTAGCTCCACTTTAGCCGCTGTAACTGCTAGCTCCACTTTAGCCGCTATAACTGCTAGCTCCACTTTAGCCGCTGTAACTGCTAGCTCCACTTTAGCCGCTATAACTGCTAGCTCCACTTTAGCCGCTGTAACTGCTAGCTCCACTTTAGCCGCTATAACTGCTAGCTCCACTTTAGCCGCTATAACTGTTAGCTGCGACTGGCTTCATTTGGCTGGAGCTCTGATCGTTCACTGTTGTAAAGTCTATGGTTATAATAAAATCAATGCTTTTATGTAAAATGTCTGTTTGTCTAAATCTTTAAAATGTGTAAATAAAGGCTTCGTGAAGAACGTGTCATTCACTTGTTTTGCTGGAAATAAATAAAAGTAGAGCCTTAACTTGAGCGGGACATTTGGTCATAAAACATTATTTTATATAAAGCCTACGTTAAACTGCTTTTTGTGACGTGCCCTGATTTAAATATCATAATATTTAAAGAATTTATTTATTTTATTGTATTTTATTAACACATTTTTCATCACTTAAATAAAGTTAAGAAAAAAATGAAAGTTGCAATGCATTGTGGGCAAAGCCGCGGGAACTAGGGGTGCAGAAGGTGCAAAAGCACCCCCTGCTGGATGGTCAACTCAATGGGAACTTGTAAGCAGCTCATTGCTGATTTTGCTCTGAGCAAAACTATATCTTTTCAAGGTAACGTTATAAAACGACAGTTTGTGTTCTAATAAATATGGTATTTTTACTTTTATCAAATGTTTTTGTAGTAAACTTTGTGCTGCAGGTTAAACTGAGGGAAAACTAAACCTGTGATGGTGCACGGTGCACTGACCTGAGCACAAACTGCTGTTGTATATTCTCTAAAGTGTGACAAAATAAAGGAGGAAATGACACCCTCAGAGCGGAGTAAGAGGTGACACTGCACCACAGACTGAACGTGTGACTCTGCTGGAGCCACAGGCGCCGTGTGCAACAAGTGTGTTTGAACCTGACGCGACGCATGAAGAACAAAGGCAGTTTACACAGAAAGACAGCGGCCCATGAGTCTGAGTGACCGATGAAGTCGCTGCACGTCGAGGGGAAACTGACCTGAAGTGAAGCTGGTTGTTGTACGTGTGGCTGTCACTGTCCAGGGTCCTACTGTTAAACACTCACACTGACACACACGCCCTGTGGACCATCACTGAGTGTGTGTGTGTGTGTGTGTGTGTGTGTGTACAGTGTGTGTGTGTGCGTAAAGGCGTCTAATACTTTCCTCTTTGTGACTCTTCTCTGGTGTCCCCCCCTCTCTCTCCCCCTTCCCTCTCTCTCTCCTTCTCCCCTCTCCCCCCTCCCTCTCTCTCTCTCTCTCTCTCCCCCTCATCTCTCTCCGCCCCCCCCCCCCCTCCCCTCTTTCTCTGCCCCCCCGCCCCCCCCTCCCCCCCCTCCCTCTGTTAATCCTTGTGTTAATTCCTCTTTAATAACTCCCTCTGGAGATGTGTGTGTGTGAGCGTGCACGTGTGTGTGTGAGCGTGCACGTGTGTGTGTGTGTGTGAGCGTGTGTGTGTGAGCGTGCGTGTGTGTGTGAGCGTGCGTGTGTGTGTGAGCGTGCACGTGTGTGTGTGTGTGTGTGTGAGCGTGCACGTGTGTGAGCGTGCACGTGTGTGTGAGCGTGCACGTGTGACTGAGAGTTAATTAACAGTGATCCAGAGTCTGCATCAGATAAAAGTGACAGTCACTTCTTTATCAGGTTTAAGAGACTAAACCAGGACTGAACCAGGACTAAACCAGGACTAAACCAGGACTGAACCAGGACTGAACCAGGACTGAACCAGGACTAAACCAGGACTAAACCAGGACTAAACCAGGACTAAACCAGGACTAAACCAGGACTAAACCAGGACTGAACCAGGACTGAACCAGGACTGAACCAGGATTAAACCAGGACTAAACCAGGACTAAACCAGGACTGAACCAGGACTGAACCAGGACTAAACCAGGACTAAACCAGGACTAAACCAGGACTAAACCAGGACTAAACCAGGACTGAACCAGGACTGAACCAGGACTGAACCAGGATTAAACCAGGACTAAACCAGGACTAAACCAGGACTGAACCAGGACTGAACCAGGACTAAACCAGGACTAAACCAGGACTAAACCAGGACTAAACCAGGACTGAACCAGGACTGAACCAGGACTGAACCAGGACTGAACCAGGACTAAACCAGGACTGAACCAGGACTAAACCAGGTCTAAACCAGGACTGAACCAGGTCTAAACCAGGACTGAACCAGGACTGAACCAGGACTGAACCAGGACTAAACCAGGTCTAAACCAGGACTAAACCAGGACTAAACCAGGACTGAACCAGGACTGAACCAGGTCTAAACCAGGACTAAACCAGGACTAAACCAGGACTAAACCAGGTCTAAACCAGGACTAAACCAGGACTAAACCAGGACTAAAGCAGGACTAAAGCAGGACTAAACCAGGTCTAAACCAGGTCTAAACCAGGACTAAAGCAGGTCTAAACCAGGACTAAACCAGGACTAAAGCAGGACTAAACCAGGACTAAAGCAGGACTAAACCAGGACTAAACCAGGACTAAACCAGGACTAAACCAGGACTAAACCAGGACTAAACCAGGACTCCTGTTCCCTGTTTTTCTTGTGGGTGAACGTTCCACATTTGTCACGTTTTGTCTCTTTTCATGAATTAAACATGGTCCAAGATGGCGGCCGGTCCATGTTCAGGCTTTTTCTCTGAAATGATTCATGTCTCTCTCGGACTTGGGCCAATCTGCATAAATTTACATAATGGGTGTGTGTTTTCTAATGTGGGTGGGATTACACACAGAGGGTACATTTAGATATTTGGAGCTCAGCTGTGATTGGCCCTGGAGCTCACCTGTGATTGGCCCTGGAGCTCACCTGTGATTGGCCCTGGAGCTCACCTGTGATTGGCCCTGGAGCTCACCTGGGATTGGCCCTGGAGCTCACCTGTGATTGGCTCTGGAGCTCACCTGTGATTGGCCCTGGAGCTCACCCTGGAGCTCAGCTGTGATTGGCCCTGGAGCTCACCCTGGAGCTCACCTGTGATTGGCCCCTGGAGCTCACCTGTGATTGGCCCTGGAGCTCACCTGTGATTGGCCCCTGGAGCTCACCTGTGATTGGCCCTGGAGCTCAGCTGTGATTGGCCCTGGAGCTCACCAGTGATTGGCCATGGAGCTCACCTGTGATTGGCTCTGGAGCTCACCTGTGATTGGCCCTGGAGCTCACCCTGGAGCTCACCTGTGATTGGCCCTGGAGCTCAGCTGTGATTGGCCCTGGAGCTCACCTGTGATTGGCCCTGGAGCTCAGCTGTGATTGGCCCTGGAGCTCACCTGTGATTGGCCCTGGAGCTCAGCTGTGATTGGCCCTGGAGCTCACCTGTGATTGGCTCTGGAGCTCACCTGTGATTGGCCCTGGAGCTCAGCTGTGATTGGCCCTGGAGCTCACCTGTGATTGGCCCTGGAGCTCAGCTGTGATTGGCCCTGGAGCTCAGCTGTGATTGGCCCTGGAGCTCACCTGTGATTGGCTCTGGAGCTCACCTGTGATTGGCCCTGGAGCTCACCTGTGATTGGCCCTGGAGCTCACCTGTGATTGGCCCTGGAGCTCACCTGTGATTGGCCCTGGAGCTCACCTGTGATTGGTCAGCGTCCTCTCCTCGCTCTCCGGCTCTCGGCCGTCCGGGCGATGGTGTCTGCGGTGAGCGCCTCCTCCAGACTTCGCCGAACCTGGTCCACCACCTGCTCCTGCTCCCTGAGGACAGACCAGGGTTAGACCAGGTCCCAGTCTAAGACCCGGTCCAGACCTGGTGTGCTGCTCCGTCACAGTCCCAGTCTCGGTCTCAGTCCCGGTCTCAGTCCTGGTCTCAGTCCCGGTCCCGGTCCCGGTCCAGACCTGATGTGCTGCTCCGTCACAGTCTCGGTCTCAGTCTCGGTCTCGGTCCCGGTCTTGGTCCCGGTCTTGGTCCCGGTCTTGGTCCCGGTCTTGGTCCCGGTCTTGGTCCTGGTCTCAGTCCCAGTCCCAGTCCCCGTCCTGGTCCCCGTCCCGGTCCAGACCTGATGTGCTGCTCCGTCACGGTGAACCCTCGACAGGGGGGCTGGCTGGTGTTGGTCCAGACGCTGGGGTTCTTCTCGGCGCTGGAGCTTTGTCCGCTGATGGGCCCCGAGCTCAGGTGGAGGGCCGAGGCGATGGCCCACAGGAGGCAGTCCTGGGACGGGTCCGGGCCGATACCTGAGGACCACAGCGCAGTCAGATGCCCTCCCAGACTCCAGCATCCCCACGACCGATACCGTCGGCCCCAGGACCCAGAGGACCTGCCCTCTTATGGTGCGTCCCAGGACCCAGAGGACCCCTGCCCTCTTACGGTGCGTCCCAGGACCAGGACAGACCCAGAGGACCCCTGCCCTCTTACGGTGCGTCCCAGGACCAGGACAGACCCAGAGGACCCCTGCCCTCTTACGGTGCGTCCCAGGACCAGGACAGACCCAGAGGACCCCTGCCCTCTTATGGTGCGTCCCAGGACAGACCCAGAGGACCCCTGCCCTCTTATGGTGCGTCCCAGGACAGACCCAGAGGACCCCCCCTCTTACGGTGCGTCCCAGGACCAGGACAGACCCAGAGGACCCCTGCCCTCTTACGGTGCGTCCCAGGACCAGGACAGACCCAGAGGACCCCTGCCCTCTTACGGTGCGTCCCAGGACCAGGACAGACCCAGAGGACCCCTGCCCTCTTATGGTGCGTCCCAGGACAGACCCAGAGGACCCCCCCTCTTACGGTGCGTCCCAGGACCAGGACAGACCCAGAGGACCCCTGCCCTCTTACGGTGCGTCCCAGGACCAGGACAGACCCAGAGGACCCCTGCCCTCTTACGGTGCGTCCCAGGACCAGGACAGACCCAGAGGACCCCTGCCCTCTTACGGTGCGTCCCAGGACCAGGACAGACCCAGAGGACCCCTGCCCTCTTACGGTGCGTCCCAGGACCAGGACAGACCCAGAGGACCCCTGCCCTCTTATGGTGCGTCCCAGGACCAGGACAGACCCAGAGGACCCCTGCCCTCTTATGGTGCGTCCCAGGACAGACCCAGAGGACCCCTGCCCTCTTATGGTGCGTCCCAGGACAGACCCAGAGGACCCCCCCTCTTACGGTGCGTCCCAGGACCAGGACAGACCCAGAGGACCCCTGCCCTCTTATGGTGCGTCCCAGGACAGACCCAGAGGACCCCTGCCCTCTTATGGTGCGTCCCAGGACAGACCCAGAGGACCCCCCCTCTTATGGTTATGGTCTGTTTTTCATGTTTCAAAACAATAAGAATCAGGTAGAGCCCCTTTAATGTCTGTGTCTAATCATGGCTGTGGTGGGAGGGCATCTGTGGTAAATATTTATTATAGTTTTACACCCATAGAAAAGTAAAAGTGTAAAATGACAGGAAGTGGAGCGGAGTCCCTCTGTGATGTCATCAAAAGGCGACGCACCATTTAAAACACAGACAGTTTAAACCATCAACAACAAAATAAAGTCTGATCACGGATTATTTCTGTTGTGTGTCGTGTGTGGATGTGGATTTACAGTCTGGTTGCTATGGTAACAGTATCGGTATCGGAGGTGGTACTCACAATGCAGTATCAGTATCGTATCGGTATCGGAGGTGGTACTCACACTGCAGTATCAGTATCGTATCGGTATCGGAGGTGGTACTCACACTGCAGTATCAGTATCGTATCGGTATCGGAGGTTGTACTCACACTGCAGTATCGTATCGGTATCGGAGGTTGTACTCACACTGCAGTATCAGTATCGGTATCGGAGGTGGTACTCACACTGCAGTATCAGTATCGTATCGGTATCGGAGGTGGTACTCACACTGCAGTATCAGTATCGGTATCGGTATCGGAGGTGGTACTCACGGTGTAGTATCGTATCGGTATCGGAGGTGGTACTCACACTGCAGTCCTGACGGCAGCTCAAAGCTCCTCAGAGGTTCTTGTGTGACGTCTGAAGACCTCAGGCCTTTGAGCCTCTTCTCCCAAAACAACTGCAACAACAAACATGAAACAAACATGAAACAACAAACATGAAACACAAACATGAAACAACAAACAAACAAACATGGAGCAGTGTTTTTGTTCTTCCTGGTGGTTTCACAGATGTGTTTAGTCGGCCTGTCGTCATAAACTCTACATCGACATCGTTCAACACACGACAGAAAGAACTGTGTGTGTTTCATTTCCTTTGCTCTTGTCGGGAGGTCGTTATTATTTTAATATAATATATATATATATATATAATATAATGTAATAATATTTGAGCTGCAGAGGGTGGAATAAGTAACACTTGTTTAATTCTAATATTTATTTGTTGCACTTCATGTTCACGACACTATTCTATGTTCAAACAGGGGATAATCCTGCTTTAAGACGAGTGTCAGAGGCACAGAGTGTTCCAGTAGTTAGTGGTTCTGTGGGTACATGGTGCGGTGAGTTATGGTGAGGGCTGGTGCTTCATTTAAAGCCTCCTGGTCACACACTGAAGAGCTGCACTGAGGAGCTGTGCTGCCTCCTGGTGGTGAACACGCCTCTGTGCAGCTCCTCCAGGCTCCACAGCGCCCCCTGCTGTCAGCTCTGAGACACTGCATCTCTGAGGCTCGTGTGCACAAGCACTGGGCCTCACTTTAAGGACGTGTTTGTGTAAAGATGTTTAAACACGTTTCAGACTCTCTGAGCTCAAACTGATGTCTGGAAACATAGTATTCTGTGACGGCTCGAGTTTGTTCTTCCAGAGAAAAGCCAAAGTTGTTTGTTAGAGCATCATTAAAGGGCCCCAGAGGCCCTGCTGGGGGCCCCTGCAGGGCCCCAGAAGCTCTGCAGAATCCACACAAGCAGCTAATGACATCCTGTTTGACTCTCAGTTGTTCAAATGTTCCACAGTCTGGCCTGGTACGGCATATTTACCCACGATGCCTCACCTGCCTGGGCTGCTCCGTCGCCCTCTGCTGGTCGCTCTTCACCTTGTTGCCGGGGTGACTCGTTACCTTGGTGACGGGTTGTTTAAAGATGGAGGCTGTTTGTCTGATGGGCAGCGCCGTGTTCAGGTCCGGTTTCCCGCTCTGGGAGAGGACACACTCGTTATTGTTATTATTATTATTATTACTATCATTATTATTATAACTATTACTACTATTATTATTATTATTACTATTATTATTATATCTCATCCTCATCAGATTCTCAGGTCCACGTCATGATCTCAGGCTGGATTTTGTGACAGTTTGGACCACTAGCGTCTGTGATTTGAGGCTCTGTTTTTTGCTGAATCACTGTTTTTGTGTCACATTTTCGTGTTTCTGATTTTAAAATGTCATTTATAAATCATAAAAACAGATTTTAGTAGAAAGTTATGGCATATGGTACAACCTAAAAGTTTTTTCACATCTGAGTTTGTCCCAAAAACATCTCGCCATGTTACGCATTATAAAGCTGTGTTACAGAGTTCACACGGATAAGATTTAAAGAAGCTAACGTTAGCAGCTAGCCTTAGCCTGAACAACAGATCCATCGTCCATTTGAGTCTCGGCTTTGATCAGGATTCAGGAGAGAAAGCCACTGTTTTGGAGTTTTTTTCACTCAGAGACGTCACAGTGGAACGAGGCATTCGGGCGCCCTCTGGTGGAGCAGCTGTGCATTACAAGTGTCTTAAGTGTAGATATAAACCAAGGCAAGGACTGGGGACCATTAACGATACTTTAACGATACCTGCTTTTCGACACCGGCTCCTGAACGGTTCTTTTTTCGGTGTAAATTAATGGCCAAAACAGTGACACTTGACACTTTTTGGTGTTGATCTGAGGGAGGGACACGGCAAAGACGGGATGATATTTTAGTTTCCCTTTGACTTTGCTCCACGTTTACGGCGCTTCTCGGGTGGATTTTGGAGCAGCTCTGTTTCCTCGTCTCTTCTGTGAGTGTTTGTTTGTGTCTTTGGTCTGTCTGTGAGCCCTGCCCGGTGCTGCCCTGCCCAGCCCCCAAACGGAGCCAGAATGAGACCAACACGAGAACCTGAAATACCGAGTACCGTCCAATACCGTCACAACTGTTAAAGCTCAGAACGTTGACGTGTTTCAAATGTATTTATCGATTACTGTCCGTTCTGTGTGGGCGGGGCGCTGGCTCCAGGTGTGTTCAGGACCAGGTCGACAGCACCGCGGCGCCATCAAGAGGAGAAACCCACACTTGATTCTGCGGCTTGTGCCCGACGCTTGTGTCATTTGGAAACATCTCTGGAAACAAGTGTCCAGAGTTTGTTGCTTCTAGTCGCTGTTGTTGTTTTTAGCGTCTCGTTGTTTTAAGCGCGTCTTCTTGTTCTTGTTGTTTTTAGCGCGTCTCGTTGTTCTTGTTTTTAGCGTCTTGTTGCTCATGTTGTTTTTAGCCTGTCTCGTTGTTCTCGATGTTTTTAGCATCTCGTTATTTTTAGCGTCTCGTTCTCGTTGTTTTAGCGTGTCTCGTTGTTCTCATTGTTTTTAGCGTCTTGTTGTTTTTAGCGTCTTGTTGTTTTTAGCGTCTTGTTGTTTTTAGTGTCTCGTTGTTTTTAGCGTGTCTCATTGTTCTCGTTGTTTTTAGTGTGTCCTGTCATTGTTTTTAGCGAGTTTCGTTGTTCTCAATGCTTTTAGCGCGTCTCATTGTTCTTGTTTTTAGCCTGTCTCGTTGTTCTCGTTGTTTTTAGCGTCTCATTGTTGTTGTTTTTAGCGCGTCTCGTTCTGGTTGTTTTTAGCGCGTCTTGTTCTTGTTGTTTATAACGTGTGTTGTTGTTCTTGTTATTTTTAGCGTCTCGTGGTCCTTGTTGTTTTTAGCCTGTCTCTTTCTCATTGTTTTTAGCGTCTTGTTCTTCTCAGCGTCTTGTTGTTTTTAGCCTGTCTCGTTGTTCTTGTTGTTTTCAGCGTCTTGTTCTTGTTGTTTTTAGCGTCAATCCGTTACTGGTATCGTATTGGAACAAACCTAGAACCAACCCAGTTTAAACTTCATAAGTGTCAGTATCAGTATCAGTATCAGACGTAGTATCAGTATCAGTGTGAGTATCGGTATCGGACCTTGCTGGCTCCAGGCTCGTGTCTCGTCCTCTGTTTGTTCTTGTGAAGTTTTCCGATCGTCATTTTCCCCGTCCTGAAGTCGAAGTACGACAAGTCGACCGAGGAACCCAAGAACCGGACCAGCTGAGGCTTGGACCGGAACTTTTTACCTGAGGGGCTGCAAGAGACCAGAGAGAGACCGGGATTAGACCAGAGAGAGACCAGGATTACACCAGAGAGAGACCGGGATTAGACCAGAGAGAGACCGGGATTAGACCAGAGAGAGACCGGGATTAGAACAGAGAGAGAGCGGGATTGGACCAGAGAGAGACCGGGATTAGACCAGAGAGAGACAGGGATTAGACCAGAGAGAGACCAGAGAGAGACCGGGATTAGACCAGAGAGAGACCGGGATTAGACCAGAGAGAGACCGGGATTAGACCAGAGAGAGACCGGGATTAGACCAGAGAGGGACCGGGATTAGACCAGAGAGAGACCGGGATTAGACCAGAGAGAGACCGGGTTTAGACCAGAGAGAGACCGGGATTAGACCAGAGAATTACAATCACACAAGCTAACGCTAACACAAAAACTTGCAACTGCTGGTCGTTCACGTCGCTCAAAGCATCATGGGGGATTGTCGTAAAGCAAAGATGGCCGCCTCCGTATCAGGAAGTAAATGTGGAAGTAAGACTTTTTTGGGGTCATGAACCAATGAGCTCAGGCCACAGGGAGGAACAGGGCGGCCATTTTGGATTCATTCTCCAGGTTTTATTATAGTTCTATGGGTCACATGAGGTTGTGTGAGGTCACATGAGGTCACATTAGGTCACATGAGGTCGTGTGAGGTCACACAAGGTCACATGGGGTCGTGTGAGGTCACATGAGGTCACACGAGGTCACATGAGGTCACATGAGGTCACATGAGGTCACATGGGCGGCCTGTTCCTGTAAACGCAGCAGCAGCTCCTCAGACGTGACTCAGAGCTAAAGTGAAACCAGAGCCGAGTCACTTCCTGCGTCTCGTTCTGACTCAGAACAAACGACAAGAAAATCATGAACCAAATGAAACGAATGAAACGAATGAATCGAATGAAACGAATGAAACGAATGAAACGAATGAAACGAATGAAACGAATGAAACGAATGAATCGTGGAGAGTCTCATTCATCATGAACCTGCAGCGACGGCATCTTAGAGTTAATAAAGGTTAAATAAGAGAATATTTATGAAGTGTGTTATTGATTAGAACATTTGATTTAATGAGTCTTGTAAAAGCTCTTTGTGTTTCAGAGTCTGTTTAATCCAGACAAACATTACCCATGACCTCCACGTGGATCATTAACACACGGCACTGAACACGCCCTAAAGACACGAGCTGAGATCCAATAAGAAGGAAGAGCTCGTTAAGCTCGAATCACTAACGAGTCACGTGTTCATTATTATTATTCAAAAGATCAAAGGCTCACAGAGAGCAAAGAGCAGGCCCCGCCCAAAGAACAAGCCCCGCCCAAAGAGCAGGCCCCGCCCAAAGAGCAGGCCCCGCCCAAAGAACAGGCCCCGCTCAAAGAGCAGGCTCGCCAAAGAGCAGGCTCGCCAAAGAGCAGGCCCGCTCAAGAGCAGGCTCGCCCAAAGAGCAGGCCCGCCCAAAGAGCAAGCCCCGCCCAAAGAGCCAGCCCGCCCAAAGAACAGGCTCGCCAAAGAGCAGGCTCTCCGCCCAAAGAGCAAGTTCGCCCAAAGAGCAGGCTCCCGCCAAAGAACAGGCTCGCCAAAGAGCAGGCCCCGCCCAAAGAGCAGGCCCCGCCCAAAGAGCAGGCCCCGCCCAAAGAACAGGCCCCGCCCAAAGAGCAGGCCCCGCCCAAAGAACAGGCCCCGCCCAAAGAGCAGGCCCCGCCCAAAGAGCAGGCCCCTCACCATCCCACAGAACCTGCCGCTCCTGTCACTCACCTGCTGCACCTGTCGCTCCTGTCACTCTCACCTGCCACTCCTGTCACTCACCTGCCGCTCCTGTCACTCTCACCTGCCGCTCCTGTCACCTGCCGCTCCTGTCACTCTCACCTGCCGCTCCTGTCACCTGCCGCTCCTGTCACTCTCACCTGTCGCTCCTGTCACCTGTCGCTCCTGTCACTCTCACCTGCCGCTCCTGTCACTCTCACCTGCCGCTCCTGTCACCTGCCGCTCCTGTCACTCTCACCTGTCGCTCCTGTCACCTGTCGCTCCTGTCACTCTCACCTGTCGCTCCTGTCACCTGTCGCTCCTGTCACTCTCACCTGTCGCTCCTGTCACTCTCACCTGTCGCTCCTGTCACTCTCACCTGCTGCTCCTGTCACCTGTCGCTCCTGTCACTCTCACCTGTCGCTCCTGTCACTCTCACCTGTCGCTCCTGTCACTCTCACCTGTCGCTCCTGTCACTCTCACCTGTTGCTCCTGTCACCTGTCGCTCCTGTCACTGTCACCTGTCGCTCCTGTCACTCTCACCTGTCGCTCCTGTCACCTGTCGCTCCTGTCACTCTCACCTGTCGCTCCTGTCACTCTCACCTGTCGCTCCTGTCACTCTCACCTGTCGCTCCTGTCACCTGTCGCTCCTGTCACTCTCACCTGTCGCTCCTGTCACTCTCACCTGTCGCTCCTGTCACTCTCACCTGTCGCTCCTGTCGCTCCTGTCACTCTCGTTCTTTTATTCTGACCCTAACCCTGGAGCTTGTTTGGGTCAAATGAACTTTAAAGGGTCAAATACAAAGTGAAAGTAGTATCTGGTTGTTGCTGTGACTGTGCAGATCTTAGCTAGCTTGTGTGCAAACGGCAGGTGGAGATAAAGGACACTTAAACAGTGAATTGCCTCAGACACATGAGTTCCACTGTGTGTGATCCCAGTTTTCTTGCTTTTTAGTTACTTTTTGTAATTTTTTTCTAACTTTTTAATTTTTCTCATTTTATAGCCACATTTTTTGCACTTATTTGTCAGGTTTTTAAGTCACATTTTGGTCACTTCTTTAGTTGTTTTCCTCTATTTTCGTCACGTTTTTCTTGCTTTTTAGGCATTTCTTTCTCACTTTTTAGTCACATTTTCTCATTTTATAGTCACTTTTGCTGACCCTTTTAATCACATTTTTCTCAGTTTTTAGTCACATTCTTTCTTGATTTTTGTCACCTTTTTAGTCATATTTTTAGTTGTATTTTTCTCGCTTTTTAATCACTTTTCAGTCATGTTTTTTGCACTTTTTAAGTCACGTTTTTTCCAATTTCTAGTCATGTTTTTCTCGCTTTTTATTCATGTTTTGGGCGGTTTTAGTCATGTTTTCTGTTCTGTTGATAAATTTGAATACAGCTGCAGTGTCCCAGTCACACTGCAGTACTCCCCTGTGTACTCTGTGTACTGCAGTACTCACCTGTGTACTCTGTGTACTGCAGTACTCCCCTGTGTACTCTGTGTACTGCAGTACTCCCCTGTGTACTGCAGTACTCACCTGTAGTAGTACACGTCGCTCTTCCCGGCGCTCAGGCCTGATTTGCGGATCACTTCTTCCTTCTTCCATCCGGCGGGAAGAGCCGGGCAGTCGGTCCTCCTCTTCTCCATCTCCGAGCAGGACCGGGTCTGGACCGGGTCTGGACCAGGGGCAGGACCGGGTCTGGACCGGGTCTGGACCAGGGGCAGGACCGGGTCTGGACCAGGGGCAGGACCGGGTCTGGGGCGAGTGTGAGACGTTAAAGGGTGAAGTCACAGAACCGGTTCTACTGGGCTTTAGTCTGGGCTGGGACTGGACCGGGAACAAACCCAGACTAAACCCAGCTCTAATCCCGGTCTAAGAGCACGAACCGGTTTAAGGTTAGACCGAACCACAGCGGCGCAGCTTTAACCCGGTCCTGGAGCTCTTCTGCCCGGTCCTGGAGCTCTTCTGCCCGGTCCTGCTGCTCTTCTGCCCGGTCCTGGTGCTCTTCTGCCCGGTCCTGGTGCTCTTCTGCCCGGTCCTGGTGCTCTTCTGCCCGGTCCTGGTGCTCTTCTGCCCGGTCCTGGTGCTCTTCTGCCCGGTCCTGGTGCTCTTCTGCCCGGTCCTGGTGCTCTTCTGCCCGGTCCTGGTGCTCTTCTGCCCGGTCCTGGTGCTCTTCTGCCCGGTCCTGGTGCTCTTCTGCCCGGTCCTGGTGCTCTTCTGCCCGGTCCTGGTGCTCTTCTGCCCGGTCCTGGTGCTCTTCTGCCCGGTCCTGGTGCTCTTCTGCCCGGTCCTGGTGCTCTTTGCCCGGTCCTGGTGCTCTTCTGCCCGGTCCTGGAGCTCTTCTGCCCGGTCCTGGTGCTCTTCTGCCCGGCTGTAGTCGCTCTCTGACCCCGCTGTCTCTCCGTCACTCTTCGCCCGGTTCCGTGGCGTATTTCCGGTACAACTTTACAAACTTGGCTCGGTTCCGGCCCGGTTCCGCTCACACACGGATCACACCAGTCTCTTTGGTCCCGTTGGTTCCGGTTCGGCTCGGTTTCGTCCCGGTTTTGCGCTGTTTTGGCTCGTTTTCCGCGCTGAGGTCTAACGGCTGATCCGTTCTGATCTGATCTGGAACCGAAGGCGCGGTGACGTAGGCACGCACGCACACACACACCCTCTGCGTCACCCACGCACGGCACGTACACACAGCGCGCGCCTGACGCACGGAGCGTTCACGTCTCGGCTGAGATTCGTGACTTTGAGCTTTTATTGTTGAACACAGCGTTTGATGAACGTTTCCTCCGTGAAAAGATTACGTAACCACGATTTCATTTAAATGGGTGGTTTTAGTATTCGATGTGTTTAAAAAGAAAGTGTTTTAATTGCAATGGTTTAACTTCAGGACACTTTCCACTTCTAGAAAGTTACACTGTGTTGCTTTAATCCATTTTGCCTCCTTTTTTTTCTCTGAAGGACATAATTGTTTCTAATTTTTGAGACGACTTTGACTTCACACTAGAATCGTCGCGTCAGTTCCACGCGCTGTGGGACATACCGGATGTTAAAGTGAGAAAACCAAGAATCAACGCCTCCTTCGTCTGAGCTTAAAGCATTATTTGGTCACATTCTCTCTCTGTTGTTGTTATGGCCGAGATTCGTTCTAGATTCTAAAAACACGGCGCATTTATTGTTTTAAAAAGTATAAACCAGTGTGACGTGCACCTGACGACAGGGACATGAGCCAACGACGCTAACACTGTCCCTGTGTTCACAAAATATACCAGAGCATTGTTTATTTGTCACCAAAGCATTAGCATTAGCATTAGCACATATATTATTCCATTATATTATACGGAACTAATGTGATGTTTGGGGCCCCCTGGTGTCTGCAGGGGCCCTGTGCAAGCCTCACCTGAGCAGGTACCACACAGGCCCCGCCCACAAGCCTCACCTGAGCAGGTACCACACAGGCCCCGCCCACAATCCTCACCTGAGCAGGTACCACACAGGCCCCGCCCACAATCCTCACCTGAGCAGGTACCACACAGGCTCCGCCCACAATCCTCACCTGAGCAGGTACCACACAGGCCCCGCCCACAATCCTCACCTGAGCAGGTACCACAAGATCAAGTCAGAGTTTGGTGAGAAAAGCTCCTGTTCTGTTTGTGTTTTGTGTGTCTTGTATCATCTGTCTGATCCAAACATCTGCTGGAGCTCCTCCTCAGTCCAGAACCTCTCAGGGTCCAGACCCAGACCAGAACCTCCCAGGGTCCAGACCCAGACCAGAACCTCCCAGGGTCCAGACCCAGACCAGAGACTTTAGGGTCAACAGGACAAACAGAACCAGAGGAAACGTGGCTAGTTGTCCTCACACATAAGTGTCCAAGAGCTGAAGACACTTGTGGTCGCGCTTTTGTCGCTATCGGGCGATTATTAGTTGGGTTGTGTCACTTTGAAACACTTTTTGTGAGGTGTCTCAGTTGTCCCAAAGGTGTCTCAGGTACCTCAGGTGTCTCCGTTGTCCCTCTGTCCTTCAGGGTCTCCATTCTCCTGAGGTTCATGTTGTGTCGTTCTTCTCTTGAGGTTCATGTTGTGATGTTCTTCTCCTAAGGTTCATGTTGTGACGTTCTTCTCCTGAGGTTCATGTTGTGACGTTCTTCTTCTCCTGAGGTTCATGTTGTGATGTTCTTCTCCTGAGGTTCGTGTTGTGATGTTCTTCTTCCACTGAGGTTCATGTTGTGATGTTCTTCTTCTCCTGAGGTTCATGTTGTGATGTTCTTCTTCTCCTGAGGTTCATGTTGTGACGTTCTTCTTCTTCTGAGGTTCATGTTGTGTCGTTCTGCTCCTGAGGTTCGTGTTGTGATGTTCTTCTCCTGAGGTTCATGTTGTGACGTTCTTCTTCTCCTGAGGTTCATGTTGTGACGTTGTTCTTCTCCTGAGGTTCATGTTGTGATGTTCTTCTTCTCCTGAGGTTCATGTTGTGATGTTCTTCTTCTCCTGAGGTTCATGTTGTGATGTTCTTCTCCTGAGGTTCATGTTGTGATGTTCTTCTTCTCCTGAGGTTCATGTTGTGACGTTCTTCTTCCACTGAGGTTCATGTTGTGATGTTCTTCTCCTGAGGTTCATGTTGTGATGTTCTTCTACTGAGGTTCATGTTGTGACGCTCTTCTTCTCCTGAGGTTCATGTTGTGACATTCTTCTCCTGAGGTTCATGTTGTGACGTTCTTCTTCTGAGGTTCATGTTGTGACGTTCTTCTTCTCCTGAGGTTCATGTTGTGACGTTCTTCTTCTCCTGAGGTTCATGTTGTGATGTTCTTCTTCTCCTGAGGTTCATGTTGTGACGTTCTTCTTCTCCTGAGGTTCATGTTGTGACGTTCTTCTCCTGAGGTTCATGTTGTGACGTTCTTCTTCTCCTGAGGTTCATGTTGTGATGTTCTTCTCCTGAGGTTCATGTTGTGACGTTCTTCTCCTGAGGTTCATGTTGTGACGTTCTTCTTCTCCTGAGGTTCATGTTGTGAAGTTCTTCTCCTGAGGTTCATGTTGTGATGTTCTTCTTCTCCTGAGGTTCATGTTGTGTCGTTCTTCTCCTGAGGTTCATGTTGTGACGTTCTTCTCCTGAGGTTCATGTTGTGACGTTCTTCTCCTGAGGTTCATGTTGTGACGCTCTTCTCCTGAGGTTCATGTTGTGATGTTCTTCTTCTCCTGAGGTTCATGTTGTGACGTTCTTCTCCTGAGGTTCATGTTGTGACGTTCTTCTCCTGAGGTTCATGTTGTGACGCTCTTCTTCTCCTGAGGTTCATGTTGTGACGTTCTTCTCCTGAGGTTCATGTTGTGACGCTCTTCTTCTCCTGAGGTTCATGTTGTGATGTTCTTCTCTTGAGGTTCATGTTGTGACGCTCTTCTTCTCCTGAGGTTCATGTTGTGATGTTCTTCTCTTGAGGTTCATGTTGTGATGTTCTTCTCCTGAGGTTCATGTTGTGACGTTCTTCTTCTCCTGAGGTTCATGTTGTGATGTTCTTCTCTTGAGGTTCATGTTGTGACGTTCTTCTTCTCTTGAGGTTCATGTTGTGATGTTCTTCTACTGAGGTTCATGTTGTGACGCTCTTCTTCTCCTGAGGTTCATGTTGTGACGTTCTTCTTCTCCTGAGGTTCATGTTGTGACGTTCTTCTTCTGAGGTTCGTGTTATGATGTTCTTCTTCTCCTGAGGTTCATGTTGTGATGTTCTTCTCCTGAGGTTCATGTTGTGACGTTCTTCTCCTGAGGTTCATGTTGTGATGTTCTTCTTCCACTGAGGTTCATGTTGTGACGTTCTTCTTCTCTTGAGGTTCATGTTGTGATGTTCTTCTTCTACTGAGGTTCATGTTGTGATGTTCTTCTCCTGAGGTTCGTGTTGTGATGTTCTTCTTCTCCTGAGGTTCATGTTGTGATGTTCTTCTTCTCCTGAGGTTCATGTTGTGATGTTCTTCTCCTGAGGTTCATGTTGTGACGTTCTTCTCCTGAGGTTCATGTTGTGATGTTCTTCTCCTGAGGTTCATGTTGTGATGTTCTTCTTCTCCTGAGGTTCATGTTGTGACGTTCTTCTCCTGAGGTTCATGTTGTGACGTTCTTCTTCTCCTGAGGTTCATGTTGTGACGTTCTTCTTCTCCTCATTAAAAGTGAATAATCGGTTGATGCCGGACATGTGACCTCTGCCGAGTTATAGTGAGGGCCAGAGAGCGTCGCCATGGTAACTACAGCAGCCATCTTGTGTTGTCAAATTCTCTAACGGGCCTAGACTTTTCACAATTTTTTAATAAATACTTTGATAATTGATTTTTTTTTTAATCTAACACTCATGTTCTACCAAACTGTGACGTGAAAACATAGGATTTTATCATTTGATTTTCGGTCGTACAGTTTTCTTTTATAGTGATGGTTGTACAGAATAACGATCACTGGTTGTGACCATGTGCTGCAACGACACAAACATAACTTATCTCTGTTTTTAGTTTTTAGAGAAAATACAGAAATTACCGTTTTTACATGAAGTGGGGGATTGTGGTCACGTGGCGCCCTATCAGGAAGTAAAACAAAGATGGCCGCCTCCGTATCAGGAAGTAAAACAAAGATGGCCGCCTCCGTATCAGGAAGTAAAACAAAGATGGCCGCCTCCGTATCAGGAAGTAAAACAAAGATGGCCGCCTCCGTATCAGGAAGTAAAACAAAGATGGCCGCCTCCGTATCAGGAAGTAAATGCGGAAGTAAGAAACTTTTTTGTGGTCATGCACCAATGAGCTCAGGCCACAGGGAGGAACAGGACGGCCATCTTGGATTCATCTTCCAGGTTTTATTATAGTTCTATGTAACTCACTGACCTGTGCCGTTGGCGGCCATCTTGGCTCTAGGCCCAATGTAAACAAATGTCCTCCGAGCATAAAGTGTGAAACATCAGAACAGCGTCACACGACATGGTGATGATCTGATTGTCCTTTCAGTTTGACACTGTTTTTTCCGTCTGACAGGAACTCGGTGCAAACTGGAGAAACGGCTGGTTCAAAGACACAGAGCGCTTTGTGGGGTGAGTCAGATGCCCTCCCTATGCAGAAGCCTCAGTAGAGCTCTGTGTTTGTCAGAGTCAGAACCAGAAACGGTTTATTGTCGTTGTCAGTGTCAAAATTCACAAACAGGAACTTGCTTCGGCGTAAAGTGCAACATAAAACAATGAATGAAATATAATAAAATGTATAAAAGAGGCAGAAGATTAAGATCAAATAAAGTGTCAGATGCCCTCCCTGTGCAGAGGCCAGACGCTGCTGAGTGAGAGTGGTGTGTGAATGGTTGGAGGTGGGAGGAGCCGATGGCGCCGATTGTCAGCCCGGCTCCTGTCAGTCTGTCCCGGGGCAGCTGTGGCTACAACAGCAGCTTAGCACCATCGAGTGTGGAGTGAACAAAGAACGTGAAGGTGTTTGAGTGTCACCAAAGCACTGGTGAGTTTGAGCCTTTGTTGTGGCCCGTGCTTTAGGCTCCGCCTCTGGTTTTTGTTGTTTCTCCATCAGACGATTGACAGGTTCAGACGCAGAGCGTCCACACGAGCTCAGGACGTCATCCATCGTCTGATGTAGAAGAACAACTACTGTTTGAAGGAACAAGGTGGATGTTCTTAGTCCTCTGTTTCCTGTTTCTCCCTCAGACTCCTGCACTCCAGCCCTGGACCCTGGGCCCCTCAGAGCCCTCGCACCCCCGAGCAACCAGCACCCGTTGCACCCACTGCACCTGCCGCACCCGCTGTAAAAAGTATAAAATAATGTACTTAACTATCTGCTCTTTTTACAGTCTTACTGTAACTCCTCACTCCGACCCGGGTGTTTTGCCTGTAGAGTCTGGCCTTAAAGTGCGTATGGGAAGTTTTTATGACTTTATTTGGTGTATTAATAGCTGTTGTAAATATAAATTATAGTTTAAACCACTCAGGTTCCTGTTTGTGGAGAAAATTTGTTGAAATTAAACAGATTGATGAGGGTTAACTTAGAGCTAACCTATTTTTTGACCCTTTAAACAATAATTGAACAAAATAAAAACGTTTTCTTTTTTTATTTATAAAGTAAAACAAATCGGTGACATTAAATGAGTTTTGTGTACAGTGTGGTTGCTTCTAAATTTCCCAGTATGACGTCATCTTTTGTAACCAGGAAGTAAAAAAAAAAAAAAATTGGGTTATTAAACATGTGCAGTTTCACTTCGGTTACATTATACAGATTCAAATAAATTATACAAAAATACATGTTTACAATTCAAATTCAGCGCATAGGACTTTGATATTCACAGCTTATTGGTTATTGATTTTGATTTGTGCTTCAAATGGTTCGGCTTTTTCCGTGAATTCCTCGGGTTGCCAGGGCAACTGCTGACAGCGGCTAACGCTACTGCGGCTAACCGGCTAAAACGCAAAAGTACGCGCCGATAAACCGCAATTTGAAATAAAAAATACACAGAAACATTCTTCACGTCACAGGGGAGTATTTTGATGAGGGTGAATGTGAATAACGCGGTTAAGTTTGCGTTTTGTGTGAGTTTTGTCAGAAGCGGAAGTGTACACCGGAAGTGCTAGCTGCTGATGCTAACTGTTCCTGGATCCCGCGACGTTTGAAAGTTTCACCAGATTTGCGCAGTTTGTTCTATTTTATGGACTTTAATGAGGACATTAACCCGCTCCGGGCTGAAGGTGAGTGTTGAAGGCGTTATTTAATCCGTTTCGAATGACTTTGAGCTTGATTTTAGTTCGTTTTGACGCATTGTAGCTTCTTCTAAACTTTTATATCGAACTTTCAGTAAAAACAAAACTTTCGGAGAGACTTTGCTCTGGTTTTATTCATTAATCTGTTGTCAAATGAACCCAACCCGTACACAGCAAACCCCCAGATCTTTGCTCTTTCTCTAAATTGCATGTTGGAGATATTTAGTCTTTATTTTGTTGTCTGTTAGCTCCGGATGCTAGCTCACGTTAGCAGATTTAGTAAATAACAGGTTTTACGGCTCAAAACGAGCTTTAACTAAAGCCACACGCCCAGCTGATCTCCACAGGTCTGATCATTGAATCCCTGACATTATAAACGTGTAAGTGATCATTTCTCCAGCGGGACCTTTACAGACGGATGATTTAAAGGGTCACGTTCTGTAATCTTATGACGTCATAACCTGGAGCCAAATATAAGGTGAAATCCCAAATGTTGAACCTGATGATTCGACCTCAGAACTCACCGTATTAAAACAAAAATCAGCATTTCAACGGTATTGAGTTGTTTTTTTTCTCCATCTGTTAAATATTATGGTCTAATGCAAGGTTGTGACGTCACGTGAACACAACATACGTAAATACAAGACCCGGGAGAACCAGCTCGTCCTTCCAGAGTGTCATTAGTCAGATCAGTCAGTTGTTTAGCTTGTTTTAGACCAGGCATGTCCAAACTCAGGCCCGGGGGCCAAATGTGGCCCTCAGACCAATTTTTCTTGGCCCTTAGTCTTCCTGGTGAACTGGCCCACATTGTCCTGATAAGTACTATTTACAGCACATTTCAGATTTTCTACAATTCCAACCTAAATAACTAACATTTTGGTGCAGCACAGACCTGATATTAAGGCACTGAGACTGAATGTAGATGTGGTGGAGCTTAAAACATCAGATAAATGCAGCTTTTTTAACGTTTCACCATTGATTTGTGGCCCTCCGCTTGGTCTATATTTCAATATGTGGCCCTCGATGGAAAAGGTTTGAACACCCCTGGTTTAGACTCTGGGGGATAAAACCATGTGGGCCACCGTAGTCTCCTGTTAATCCAAATAATAAATAATAGTTTCAGTCTGTTATTTACTTGCAGCCACTCGTGCTGGTTAACTGTACATTTAAAGTGTGTCGCTCTGTAATCCGTGATAATCTCTGCAGACGTGTCCTTCTTCTTCTCTGACGTTCAGGATGCGCTCCAGTCTGCGCTCAGTGAACGCTCTCTCTCCGGAGTCCACTGTGACGTCACTGCTCTCCAGCTCCGGGCATTTAACCAGCAACCTCCACCCGCCCGGCCTCAGCGCCTCCTTCACCTACAACGACAAGGTACGGACTAAGGCCCCGCCCACACGGAGCGGCGCTCGGGACAATCTGCACAAATATTTAATCTAAAGTGTGCACCGTCCACACGGCTTCAGGCTCTGAAACAAACCCTCACAGCGCTGTGTCTGCAGTTATTATTATTATTATTATTATTATTATTATTATTATACTTTTCTTAATGTGCTTTACATTTCAAGAAGATCTCAAAGCACAAAGTTAATGACATCACAAACCCAGCACTGACTGTTCCTTAATGTGACCTTTATGTGACCTTTATGTGACCTTTATGTGACCTTTATGTGACCTTTGCTGCAGAATCCTCCACAGCAGCAGGAGCCACGGGCGACACGCAGGAAAAGTCTGAAATGTGTCATTATGTCCCAGTGACATCTGCAGCAGAAGTCGCTCGTTAGCGGTGTTAGCGGTGTTAGCAGTATTAGTGGTATTAGCAGTGTTAGTGGTGTTAGCGGTGTTAGTGGTGTTAGCGGTGTTAGTGGTATTAGCAGTGTTAGCGATGTTAGCAGTATTAGTGTTGTTAGTAGTGTTTGTGGTGTTAGCGGTGTTAGCGCTGGTAGCGGTGTTAGCAGTGTTAGTGGTATTAGCAGTGTTAGCAGTGTTAGCAGTATTAGCAGTGTTAGCAGTATTAGCAGTGTTAGCAGTATTAGCGGTGTTAGCGGTATTAGCGGTGTTAGTGGTGTTAGCGGTGTTAGTGGTGTTAGTGGTGTTAGTGGTGTTAGTGGTGTTAGCGGTGTTAGCGGTGTTAGTGGTGTTAGCAGTGTTAGCAATGGTAGTGGTGTTAGCAGTGTTAACAGTGTTAGCGGTGTTAGCGATGGTAGTGGTGTTAGCGGTGTTAGCAGTATTAGTGGTATTAGCGGTATTAGCGGTGTTAGTGGTGTTAGCTGTGTTAGCGGTATTAGCGGTATTAGCAGTATTAGCGGTATTAGCAGTGTTAGCGGTGTTAGCAGTATTAGCGGTGTTAGCAGTGTTAGCGGTATTAGCGGTGTTAGGGGTTATTAGCGGTGTTAGCAGTGTTAGCAGTGTTAGCAGTATTAGCGGTGTTAGCGGTGTTAGCGGTGTTCCAGGGCTGTGCAGACTCAAAGTCTTAAACACAAAGTTCCAGAGTCTGGTCCTGGAGACGTCGAAGGCTCTGATCAAACAAACGGAGAAACAAAGTTTTAATCCAGTGCTCTGTTTATTTCAGTCTAATTAATGAAACCAAACTAATCCTCCGTGTTTAATCTTTTGAACTGCAGGAGTACGAGTCTGCGTCCGCCGCCCTCGACGCTTACATCACAGACTTTGAACGCAGTCGTCATGGAAACACACCAAAGGGGGCGGGGCTGGGGCTGCCCCTCTCCTCCCCTCGCAGGAGCGGACTGAGCACGCTCAGAAACAGAGATGGTACGGAGCACTGTTTGGCTTTAAAATCTGACTGACTTTGTTTTTCTTTTTTCCTTTTATTAACAAATCAAAATGTCCTTTTCACGAATGTCCAGGTCAGGAGGACACGAAGGAATAAATGAAATATAAACATAAACATCACGGTGTTTTTAACCCTTTCCTCCTCAGTCCTGCGGGAGCGTCTGTCGGAGCGGGAGCTGGACTTCCTGTCGCTCCCCGTCAGCTCGCTCCGTCACCGCGACAACAGGGACCGCGTCTCCATGACGACAGATGAGCTGCTGAACCTCCCTAACGACGGGTCCATGCCCATCACGCACACCAGCGCCTTCATACACGGTACGGCGGTTTAAATCGGGCGCACAGCCGCACACTGTCCTCGTCCATCCGTTCAAGTCGTTACGAATGACAGAAAACGGCTCATATTTTTGTAATTTATAATGTTTGTGAATGGTTCGTCTTTTTAAAAAGTCTTGGTCACATCGAAGTATCGACTGTAAAGAAAAATGGGTTTAAAACAAGAGAAACAAGTCGTCTGAAGTCACAGGCACTAAGTCCACGTCTGATAAAAACAGCATCACAATGTCACACGGTTTAGTCCTGGTTTAGTCCTGGTTCAGTCCTGGTTCGGTCCCGGTTTAGTCCCGGTTTAGACCTGGTTTAGTCCTGGTTTAGTCCTGGTTTAGTCCTGGTTTAGTCCTGGTTTAGACCCGGTTCAGTCCTGGTTTAGTCCTGGTTTAGTCCTGGTTTAGTCCTGGTTTAGTCCTGGTTTAGTCCTGGTTTAGACCCGGTTCAGTCCCGGTTTAGTCCCGGTTTAGTCCTGGTTTAGTCCTGGTTTAGTCCTGGTTTAGACCCGGTTCAGTCCTGGTTTAGTCCTGGTTTAGTCTTGGTTTAGACCCGGTTCAGTCCTGGTTTAGTCCCGGTTTAGTCCTGGTTTAGACCTGGTTCAGTCCTGGTTTCTATCTGGTTTAGTCCTGGTTTAGATCTGGTTTAGTCCCAGTTTAGTCCTGGTTTAGATCTGGTTTAGTCCCAGTTTAGTCCCAGTTTAGTCCCGGTTTAGTCCTGGTTTAGACCTGGTTTAGTCGTGGTTTAGACCTGGTTTAGTCCTGGTTTAGACCTGGTTTAGACCTGGTTCAGTCCTGGTTCAGTCCTGGTTCAGTCCTGGTTCAGTCCTGGTTTAGTCCTGGTTTAGTCGTGGTTTAGACCTGGTTTAGTCCTGGTTTAGACCTGGTTTAGTCCTGGTTTAGTCCTGGTTCAGTCCTGGTTTAGTCCTGGTTTAGTCCTGGTTCAGTCCTGGTTCAGTCCTGGTTCAGTCCTGGTTTAGATCTGGTTTAGTCCTGGTTTAGTCCTGTTTCAGACCTGGTTTAGTCCTGGTTTAGTCCTGGTTCAGTCCCGGTTTAGTCCTGGTTTAGACCTGGTTCAGTCCTGGTTTAGTCCTGGTTTAGTCCTGGTTTAGTCCTGGTTTCTATCTGGTTCAGTCCTGGTTTAATCCTGGTTCCTATCTGGTCTAGTCCTGGTTTAGTCCTGGTTTAGTCCTGGTTTCTATCTGGATGCCCTCCCTCTGTTGGGGCTGTAGGGGGCGCTGTGTGTTGGACCAATCAGAGTGCAGCACATGGTCACATGGACAAACCAGAGCAAACATGGCGGCGCCGGGGGACTCACTTGGGCCTGTTCAGTTTTACCGTTTTTTGTAAACCGTGCACAGGCGCCCTTCAGACATGGCTGGATGTGATTGGTCGCTCGTGCTGCTGCGGCGGCGCGTCGACCAATCAGACGGCTCAGAGCGACAGTCGACGTGGCGCCGGGTTCAGTCCTGTGTCCTGTTCATGATCCTCATGTCGTTTCAGGTCTGGTGTCTCAGTCTGGAGGCTCCCGGGCTCGTTCTCCCGTTAAAAACACCTGCAGCCAAAGCCACGCCCCCCGAGGCAGCCAGCCAATCGGAGCGCTCCACTGCTCCAGGTGCGACGTCTGTATTTCAGGTTCTCAGAGTTTGGTGGGAGGGCACCTGTGGTAAATATTCATCATAGTTTTACATCTGTGAAAGTGCAGTTTGTGAAGACGATTAGAAAAATAAAAGTTTAAAATGACAGGATGTAGTGCTGAGTTCTAATGGAATCCCTCTGTGATGTCATCAAAAAGAGACGTTCAGTTGAAAATAAACTGATGGTTAACTTTGAACTGAAACATCTTTCTGAAAGTTTAAACGATCATTGAACAAAATACAGGTGTTATCAGGGATTATAATGAGTCAAATCATAACTATTGTGTCATTTATATGGACTTTGGGCCTTGTTTTCAAAATGGTTGCTATGGTAACAGTTGTGGCTGTGTCTGTGTGTCCACTCTGCTCCTGTAGGGGGCGCTATACTGTGGTCACACCATGTTTAGTGCTGTCTGAATGTCCAGCAGGTGAAGAACTAGTGCACTGAAGATTTCCCACAATGCACCTTGAAAAGTAGTGTCCAGCGCTGACCACTAGAGGTCAGTGTGGACCACAATGCATCGTGAGAGTCGGAAAAACTACAGCGAACTGTTTAAAGGAGCTGTTGAGCCGAGATCATGAACCAAACACTGTAAACAAACCGTTAGCAGCAGGTGCTAGCGTTAGCCGCTAACCTTAGCTTGAGCTGTGAACAGATCACAAATCTACGGCACAAAGATGAATAATCCAGTGCGTTTGATGTTTATTAGTCATAAATATGTGTCGGGCAGATCTGATCCACATTCATCACAGAAATCAATCTATATTGGAGTTTTGCTGACTTTTTTTCCCTCCCAGACGCCAGAGTCACGTGACCGAGGCCAAAGTAGTGAGCTGTGTGTGAATCGCTCCAGGACTGAGGGCACCGTGCACTGAACAGGACAGGACTGTGAGCGATGAGGGGCGAGAGTGAGTGGGACATTCAGACACAGACCAGGAAGTGACATCATAAACTGTCAAACTGTAAAAATGTTTAGTAAAATCTTAAATATAATCATCTTCACTACGTTTGAGTGAATTGTGACGTCTGACCTTCACATAGACTTCAGAGCTCTCTGTCTCATGTTTAAATGTGTTCCAGACGTGTTTAAAGCTCTGTCTCATGTTTAAATGTGTTCCAGACGTGTTTAAAGCTCTGTCTCATGTTTAAATGTGTTCCAGACGTGTTTAAATGTGTTCCAGACGTGTTTAAAGCTCTGTCTCGTGTTTAAATGTGTTCCAGACGTGTTTAAAGCTCTGTCTCATGTTTAAATGTGTTCCAGACGTGTTTAAAGCTCTGTCTCATGTTTAAATGTGTTCCAGACGTGTTTAAAGCTCTGTTCCTCATGTTTAAATCTGTTCCAGACGTGTTTAAAGCTCTGTCTCATGTTTAAATGTGTTCCAGACGTGTTTAAAGCTCTGTCTCATGTTTAAATGTGTTCCAGACGTGTTTAAAGCTCTGTCTCATGTTTAAATGTGTTCCAGACGTGTTTAAAGCTCTGTCTGGTGTTTAAATGTGTTCCAGACGTGTTTAAATGTGTTCCAGACGTGTTTAAAGCTCTGTCTCATGTTTAAATGTGTTCCAGACGTGTTTAAAGCTCTGTCTGGTGTTTAAATGTGTTCCAGACGTGTTTAAAGCTCTGTCTCGTGTTTAAATGTGTTCCAGACGTGTTTAAATGTGTTCCAGACGTGTTTAAAGCTCTGTCTGGTGTTTAAATGTGTTCCAGACGTGTTTAAAGCTCTGTCTGGTGTTTAAATGTGTTCCAGACGTGTTTAAAGCTCTGTCTCGTGTTTAAATGTGTTCCAGACGTTTAAAGTTCTGTGTTTAAATGTGTTCCAGACGTGTTTAAAGCTCTGTCTCATGTTTAAATGTGTTCCAGACGTGTTTAAAGCTCTGTCTCATGTTTAAATGTGTTCCAGACGTGTTTAAAGCTCTGTCTCATGTTTAAATGTGTTCCAGACGTGTTTAAAGCTCTCTGTCTCATGTTTAAATGTGTTCCAGACGTGTTTAAGGCTCTGTCTCATGTTTAAATGTGTTCCAGACGTGTTTAAATGTGTTCCAGACGTGTTTAAAGCTCTGTCTCGTGTTTAAATGTGTTCCAGACGTGTTTAAATGTGTTCCAGACGTGTTTAAATGTGTTCCAGACGTGTTTAAAGCTCTGTCTCATGTTTAAATGTGTTCCAGACGTGTTTAAAGCTCTGTCTGGTGTTTAAATGTGTTCCAGACGTGTTTAAATGTGTTCCAGACGTGTTTAAATGTGTTCCAGACGTGTTTAAAGCTCTGTCTCATGTTTAAATGTGTTCCAGACGTGTTTAAAGCTCTGTCTCATGTTTAAATGTGTTCCAGACGTGTTTAAAGCTCTGTCTCGTGTTTAAATGTGTTCCAGACGTGTTTAAAGCTCTGTCTCGTGTTTAAATGTGTTCCAGACGTGTTTAAAGCTCTGTCTCATGTTTAAATGTGTTCCAGACGTGTTTAAAGCTCTGTCTGGTGTTTAAATGTGTTCCAGACGTGTTTAAAGCTCTCTGTCTCATGTTTAAATGTGTTCCAGACGTGTTTAAAGCTCTGTCTCGTGTTTAAATGTGTTCCAGACGTGTTTAAAGCTCTGTCTCATGTTTAAATGTGTTCCAGACGTGTTTAAAGCTCTGTCTCATGTTTAAATGTGTTCCAGACGTGTTTAAATGTGTTCCAGACGTGTTTAAAGCTCTGTCTTATGTTTAAATGTGTTCCAGACGTGTTTAAATGTGTTCCAGACGTGTTTAAAGCTCTGTCTCATGTTTAAATGTGTTCCAGACGTGTTTAAAGCTCTGTCTGGTGTTTAAATGTGTTCCAGACGTGTTTAAAGCTCTGTCTCATGTTTAAATGTGTTCCAGACGTGTTTAAAGCTCTGTCTGGTGTTTAAATGTGTTCCAGACGTGTTTAAAGCTCTGTCTGGTGTTTAAATGTGTTCCAGACGTGTTTAAAGCTCTCTGTCTCATGTTTAAATGTGTTCCAGACGTGTTTAAAGCTCTGTCTCATGTTTAAATGTGTTCCAGACGTGTTTAAAGCTCTGTCTCATGTTTAAATGTGTTCCAGAGCGTGTTTAAAGCTCTGTCTCATGTTTAAATGTGTTCCAGAGCGTGTTTAAAGCTCTGTCCTCATGTTTAAATGTGTTCCAGACGTGTTTAAAGCTCTGTCTCGTGTTTATATGTGTTCCAGTCGTGTTTAAATGTGTTCCAGACGTGTTTAAAGCTCTGTCTCGTGTTTAAATGTGTTCCAGACGTGTTTAAAGCTCTGTCTCATGTTTAAATGTTTAGATGTGTTTAAAGCTCTGTCTCATGTTTAAATGTGTTCCAGACGTGTTTAAATGTGTTCCAGACGTGTTTAAAGCTCTGTCTGGTGTTTAAATGTGTTTTCCAGACGTGTTTAAAGCTCTGTCTCATGTTTAAATGTGTTCCAGACGTGTTTAAAGCTCTGTCTCATGTTTAAATGTGTTCCAGACGATGTTTAAAGCTCTGTCTGGTGTTTAAATGTGTTCCAGACGTGTTTAAAGCCTCTGTCTCGTGTTTAAATGTGTTCCAGAGCGTGTTTAAAAGCTCTGTCTAAAGTGTTTAAATGTGTTCCAGACGTGTTTAAAGCTCTGTCTCATGTTTAAATGTGTTCCAGACGTGTTTAAAGCTCTGTCTCGTGTTTAAATGTGTTCCAGACGTGTTTAAAGCTCTGTCTCGTGTTTAAATGTGTTCCAGACGTGTTTAAAGCTCTGTCTCATGTTTAAATGTGTTCCAGACGTGTTTAAAGCTCTGTCTCATGTTTAAATGTGTTCCAGACGTGTTTAAAGCTCTGTCTGGTGTTTAAATGTGTTCCAGACTTGTTTAAATATCTTTCTCTTGTTTAAATGTGTTCCAGTGTGTTTAAAGCTCTGTCTCATGTTTAAATGTGTTCCAGAAAAGCTCTGTCTCATGTTTAAATGTGTTCCGACGTGTTTAAAGCTCTGTCTGGTGTTTAAATGTGTTCCAGACGTGTTTAAACTCTGTAGACATTGTTTAAAGCTCTGTCTGTTTGTGTTCCAGAATGTTTAAATGTGTTCCAGACGTGTTTAAAGCTCTGTCTCATGTTTAAATGTGTTCCAGACGTGTTTAAATGTGTTCCAGACGTGTTTAAAGCTCTGTCTCGTGTTTAAATGTGTTCCAGACGTGTTTAAAGCTCTGTCTGGTGTTTAAATGTGTTCCAGACGTGTTTAAAGCTCTGTCTCGTGTTTAAATGTGTTCCAGACGTGTTTAAATGTGTTCCAGACGTGTTTAAAGCTCTGTCTCATGTTTAAATGTGTTCCAGACGTGTTTAAAGCTCTGTCTCATGTTTAAATGTGTTCCAGACGTGTTTAAAGCTCTGTCTCATGTTTAAATGTGTTCCAGACGTGTTTAAAGCTCTGTCTCATGTTTAAATGTGTTCCAGACGTGTTTAAATGTGTTCCAGACGTGTTTAAATGTGTTCCAGACGTGTTTAAAGCTCTGTCTCATGTTTAAATGTGTTCCAGACGTGTTTAAAGCTCTGTCTGGTGTTTAAATGTGTTCCAGACGAGCTCTGTCTGGTGTTTAAATGTGTTCCAGACGTGTTTAAAGCTCTGTCTGGTGTTTAAATGTGTTCCAGACGTGTTTAAAGCTCTGTCTGGTGTTTAAATGTGTTCCAGACGTGTTTAAAGCTCTGTCTCATGTTTAAATGTGTTCCAGACGTGTTTAAAGCTCTCTGTCTCGTGTTTAAATGTGTTCCAGACGTGTTTTAAAGCTCTTGGTTCTCATGTTTAAATGTGTTCCAGACGTGTTTAAAGCTCTGTCTCATGTTTAAATGTGTTCCAGACGTGTTTAAAGCTCTGTCTCATGTTTAAATGTGTTCCAGACGTGTTTAAAGCTCTGTCTCATGTTTAAATGTGTTCCAGACGTGTTTAAAGCTCTGTCTCATGTTTAAATGTGTTCCAGACGTGTTTAAAGCTCTGTCTCATGTTTAAATGTGTTCCAGACGTGTTTAAAGCTCTGTCTCATGTTTAAATGTGTTCCAGACGTGTTTAAAGATCTATCTCATGTGTTCCAGACGTGTTTAAATGTGTCCCAGACGTGTTTAAAGCTCTGTCTAGTGTTTAAATGTGTTCCAGACTAGTTTAAAGATCTCTGTCTCATGTTTAAATGTGTTCCAGACGTGTTTAAAGCTCTGTCTCATGTTTAAATGTGTTCCAGATGTGTTTAAAGCTCTGTCTCATGGTTTAAATGTGTTCCAGACGTGTTTTAAATGTGTTCCAGACGTGTTTAAAGCTTCTGTCTCATGTTTAAATGTGTTCCAGACGTGTTTAAAGCTCTGTCTCATGTTTAAATGTGTTCCAGACGTGTTTAAAGCTCTGTCTCATGTTTAAATGTGTTCCAGACGTGTTTAAAGCTCTGTCTCATGTTTAAATGTGTTCCAGACGTGTTTAAAGCTCTGTCTCATGTTTAAATGTGTTCCAGACGTGTTTAAAGCTCTGTCTCGTGTTTAAATGTGTTCCAGACGTGTTTAAAGCTCTGTCTCATGTTTAAATGTGTTCCAGACGTGTTTAAAGCTCTGTCTGGTGTTTAAATGTGTTCCAGACGTGTTTAAAGCTCTGTCTCATGTTTAAATGTGTTCCAGACGTGTTTAAAGCTCTGTCTCGTGTTTAAATGTGTTCCAGACGTGTTTAAAGCTCTGTCTCATGTTTAAATGTGATTCCAGACGTATAAAGCTCTGTCTCGTGTTTAAATGTGTTCCAGACGTGTTTAAATGTGTTCCAGGCGTGCTTCTTAAAGCCTCTGTCTTATGTTTAAATGTGTTCCTCAGGCGTGTTTAAAGCTGTGTTCCAGACGTGGTTTCTTTAAATGTGTTCCCAGACGTGATGTTTAAAAGCTCTGTCCTGGTATGGTTTAAATGTGTTCCAGGCGTGTTTAAAGCTCTGTTCCACTAACGGTGTTTAATGTGTTCAGACAGATCGCGTGTTTAAAGCCTCTGTCCTGCCATATGTGTTTAAATGCCTAGTTCCAGAGCGTGTTTAAATGTGTTTCCAGACGTGTTTAAAGCTCTGTCCTTCATGTTTAAATGTGTTCCAGAGCGTGTTTAAAGCTCTGTCTCATGTTTAAATGTGTTCCAGACGTGTTTAAAGTTTGTCCCTGTGTTTAAATGTAATCCAGAGCTTGCTTAAAAAGCTTCGCCTGGCTCTCATGTTTAAATGTGTTCCAGAGCGTGTTTTAAAGCTCTGTCTCATGTTTAAATGTGTTCCAGACGGTGTTTAAAGCTCTGTCTCATGTTTAAATGTGTCAGAGCGTAAGTTTAAAGCTCTGTCTCGTGTTTAAATGTGTTCCAGGCGTGTTTTTAAATGTGTTCCAGGACGTATTTAAAGCTCTGTCTCGTGTTTAAATGTTTTCCTGACGTGTTTAAATGTGTTCCAGACGTGTTTAAAGCTCTGGTCTTATGTTTAAATGTGTTCCAGACGTATTTAAAGCTCCCTGTCTCGTGTTTAAATGTGTTCTCAGACGTGTTTAAGCTCTGTCTCGTGTTTAAATGTGTTCCTAGACGTATTGTTTAAAGCTCTGTCTCATGTTTAAATGTGTTCCAGACGTGGTTTAAAGCTCTGTCTGCTTAAATGTGTTCCAGACGGTTTAAATGTTCCCAGACTTGCTTAAAGCTCTGGTCTCGTGGTTTAAATGTGTTCCAGACGTGTTTAAAGCTCTGTCTGGTGTTTAAATGTGT
>CM033619.1:52593305-52635317 GCA_019453435.1 Rhinogobius similis | reverse complement strand
TTTCTCACTTGTTTCCTTGTTTTACTCACTTGTTTCCTCACTTGTTTCCTCACTTGTTTCCTCACTTTTTCTCACTGTTTCCTTGTTTCCTCACTTGTTTCCCTCACTTGTTTCCTTGTTTCCTCACTTTGTTTCCTCACTTGTTTCTTTGTTTCCTCACTTGTTTCCTCACTTGTTTCCTCACTTGCTCCTTGTTTCCTCACTTTGTTTCCTCACTTGTTTCCTTGTTTCCTCCACTTGTTTCCTTCTTGTCACCTTGTTTCCTTGTTTCCTCACTTCTTTCCTTGTTTCCTCACTTGTTTCCTTCTTTCCTCACTTCCACTGTTTCCTTCCTTGTTTCCTCCCTTGTTTCCTTGTTTCCTCACTTGTTTCCTTCTTTCTCCACTTCTTTCCTTGTTTCCTTGTTCCTCACTTGTTTCCTTGTTTCCTCACTTGTTTCCCCTTCTCCTCACTTTTACCTTGTTTCCTCCTTTGTTTCCTCACTTGTTCTTTGTTTCCTCACTTATTTCTTTGTTTCCTCACTTTGTTTCCTCACTTGTTTCCTCACTTGTTTCCCTCACTTGTTTCCTCACTTGTTTCACTTGTTTCCTCCACTTGTTTCCTTGTTTCTCACTTGTTTCCCTCCTCTTGTTTCCTCACTATTTCCTCACTTGTTTCTTTGTTTCCTCACTTGTTTCCTTCTCCTCACTTGTTTCCTCACTTGTTTCCTTGTTTCACTTGTTTCCTTTGTTTCACTTCTTTCCTTCTTTCCTCACTTCTTTCCTTGTTTCCTTGTTTCCTCACTTGTTTCCTTGTTTTCTCACTTGTTTCCTCACTTGTTTCCTCACTTTGTTTCCTCACTTTGTTTCTCACTTTGTTTCCTCACTTGTTTCCTCTTTGTTTCCCTCACTTGTTTCTTTGTTTCCTCACTTTGTTTCCTCACTTGTTTCCTTGTTTCCTCACTTTGTTTCCTCCTCCTCCGCGTCTCACCTTGTTTCCTCACTTGTTTCTTTGTTTCCTCCACTTCTTTCTTTGTTTCCCTCACTTTGTTTCCTCACTTTGCTGTTTCCTCACCTCCTTGTTTCCTCACTTGTTTCCTCTTTGTTTCCTCCACTTGTTTCCTTGTTTCCTCACTTCTTTCACTTGTTTCCCTCACTTGTTTCCTTGTTTCCTCACTTGTTTCCTTTCCTCCACTTGTTTCCTTGTTTCACTTGTTTCACTTCCTTCTCCTCACTTCTTTCCTTGTTTCATCACTTGTTTCCTCACTTATTTCCTCACTTTGTTTCCTCACTTGTTTCCTCACTTATTTCCTCACTTTGTTTCCTCACTTGTTTCCTTGTTTCCTCACTTGTTTCCTCACTTGTTTCCTTGTTTCCTCACTTGTTTCCTTGTTTCCTCACTTTGTTTCCTCACTTGTTTCCCTCACTTGTTTCCTCACTTGTTTCCTTGTTTCCTCTCACTTGTTTCCTTGTTGTTTCCTCACTTGTTTCGTTGTTTCCTCACTTGTTTCCTTGTTTCCTCACTTGTTTCCTTGTTTCCCCACTTTGTTTCCTCACTTCTTTCCTCACTTCTTTCCTTGTTTCCTCACTTGTTTCCTCACTTATTTCCTTGTTTCCTCACTTGTTTCCTCACTCCTCACGTTTCCTTACCTTGTTTCCCTCCACTTGTTTCTTTGTTTCCTCACTTGTTTCCTTGTTTCCTCACTTGTTTCTTTGTTTCCTCACTTGTTTCCTCACTTGTTTCCTTGTTTCCTCACTTCTTTCCTTCTTTCCTCACTTCTTTCCTTGTTTCCTTGTTTCCTCACTTGTTTCCTTGTTTTCTCACTTGTTTCCTCACTTGTTTCCTCACTTGTTTCACCTTGTTTCTCACTTGTTTCCTTTGTTTCCTCACTTCTTTCCTTGTTTCCTCACTTCTTTCCTTGTTTCACTTGTTTCCTCACTCTGTTTCCTTGTTTCCTCACTTGTTTCCTCACTTGTTTCCCTCACTTGTTTCCTTGTTTCCTCACTTGTTTCCTCACTTTGTTTCCTCACTTGTTTCCTCACTTGTTTCCTTGTTTCCTCACTTGTTTCCTCATGTTTCTCACTTGTTTCCTCCACTTTGTTTCCTCACTTGTTTCCTCTCACTTGTTTCCTCACTTGTTTCTTCACCTTGTTTCCTCACTTGTTTCTTTGTTTCCTCACTTGTTTCCTCACTTGTTTCCTTGTTTCCTCACTTGTTTCCTCTACTTGTTTCTTTGTTTCTCACTTGTTTTCCTTGTTTCCTCACTCTTTCCTTGTTTCCTCACTGTTTCCTCACTTTGTTTCCCTCACTTGTTTCCTTTGTTTCCTCACTTGTTTCGTTGTTTCCTCACTTGTTTCCTTGTTTCCACACTTGTTTCCTTTGTTTCCTCACTTGTTTCCTCACTTGTTTCGTTGTTTCCTCACTTGTTTCCTCACTTGTTTCCTCACTTGTTTCCTTGTTTCCTCACTTGTTTCCTCACTTTGTTTCCTCACTTGTTTCCTCACTTCTTTCCTTGTTTCCTCACTTGTTTCCCTTGTTTCCTCACTTGTTTCCTTGTTTCCTCACTTATTTCCTTTGTTTCCTCACTTGTTTCCTCGCTTGTTTCCTTCTTTCCTCACTTGTTTCCTCTTCCTCCACTCTTTCCTTGTTCCGTCCTTATTTCCTCACTTGTTTCCTTGTTTCCTCACTTGTTTCCTCACTTGTTTCCTCACTTGTTTCTTTGTTTCCTCACTTGTTTCCTCACTTGTTTCCTCACTTGTTTCACTTTGTTTCCTCACTTGTTTCCTCACTTGTTTCCTTTGTTTCCTCACTTGTTTCTTTGTTTCCTCACTTGTTTCCTTTGTTGTTTCCTCACTTGTTTCCTCCTCTACTTTCCTTGTTTCCTCACTTGTTTCCTCACTTGTTTCCTTGTTTCCTCACTTGTTTCTTTGTTTCACTTGTTTCCTCACTTGTTTCCTTACTCACTTGTTTCCTCACATTGTTTCCTCACTTTGTTTCCTCACTTGTTTCCTTGTTTCCTCACTTGTTTCCTTGTTTCCCCACTTTGTTTCCTCACTTCTTTCCTCACTTGTTTCCTTGTTTCCTCACTTCTTTCCTTCTTTCCTCACTTCTTTCCTTGTTTCCTTGTTTCCTCACTTGTTTCCTCACTTGTTTCCTCACTTGTTTCCTCACTTGTTTCCTCTCTTGTTTCCTTGTTTCCTCACTTGTTTCCTCACTTGTTTCCTCACTTCTTTCCTTGTTTCCTCACTTGTTTCCTCACTTATTTCCTTGTTTCCTCACTTTGTTTCCTCACTTTGTTTCCTCACTTGTTTCCTGTGTTCATTAGTTGTTTCCTCACTTGTTTCCTCCTTGTTTCCTCACTTGTTTCCTCACTTGTTTCCCTTGTTTCCTCAATTGTGTCCTTGTTTCCTCACTTGTTTCTTTGTTTCCTCACTTGTTTCTTTGTTTCCTCACTTGTTTCCTCACTTCTTTCCTTGTTTCATCACTTGTTTCCTCACTTATTTCCTCACTTTGTTTCCTCACTTGTTTCCTCATGTTTCCTCACTTTGTTTCCTCACTTGTTTCCTTGTTTCCTCACTTGTTTCCTTGTTGCCTCACTTGTTTCCTTGTTTCCTCACTTGTTTCCTTGTTTCCTCACTTGTTTCCTCACTTGTTTCCTTGTTTCCTCACTTGTTTCCTTGTTTCCTCACTTGTTTCCTTGTTTCCTCACTTGTTTCCTTGTTTCCTCACTTGTTTCCTCACTTGTTTCCTTGTTTCCTCACTTTGTTTCCTCACTTGTTTCCTCACTTGTTTCCTTGTTTCCTCTCTTTGTTTCCTCACTTGTTTCCTTGTTTCCTCACTTGTTTCTTTTTTTCCTCACTTGTTTCCTCACTTGTTTCCTTGTTTCCTCACTTTGTTTCCTCACTTGTTTCTTTGTTTCCTCACTTGTTTCCTCACTTGTTTCCTCACTTGTCTGTCTTTGTTTCCTCACTTTCTCTTGTTTCCCTCACTTGTGTCCTTGTTTCCTCACTTCTTTCCTTCTTTCCTCACTTGTTTCCTTGTTTCCTCACTTGTTTCCTTGTTTCCTCACTTGTTTCCTTCTTTCCTCACTTCTTTCCTTGTTTCCTTGTTTCCTCACTTGTTTCCTTGTTTTCTCACTTGTTCCTTGTTTCCTCACTTGTTTCCTTTTGTTTCCTTTGTTTCCTCACTTGTTTCTTTGTTTCCTCACTTGTTTCCTCACTTGTTTCCTCACTTGTTTCCTCACTTGTTTCCTTGTTTCCTCACTTGTTTCCTCACTTGTTTCGTTGTTACCTCACTTGTGTCCTCCTCTCACGTTTTCCTTGTTTCCTCACTTGTTTCTTTGTTTCCTCACTTGTTTCCTTGTTTCCTCACTTGTTTCCTCCTTGTTTCCTTGTTTCACTTTGTTTCCTCACTTGTTTCTTTGTTTCCTCACTTGTTTCCTCACTTGTTTCTTTGTTTCCTCACTTGTTTCCTTGTTTCCTCACTTGTTTCCTCACTTGTTTTTGTTTCCTCACTTTGTTTCCTCACTTGTTTGTTTCCTCACTTGTTTGTTTCCTCACTTTGTTTCCTCACTTGTTTCCTCCCTTGTTTCCTCCCTTGTTTCCTCACTTGTTTCCTTGTTTCCTCACTTGTTTACTTGTTTCCTCACTTTGTTTCCTTGTTTCCTCACTTGTTTCCTTGTTGCCTCACTTGTTTCCTTGTTTCCTCACTTTGTTTCCTCACTTGTTTCTCACTCACTTGTTTCACTTGTTTCCTCTCTTGTTTCCTCTCTTGTTTCCTTGTTTCCTCACTTGTTTCCTCACTTGTTTCCTTGTTTCCTCACTTGTTTCCTCACTTGTTTCCTCACTTGTTTCCTTGTTTCCTCACTTGTTTCCTCCTTGTTTCCCTCACTTGTTTCCTTTGTTTCACTTGTTTCCTTGTTTCCTCACTTGTTTCCTCACTTGTTTCTCACTTGTTTCCTTGTTTTTGTTTCCTCACTTGTGTCCTCCTTGTTTCCTCACTTGTTTCCTTGTTTCCTCACTTGTTTCCTTGTTTCCTCACTTGTTTCCTTGTTTCCTCACTTGTTTCCTCACTTGTTTCCTTGTTTCCTCACTTGTTTCCTTGTTTCCTCACTTGTTTCCTCACTTGTTTCCTCACTTGTTTCCTCACTTGTTTCCTCACTTGTTTCCTCACTTGTTTCCTCACTTGTTTCCTCACTTGTTTCCTCACTTGTTTCCTCACTTGTTTCCTAACTTGTGTCCTCACTTGTTTCCTCACTTGTTTCCTTGTTTCCTCACTTGTTTCCTTGTTTCCTCACTTGTTTCCTTGTTTCCTCACTTTGTTTCCTCACTTGTTACCTCACTTGTTTCCTTGTTTCCTCACTTATTTCCTTGTTTCCTCACTTGTTTCCTCACTCCTCACGTCTTACCTTGTTTCCTCACTTGTTTCTTTGTTTCCTCACTTGTTTCCTTGTTTCCTCACTTGTTTCCTCACTTGTTTCCTTGTTTCCTCACTTTGTTTCCTCACTTGTTTCCTCACTTGTTTCCTCACTTGTTTCCTTGTTTCCTCACTTGTTTCCTCACTTGTTTCCTCACTTGTTTCTTTGTTTCCTCACTTGTTTCCTCACTCCTCACTTCTTACCTTGTTTCCTCACTTGTTTCTGTTTCCTCACTTCTTACCTTGTTTCCTCACTTGTTTCCTCACTTGTTTCTTTTTGTTTCCTCACTTGTTTCTTTGTTTCCTCACTTGTTTCCTCACTTGTTTCCTCACTTGTTTCTTTGTTTCCTCACTTGTTTCCTCACTTGTTTCCTCACTTGTTTCGTTGTTTCCTCACTTGTTTCCTCACTCCTCACGTCTTACCTTGTTTCCTCACTTGTTTCTTTGTTTCCTCACTTGTTTCCTTGTTTCCTCACTTGTTTCTTTGTTTCCTCACTTGTTTCCTCACTTGTTTCTTTGTTTCCTCACTTGTTTCCTCACTTGTTTCCTCACTTGTTTCGTTGTTTCCTCACTTGTTTCCTTGTTTCCTCACTTGTTTCCTTGTTTCCTCACTTGTTTCCTTGTTTCCTCACTTGTTTCCTTGTTTCCTCACTTGTTTCCTCACTTCTTTCCTTGTTTCCTCACTTGTTTCCTCACTTATTTCCTTGTTTCATCACTTGTTTCCTTGTTTCCTCACTTCTTGTTTCCTCACTTGTTTCCTTGTTTCCTCACTTGTTTCCTCACTTGTTTCCTAAATTCATACCTTGTTTCCTCACTTGTTTCCTCACTTGTTTCCTTGTTTCCTCACTTGTTTCCTCACTTGTTTCCTCACTTGTTTCGTTGTTTCCTCACTTGTTTCCTCACTCCTCACGTCTTACCTTGTTTCCTCACTTGTTTCTTTGTTTCCTCACTTGTTTCCTTGTTTCCTCACTTGTTTCTTTGTTTCCTCACTTGTTTCCTCACTTGTTTCTTTGTTTCCTCACTTGTTTCCTCACTTGTTTCCTCACTTGTTTCGTTGTTTCCTCACTTGTTTCCTTGTTTCCTCACTTATTTCCTTGTTTCCTCACTTGTTTCCTCACTCCTCACGTCTCACCTTGTTTCCTCACTTGTTTCTTTGTTTCCTCACTTCTTTCCTTGTTTCCTCACTTTGTTTCCTCACTTTGTTTCCTCACTTGTTTCCTTGTTTCCTCACTTGTTTCCTCCCTTGTTTCCTCCCTTGTTTCCTCACTTGTTTCCTTGTTTCCTCACTTCTTTCCTTGTTTCCTCACTTGTTTCCTCACTTGTTTCGTTGTTTCCTCACTTGTTTCCTCACTTATTTCCTTGTTTCCTCACTTGTTTCCTCACTCCTCACGTCTTACCTTGTTTCCTCACTTGTTTCTTTGTTTCCTCACTTGTTTCCTCCCTTGTTTCCTCACTTGTTTCCTTGTTTCCTCACTTGTTTCCTCACTTGTTTCTTTGTTTCCTCACTTGTTTCCTCACTTGTTTCCTCACTTGTTTCGTTGTTTCCTCACTTGTTTCCTTGTTTCCTCACTTATTTCCTTGTTTCCTCACTTGTTTCCTCACTCCTCACGTCTCACCTTGTTTCCTCACTTGTTTCTTTGTTTCCTCACTTCTTTCCTTGTTTCCTCACTTTGTTTCCTCACTTTGTTTCCTCACTTGTTTCCTTGTTTCCTCACTTGTTTCCTCCCTTGTTTCCTCCCTTGTTTCCTCACTTGTTTCCTTGTTTCCTCACTTCTTTCCTTGTTTCCTCACTTGTTTCCTTGTTTCCTCACTTGTTTCCTTCTTTCCTCACTTGTTTCCTTGTTTCCTCACTTGTTTCCTTCTTTCCTCACTTGTTTCCTTGTTTCCTCACTTGTTTCCTCACTTGTTTCCTTGTTTCCTCACTTTGTTTCCTCACTTGTTTCCTTGTTTCCTCACTTGTTTCCTTGTTTCCTCACTTGTTTCCTCACTTGTTTCCTTGTTTCCTCACTTTGTTTCCTCACTTGTTTCTTTGTTTCCTCACTTGTTTCCTCACTTGTTTCCTCACTTGTCTCCTCACTTGTCTCCTTGTTTCCTCACTTGTTTCCTCACTTGTTTCCTTGTTTCCTCACTTCTTTCCTTGTTTCCTCACTTGTTTCCTTCTTTCCTCACTTCTTTCCTTGTTTCCTCCCTTGTTTCCTTGTTTCCTCACTTGTTTCCTTCTTTCCTCACTTCTTTCCTTGTTTCCTTGTTTCCTCACTTGTTTCCTTGTTTTCTCACTTGTTTCCTCACTCCTCACGTCTTACCTTGTTTCCTCACTTGTTTCTTTGTTTCCTCACTTGTTTCTTTGTTTCCTCACTTGTTTCCTCACTTGTTTCCTCACTTGTTTCCTCACTTCTTTCCTTGTTTCCTCACTTGTTTCCTCACTTATTTCGTTGTTTCCTCACTTGTTTCCTCACTCCTCACGTCTTACCTTGTTTCCTCACTTGTTTCTTTGTTTCCTCACTTGTTTCCTTGTTTCCTCACTTGTTTCTTTGTTTCCTCACTTGTTTCCTCACTTGTTTCCTTGTTTCCTCACTTTGTTTCCTCACTTGTTTCCTTGTTTCCTCACTTGTTTCCTTCTTTCCTCACTTCTTTCCTTGTTTCCTCACTTGTTTCCTTCTTTCCTCACTTCTTTCCTTGTTTCCTCCCTTGTTTCCTTGTTTCCTCACTTGTTTCCTTCTTTCCTCACTTCTTTCCTTGTTTCCTTGTTTCCTCACTTGTTTCCTTGTTTTCTCACTTGTTTCCTCACTTGTTTCCTCACTTGTTTCCTTGTTTTCTCACTTTGTTTCCTCACTTTGTTTCCTCACTTGTTTCCTCACTTGTTTCTTTGTTTCCTCACTTGTTTCCTCACTTGTTTCCTCACTTGTTTCTTTGTTTCCTCACTTGTTTCCTCACTTGTTTCCTCACTTGTTTCCTTGTTTCCTCACTTGTTTCCTCACTTGTTTCCTTGTTTCCTCACTTGTTTCCTTGTTTCCTCACTAGTTTCCTCCCTTGTTTCCTCCCTTGTTTCCTCACTTGTTTCCTTGTTTCCTCACTTGTTTCCTTGTTTCCTCACTTGTTTCCTTGTTTCCTCACTTGTTTCCTTCTTTCCTCACTTGTTTCCTTGTTTCCTCACTTGTTTCCTCACTTGTTTCCTTGTTTCCTCACTTTGTTTCCTCACTTGTTTCCTTGTTTCCTCACTTGTTTCCTTGTTTCCTCACTTGTTTCCTCACTTGTTTCCTTGTTTCCTCACTTTGTTTCCTCACTTTGTTTCCTCACTTTGTTTCCTCACTTTGTTTCCTCACTTTGTTTCCTCACTTTGTTTCCTCACTTGTTTCCTTGTTTCCTCACTTCTTTCCTTCTTTCCTCACTTGTTTCCTTCTTTCCTCACTTCTTTCCTTGTTTCCTCACTTGTTTCCTTCTTTCCTCACTTCTTTCCTTGTTTCCTCACTTGTTTCCTTGTTTCCTCACTTGTTTCCTTCTTTCCTCACTTGTTTCCTTGTTTCCTTGTTTCCTCACTTGTTTCTTTGTTTCCTCACGTCTTACCTTGTTTCCTCACTTGTTTCTTTGTTTCCTCACTTGTTTCCTTGTTTCCTCACTTGTTTCCTCACTTGTTTCCTCACTTGTTTCGTTGTTTCCTCACTTGTTTCCTTGTTTCCTCACTTATTTCCTTGTTTCCTCACTTGTTTCCTCACTCCTCACGTCTCACCTTGTTTCCTCACTTGTTTCTTTGTTTCCTCACTTCTTTCCTTGTTTCCTCACTTTGTTTCCTCACTTTGTTTCCTCACTTGTTTCCTTGTTTCCTCACTTGTTTCCTCCCTTGTTTCCTCCCTTGTTTCCTCACTTGTTTCCTTGTTTCCTCACTTCTTTCCTTGTTTCCTCACTTGTTTCCTTGTTTCCTCACTTGTTTCCTCACTCCTCACGTCTTACCTTGTTTCCTCACTTGTTTCCTTGTTTCCTCACTTGTTTCCTTGTTTCCTCACTTGTTTCTTTGTTTCCTCACTTGTTTCCTCACTTGTTTCTTTGTTTCCTCACTTGTTTCCTCACTTGTTTCCTCACTTGTTTCGTTGTTTCCTCACTTGTTTCCTCACTTGTTTCCTCACTTGTTTCGTTGTTTCCTCACTTGTTTCCTCACTCCTCACGTCTTACCTTGTTTCCTCACTTGTTTCTTTGTTTCCTCACTTGTTTCCTTGTTTCCTCACTTGTTTCTTTGTTTCCTCACTTGTTTCCTCACTTGTTTCCTCACTTGTTTCTTTGTTTCCTCACTTGTTTCCTCACTTGTTTCCTCACTTGTTTCGTTGTTTCCTCACTTGTTTCCTTGTTTCCTCACTTGTTTCCTTGTTTCCCCACTTTGTTTCCTCACTTCTTTCCTCACTTCTTTCCTTGTTTCCTCACTTGTTTCCTTGTTTCCTCACTTGTTTCCTCACTTGTTTCCTTGTTTCCTCACTTGTTTCCTCACTTGTTTCCTTGTTTCCTCACTTGTTTCCTTGTTTCCTCACTTGTTTCCTTCTTTCCTCACTTGTTTCCTTGTTTCCTCACTTGTTTCCTCACTTGTTTCCTTGTTTCCTCACTTGTTTCCTCACTTGTTTCCTTGTTTCCTCACTTGTTTCCTTGTTTCCTCACTTGTTTCCTCACTTGTTTCCTTGTTTCCTCACTTGTTTCCTTGTTTCCTCACTTGTTTCCTTGTTTCCTCACTTGTTTCTTTGTTTCCTCACTTGTTTCCTTGTTTCCTCACTTGTTTCCTTATTTCCTCACTTGTTTCCTTGTTTCCTCACTTGTTTCCTTGTTTCCTCACTTGTTTCTTTGTTTCCTCACTTGTTTCCTTGTTTCCTCACTTGTTTCCTTGTTTCCTCACTTGTTTCCTTGTTTCCTCCTTGTTTCCTCACTTATTTCCTTGTTTCCTCACTTGTTTCCTCACTTGTTTCCTCACTTGTTTCGTTGTTTCCTCACTTGTTTCCTTGTTTCCTCACTTATTTCCTTGTTTCCTCACTTGTTTCCTCACTCCTCACGTCTCACCTTGTTTCCTCACTTGTTTCTTTGTTTCCTCACTTCTTTCCTTGTTTCCTCACTTGTTTCCTCACTTGTTTCCTCACTTGTTTCCTCACTTGTGTCCTCACTTGTTTCCTCACTTGTTTCCTAACTTGTTTCCTTGTTTCCTCACTTGTTTCCTCACTTGTTTCCTTGTTTCCTCACTTGTTTCCTCACTTGTTTCCTCACTTTGTTTCCTCACTTGTTTCCTCACTTGTTTCCTCACTTTGTTTCCTCACTTGTTTCCTTGTTTCCTCACTTGTTTCTTTGTTTCCTCACTTGTTTCCTTGTTTCCTCACTTGTTTCCTTGTTTCCTCACTTGTTTCCTTCTTTCCTCACTTCTTTCCTTGTTTCCTTGTTTCCTCACTTGTTTCCTTGTTTCCTCACTTGTTTCTTTGTTTCCTCACTATTTTCCTCACTAGTTTCCTTGTTTCCTCACTTGTTTCCTCACTTGTTTCCTCACTTGTTTCCTCACTTGTTTCCTCACTTGTTTCTTGTTTCCTCACTTGTTTCCTTGTTTCCTCACTTATTTCCTTGTTTCCTCACTTGTTTCCTCACTCCTCACGTCTCACCTTGTTTCCTCACTTGTTTCTTTGTTTCCTCACTTCTTTCCTTGTTTCCTCACTTTGTTTCCTCACGTCTTACCTTGTTTCCTCACTTGTTTCCTCACTTGTTTCCTTGTTTCCTCACTTGTTTCCTTGTTTCCTCACTTGTTTCCTCACTTGTTTCCTTGTTTCCTCACTTGTTTCCTCACTTGTTTCCTTGTTTCCTCACTTTGTTTCCTCACTTGTTTCCTTGTTTCCTCACTTGTTTCCTTGTTTCCTCGCTTGTTTCCTTCTTTCCTCACTTGTTTCCTTGTTTCCTCACTTGTTTCCTCAATTGTTTCCTCAATTGTTTGTTTCATCACTTTGTTTCCTCACTTGTTTCGTTGTTTCCTCACTTGTTTCCTTGTTTCCTCCCTTGTTTCCTTTGTTTCCTCACTTGTTTCCTTTGTTTCCTCTCTCGTTTCTTCACTTGTTTCTTCACTTGTTTCCTCACTTGTTTCCTCTCTTGTTTCCTCACTTCTCTCCTTGTTTCCTCACTTGTTTCCTTGTTTCCTCACTTCTTTCCTTGTTTCCTTGTTTCCTCACTTGTTTCCTTGTTTCCTCACTTGTTTCCTCACTTTGTTTCCTCACTTGTTTCCTTGTTTCCTCACTTGTTTCCTTCTTTCCTCACTTCTTTCCTTGTTTCCTTGTTTCCTCCCTTGTTTCCTTGTTTCCTCACTTGTTTCCTTCTTTCCTCACTTCTTTCCTTGTTTCCTTGTTTCCTCACTTATTTCCTTGTTTCCTCACTTGTTTCCTCACTTGTTTCCTCACTTGTTTCCTCACTTGTTTCCTCACTTGTTTCTTTGTTTCCTCACTTGTTTCCTTTGTTTCCTCATTTGTTTCTTCACTTGTTACCTCACTTGTTTCCTCTCTTGTTTCCTCACTTGTTTCCTCACTTGTTTCCTCACTTGTTTCGTTGTTTCCTCACTTGTTTCCTCACTCCTCACGTCTTACCTTGTTTCCTCACTTGTTTCCTCCCTTGTTTCCTCCCTTGTTTCCTCACTTGTTTCCTTGTTTCCTCACTTGTTTCCTTGTTTCCTCACTTGTTTCCTCACTTGTTTCCTTGTTTCCTCACTTGTTTCCTCACTTGTTTCCTCACTTTTTTCTTTGTTTCCTCACTTGTTTCCTTGTTTCCTCACTTGTTTCCTCACTTGTCTCCTTGTTTCCTCACTTGTTTCTTTGTTTCCTCACTTCTTTACTTGTTTCCTCACTTTGTTTCCTCACTTTGTTTCCTCACTTGTTTCCTTGTTTCCTCACTTGTTTCCTCCCTTGTTTCCTCCCTTGTTTCCTCACTTGTTTCCTTGTTTCCTCACTTCTTTCCTTGTTTCCTCACTTGTTTCCTTGTTTCCTCACTTGTTTCCTTCTTTCCTCACTTGTTTCCTTGTTTCCTCACTTGTTTCCTTGTTTCCTCACTTTGTTTCCTCACTTGTTTCCTTCTTTCCTCACTCGTTTCTTTGTTTCCTCACTTGTTTCTTTGTTTCCTCACTTGTTTCCTCACTTGTTTCCTCACTTTGTTTCCTCACTTGTTTCCTACTTGTTTCCTCACTTCTTGTTTCCTCACTTGTTTCCTCACTTGTTTCCTCACTTGTTTCTTCCTTTGTTTCCTCACTTGTTTCCTTTGTTTCCTCACTTGTTTCCTCCTTGTTTCCTTGTTTCCTCACTTATTTCCTTGTTTCCTCACTTGTTTCCTCACTTGTTTCCTCACGTGTTTCCTCACTTGTTTCCTTCTTTCCTCACTTGTTTCCTTGTTTCCTCACTTGATTCTTTGTTTCCTCACTTCTTACCTTGTTTCCTCACTTGTTTCCTTGTTTCCTCACTTGTTTCCTTGTTTCCTCACTTTGTTTCCTCACTTGTTTCCTTGTTTCCTCACTTGTTTCCTTGTTTCACTTTGTTTCCTCACTTGTTTCCTCACTTGTTTCCTTGTTTCCTCACTTTGTTTCCTCACTTGTTTCTTTGTGTCCTCACTTGTTTCCTCACTTGTTTCCTCACTTGTTTCCTCACTTGTCTCCTCACTTGTCTCCTTGTTTCCTCACTTGTTTCCTTGTTTCCTCACTTCTTTCCTTGTTTCCTCACTTGTTTCCTTCTTTCCTCACTTCTTTCCTTGTTTCCTCCCTTGTTTCCTTGTTTCCTCACTTGTTTCCTTCTTTCCTCACTTCTTTCCTTGTTTCCTTGTTTCCTCACTTGTTTCCTTGTTTTCTCACTTGTTTCCTCACTTGTTTCCTCACTTGTTTCCTTGTTTTCTCACTTTGTTTCCTCACTTGTTTCCTCACTTGTTTCCTCACTTGTTTCTTTGTTTCCTCACTTGTTTCCTCACTTGTTTCCTCACTTGTTTCTTTGTTTCCTCACTTGTTTCCTCACTTGTTTCCTCACTTGTTTCGTTGTTTCCTCACTTGTTTCCTTGTTTCCTCCCTTGTTTCCTTGTTTCCTCACTTGTTTCCTTCTTTCCTCACTTCTTTCCTTGTTTCCTTGTTTCCTCACTTATTTCCTTGTTTCCTCACTTGTTTCCTCACTCCTCACGTCTCACCTTGTTTCCTCACTTGTTTCTTTGTTTCCTCACTTCTTTCCTTGTTTCCTCACTTTGTTTCCTCACTTTGTTTCCTCACTTGTTTCCTTGTTTCCTCACTTGTTTCCTTGTTTCCTCCCTTGTTTCCTCACTTGTTTCCTCACTTGTTTCCTCCCTTGTTTCCTCACTTGTTTCCTTGTTTCCTCACTTCTTTCCTTGTTTCCTCACTTGTTTCCTTCTTTCCTCACTTCTTTCCTTGTTTCCTCCCTTGTTTCCTTGTTTCCTCACTTGTTTCCTTCTTTCCTCACTTCTTTCCTTGTTTCCTTGTTTCCTCACTTGTTTCCTTGTTTTCTCACTTGTTTCCTCACTTGTTTCCTCACTTGTTTCCTTGTTTTCTCACTTTGTTTCCTCACTTTGTTTCCTCACTTGTTTCCTCACTTGTTTCTTTGTTTCCTCACTTGTTTCCTCACTTGTTTCCTCACTTGTTTCTTTGTTTCCTCACTTGTTTCCTCACTTGTTTCCTCACTTGTTTCCTTGTTTCCTCACTTGTTTCCTTGTTTCCTCACTTGTTTCACTTGTTTCCTTTGTTTCCTCACTTGTTTCACTTGTTTCCTTTGTTTCCTCACTTGTTTCCTTTGTTTCCTCACTTGTTTCCTTGTTTTCTCACTTTGTTTCCTCTTTGTTTCCTCACTTGTTTCCTCACTCCTCACGTCTTACCTTGTTTCCTCACTTGTTTCTTTGTTTCCTCACTTGTTTCCTTGTTTCCTCACTTGTTTCCTTGTTTCCTCACTTTGTTTCCTCACTTGTTTCCTTGTTTCCTCACTTGTTTCCTTGTTTCCTCCCTTGTTTCCTCACTTGTTTCCTCACTTGTTTCCTCCCTTGTTTCCTCACTTGTTTCCTTGTTTCCTCACTTGTTTCCTCACTTGTTTCCTTGTTTCCTCACTTGTTTCCTCACTTATTTCCTTGTTTCCTCACTTATTTCCTTGTTTCCTCACTTATTTCCTTGTTTCCTCACTTGTTTCTTTGTTTCCTCACTTGTTTCCTTGTTTCCTCACTTGTTTCCTCACTTGTTTCCTTGTTTCCTCACTTATTTCCTTGTTTCCTCACTTATTTCCTTGTTTCCTCACTTATTTCCTTGTTTCCTCACTTGTTTCTTTGTTTCCTCACTTTGTTTCCTCACTTCTTTCCTTGTTTCCTCACTTGTTTCCTTCTTTCCTCACTTCTTTCCTTGTTTCCTCCCTTGTTTCCTTGTTTCCTCACTTGTTTCCTTCTTTCCTCACTTCTTTCCTTGTTTCCTTGTTTCCTCACTTATTTCCTTGTTTCCTCACTTGTTTCCTCACTTGTTTCCTCACTCCTCACGTCTCACCTTGTTTCCTCACTTGTCTCCTCACTTGTCTCCTTGTTTCCTCACTTGTTTCTTTGTTTCCTCACTTCTTTCCTTGTTTCCTCACTTGTTTCCTTCTTTCCTCACTTCTTTCCTTGTTTCCTCCCCTCACTTGTTTCCCTTTGTTTCCTCTTCCTTGTTTCCTCACTCCTCCTTGTTTCACTTTGTTTCCTCACTTGTTTCCTTCTTTCCTCACTTCTTTCCTTGTTTCCTTGTTTCCTCTTGTTTCCTCACTTGTTTCCTCTTGTTTCCTCACTTGTTTCCTTGTTTCCTCACTTGTTTCCTCACTTGTTTCCTCACTTGTTTCCTCACTTGTTTCCTCACTCCTCACGTCTCACCTTGTTTCCTCACTTGTCTCCTCACTTGTCTCCTTGTTTCCTCACTTGTTTCTTTGTTTCCTCACTTCTTTCCTTGTTTCCTCACTTTGTTTCCTCACTTTGTTTCCTCACTTTGTTTCCTCACTTGTTTCCTTGTTTCCTCACTTGTTTCCTCACTTGTTTCCTCACTTGTTTCCTCACTTGTTTCCTTGTTTCCTCACTTGTTTCCTTGTTTCCTCACTTGTTTCCTTGTTTCCTCACTTGTTTCCTCACTTGTTTCCTCACTTGTTTCCTTGTTTCCTCACTTCTTTCCTTGTTTCCTCACTTGTTTCCTTCTTTCCTCACTTGTTTCCTTGTTTCCTCACTTGTTTCCTCACTTGTTTCCTTGTTTCCTCACTTTGTTTCCTCACTTGTTTCCTTGTTTCCTCACTTGTTTCCTTGTTTCCTCACTTGTTTCCTCACTTGTTTCCTCACTTGTTTCCTTGTTTCCTCACTTTGTTTCCTCACTTGTTTCTTTGTTTCCTCACTTGTTTCCTCACTTGTTTCCTCACTTGTCTCCTCACTTGTCTCCTTGTTTCCTCACTTGTTTCCTTGTTTCCTCACTTCTTTCCTTGTTTCCTCACTTGTTTCCTTCTTTCCTCACTTCTTTCCTTGTTTCCTCACTTGTTTCCTTCTTTCCTCACTTCTTTCCTTGTTTCCTTGTTTCCTCCCTTGTTTCCTTGTTTCCTCACTTCTTTCCTTGTTTCCTCACTTGTTTCCTCACTTGTTTCCTTGTTTCCTCACTTTGTTTCCTCACTTGTTTCTTTGTTTCCTCACTTGTTTCCTCACTTGTTTCCTCACTTGTTTCCTCACTTGTTTCCTCACTTGTTTACTCACTTGTTTCCTTGTTTCCTCACTTTGTTTCCTCACTTGTTTCTTTGTTTCCTCACTTGTTTCCTCACTTGTTTCCTCACTTGTTTCCTCACTTGTTTCCTTGTTTCCTCACTTCTTTCCTTGTTTCCTCACTTCTTTCCTTCTTTCCTCACTTGTTTCCTTGTTTCCTCACTTGTTTCCTCACTTGTTTCCTTGTTTCCTCACTTCTTTCCTTGTTTCCTCACTTGTTTCCTTGTTTCCTCACTTGTTTCCTCACTTGTTTCTTTGTTTCCTCACTTGTGTCCTCACTTGTTTCCTCACTTGTTTCCTCACTTGTTTCCTTGTTTCCTCACTTGTTTCCTCACTTGTCTCCTTACTTGTCTCCTTGTTTCCTCACTTCTTTCCTTGTTTCCTCACTTGTTTCCTTGTTTCCTCACTTGTTTCCTTCTTTCCTCCCTTCTTTCCTTGTTTCCTCACTTGTTTCCTCACTTGTTTCCTCACTTGTTTCCTCACTTGTTTCCTCACTTGTTTCCTTGTTTCCTCCCTTGTTTCCTCACACCAGAGTGAGTGAAGTTGTTTTTTCCTGCTGAATACTTTCACTTATTAATATGAAAATGGAGAGACAGCTCCATCCACTTTACGCCGTGCGCCTCCTGCTTTCACGGTTCAAATCAGATGAGATGGCGTTCCATGTCTCACGTCTCCGTCTCACTCTGCTCCTCTTTGTGTCAGAATCCAGAGGCCGAGGACGAGGAGCCGTCACTGCAGAGGTGAGGCCTTCAGGTGGGGGAGGAGCTTGTGTCAGGTGGGGGAGGAGCTTGTGTCAGGTGTCAGTCAGGTGGAGGAGGAGCTTGTGTCAGGTGGAGGAGGAGCTTGTGTCAGTGGAGGAGGAGCTTGTGTCAGTGGAGGAGGAGCTTTTGTCAGGTGGAGGAGGAGCTTGTGTCAGGTGTCAGTCAGGGAGGAGGAGCTTGTGTCAGGGGGGGAGGAGCTTGTGTCAGGTGGGGGAGGAGCTTGTGTCAGGGGGGGAGGAGCTTGTGTCAGGTGTCAGTCAGGTGGGGGAGGAGCTTGTGTCAGGTGGGGGAGGAGCTTGTGTCAGTCATGTGGGGGAGGAGCTTGTGTCAGTGGGGGAGGAGCTTGTGTCAGTGGGGGAGGAGCTTGTGTCAGTGGGGGAGGAGCCTGAGTCAGTGGGGGAGGAGCATGTGTCAGTGGGGGAGGTGCTCGTATCAGTGGAGGAGGAGCTCGTGTCAGTGGGGGAGGAGCCTGTGTCAGTGGGGGAGGAGCCTGTGTCAGTGGGGGAGGAGCATGTGTCAGTGGGGGAGGGGCTCGTATCAGTGGAGGAGGAGCTTGTGTCAGTGGGGGAGGAGCCTGTGTCAGTGGGGGAGGAGCTTGTGTCAGTGGGGGAGGAGCCTGTGTCAGTGGGGGAGGAGCTTGTGTCAGTGGGGGAGGAGCTTGTGTCAGTGGGGGAGGAGCTTGTGTCAGTGAGGTAGAAGCCTGTGTCAGTGGGGGAGGAGCTTGTGTCAGTGGGGGAGGAGCCTCTGTCAATGGGGGAGGAGCCTGTCAGTGGGGGAGGAGCCTGTGTCAGTGGGGGAGGAGCCTGTGTCAGTGGGGGAGGAGCCTGTGTCAGTGGGGGAGGAGCCTGTGTCAGTGGAGGAGGAGCCTCTGTCAGTGGGGGAGGAGCCTGTGTCATGTTAAATCCTTGTTTCCTCAGAGCTCTGCTCCACCTCAGTCGCCTGAAGCTTCTCGTGGACAAACCTGAAGAAGAAGCTCAGAAGCTCCACAGACTCGACCCAGACGTCTGTGACGAGGAGAGAGACGAGGGGCGCTTCTCCTCCTGCTCCGTGGACGACCAACAGGGGGCGCCACGAGGGCAGCACGACCTCTGACCTCTGACCTCTGACCTCAAACATGAGTCTGAGCGTTCACCCTGAGGTAGAACACGTGCACTCACTGTCTGTGCCAAATACATTCACAAATACAATTGTTTTAAAATAGCGCCTCCTGCAGGACGATAGCACCTCCTGTTTCTCTGTATTTATTTCTGTAAATCTGGGGTTTGTCGTGTTTTGTTTCTGGACATTTCTCAATAAAGTCTGTACTTTTTACAGTAAAACTGGTGGGACTGTGATCATTAAAACGACTGAAGAGTGAAGTGTATCGTCTGATCCACAGACTCATGATCAGGGTTTGACATCAGACGTTTGTCATTACATTTGCAATTTATGTGGAATTTAAAACTATTTGTTGTATTATTGTTCAAACATGTGTGTATATACATATATATGTATGTGTGTGTATATATATATATATATGTATATATGTGTATGTGTATATATATATATATATATGTATATGTGCTGCTGTCTGCGAGGCTCGAGGTAATGCTGCTTAATGAGCTGTCCATGTTCTCGAGTGCTGATTGGTTTATATTCCATTCTCTTTGTCTGTTTGTGGTCCTGTCTTATGAACAGACAGATGTTTTCAGAGTCTGGCTCTGCTCCCTGAGGGCGCCAGTGAAGGAGTTGCCAGATCAGGAGTCGCCGGTTACTTTTGCTCAGACCTGATGCTGGAAACACAAACAGTTGGTGCAGGCGCAGAGCGTCAGGCAAGACACACAACAAACATGGCACACAAGCATTTCCAGGATAAAATGTTCACACATTATATTTTGATAATAGTAATACAAATGTAACCCTTCAGTTCTGAAATCCTTCGACGTGTGACGTGGCTCAGAGAACCTTCTGCTGTTTTTAAGTCCATCAATGATCCCAGACTCTCTGTGTCGCTCAATAACATCAGGACCATAACAAGTCCTGTTTAAAGCCTGTGATTCCCTCTGCAGCCAGTAGAGGGAGCCACAGTCACATGTTACTCTGGTGATAACCTTTGTTTGTTTTATTTATTTCAATGGGACAGCATGTATTAATGAACAGTTTACGCTGTGAATACACCAGATTTAGCTCAGGGCTCATTTCCATCCGTCGTCCCAGAAGACAAGAATAAAAACAAATAAATGTCCAACTGTATACGATGCACACATTTAACATAAAACAGAAACAACGCACAGTTAGACAATAATCAGTTAAAATGACATGAATCTAGGAAAATGTGCTTTAAATTAATAACACACACACACACACATACACTGTACACACACACACACACACACACACACACACACACATCTTTGACAGTTAAATCATTCTTTTAGTCATATTGTTCTTTGTAAAAACATTTTATTTTTCATTCTAAAACATGAGACGTCAAAGTGCAGACATTCAAGAGCAGGTTTAACTCTCACATTTACTCTGCTTTTGTCGTTCAAACCCCTGATGGACGGTGAGGGCCGTCAGACCGACCGTCAGACCGACCGTCAGACCGACCGTCAGACCGACCGTCAGACCGACCCTCAGACCGACCGTCAGACCGACCCTCAGACCGACCCTCAGACCGACCGTCAGACCGACCGTCAGACCGACCCTCAGACCGACCGTAAGACCGACCGTCAGACCGACCGTCAGACCGACCCTCAGACCGACCGTCAGACCGACCGTCAGACCGACCGTCAGACCGACCGTCAGACCGACCGTCAGACCGACCGTCAGACCGACCGGCCAGACCGACCCTCAGACCGACCGTCAGACCGACCGTCAGACCGACCGTCAGACCGACCGTCAGACCGACCGTCAGACCGACCGTCAGACCGACCGTCAGACCGACCCTCAGACCGACCCTCAGACCGACCGTCAGACCGACCGTCAGACCGACCCTCAGACCGACCCTCAGACCGACCCTCAGACCGACCCTCAGACCGACCCTCAGACCGACCCTCAGACCGACCCTCAGACCGACCCTCAGACCGACCCTCAGACCGACCCTCAGACCGACCGTCAGACCGACCGTCAGACCGACCGTCAGACCGACCCTCAGACCGACCCTCAGACCGACCGTCAGACCGACCCTCAGACCGACCGTCAGACCGACCGTCAGACCGACCGTCAGACCGACCGTCAGACCGACCGTCAGACCGACCGTCAGACCGACCCTCAGACCGACCGTCAGACCGACCCTCAGACCGACCCTCAGACCGAACGTCAGACCGACCGACCGTCAGACCGACCCTCAGACCGACCGTCAGACCGACCCTCAGACCGACCGTCAGACCGACCTTCAGACCGACCCTCAGACCGACCGTCAGACCGACCCTCAGACCGACCTTCAGACCGACCCTCAGACCGACCGTCAGACCGACCCTCAGACCGACCGTCAGACCGACCGTCAGACCGACCTTCAGACCGACCCTCAGACCGGTGGATGGTGAGGACCGTCAGACCGACCCTCAGACCGACCCTCAGACCGACCGTCAGACCGATCGTCAGACCGACCCTCAGACCGACCGTCAGACCGACCTTCAGACCGACCGTCAGACCGACCGTCAGACCGACCGTCAGACCGACCCTCAGACCGAACGTCAGACCGACCCTCAGACCGACCCTCAGACCGATCGTCAGACCGACCGACCGTCAGACCGACCCTCAGACCGACCGTCAGACCGACCCTCAGACCGACCGTCAGACCGACCGTCAGACCGACCTTCAGACCGACCCTCAGACCGACCGTCAGACCGACCGTCAGACCGACCGTCAGACCGACCCTCAGACCGACCCTCAGACCGACCCTCAGACCGACCCTCAGACCGACCGTCAGACCGACCCTCAGACCGGTGGATGGTGAGGACCGTCAGACCGACCCTCAGACCGACCGTCAGACCGACCCTCAGACCGACCGTCAGACCGACCGTCAGACCGGTGGATGGTTCTCTCGGTCCGTGCGCCTCCAGAGCCGCACCAGTCCGTCTGTTCCCGCCGACAGCAGCGTCTCCCCCTGGTGGTCGTAGCGGGCGCTGCACACCTGTCCCACGTGGCCGCTCAGCTCGGTCACGTGACCCGCGCTCGGCCGCAGCACGCGCACCTGCCCGTCGGCCCCGGCGACCGCCACCTCCTCGCTCCCGCCGGGGCGGAAGCTCACCTGATTGGCTCCCGCGGCCGAGGTGTGGGCGGAGCCGAGCGGCGAGCAAAGAGAACGAACGTCCCAAAGATGAACGACTCCACCGGCGTCACAGGAGGCAACGACGCCACCTGCAGGAGAGACAAGGGTCAGAAACCCCCACAGGGTCAGAAACCCCCCACAGGGTCAGACACCCCCACAGGGTCAGAAACCCCCCACAGGGTCAGAAACCCCCCACAGGGTCAGAAACCCCCCATAGGGCCAGACGCCCCCACAGGGTCAGAAACCCCCCATAGGGCCAGACGCCCCCACAGGGTCAGAAACCCCCCATAGGGCCAGACGCCCCCCACAGGGTCAGAAACCCCCCACAGGGTCAGACACCCCCCACAGACACCAGTGGTCTTTACCCGTGCGGTCGGTGGTCGGCGGTCGGTGGTCGGCGGTCCTTACCCGTGCGATCGGTGGTCGGCGGTCCTTACCCGTGCGGTCGGTGGTTGGCGGTCCTTACCCGTGCGGTCTGTGGTCTGTGGTCGGCGGTCGGTGGTCGGTGGTCTGTGGTCGGTGGTCGGTGGTCTTTACCCGTGCGGTCGGCAGTCGGTGGTCGGCGGTCTGTGGTCGGCGGTCTGTGGTCTGTGGTCGGCGGTCTGTGGTCGGCGGTCTGTGGTCGGCGGTCGGCGGTCTGTGGTCTGTGGTCGGCGGTCGGTGGTCTGTGGTCGGTGGTCTTTACCCGTGCGGTCGGCGGTCGGTGGTCGGTGGTCTGTGGTCGGCGGTCTGTGGTCTGTGGTCGGCGGTCTGTGGTCTGTGGTCTGTGGTCGGCGGTCGGTGGTCGGTGGTCTGTGGTCGGTGGTCGGTGGTCTTTACCCGTGCGGTCGGCGGTCGGTGGTCGGTGGTCTGTGGTCGGCGGTCTGTGGTCGGTGGTCCTTACCCGTGCGGTCTGTGGTCGGCGGTCTGTGGTCGGCGGTCTGTGGTCTGTGGTCGGTGGTCTTTACCCGTGCGGTCGGCGGTCGGTGGTCGGTGGTCTGTGGTCGGCGGTCTGTGGTCGGTGGTCGGCGGTCCTTACCCGTGCGGTCGGAGCTGCAGTGGTTGATGGCGCTCTGGTGACCCTTTATGGCCCGTGCACTGGTCTTCGTTCTTACGTCCCACAGGACGAGGGTCCCGTCGCGTCCCGAGCTCATCAGGAGGTGCTCGGAGCGCGGCAGGAAGTGCACGGAGCTGACGGCGTTTCCGTGACGACGCAGGGTGTGGGCGTGGCCTGTGGGCAGGTCCCAGAGGCGGACGGTGCGGTCGGACGAAGCGGAGGCGACGACGAGGCCCGAGCGATGGAACGAGCAGCACCAGGTGGAGCTCAGGTGTCCGGGAAGAGAGAGGAGACAGCGCCCCCTGTGGAGCTCCCACACACGCACCTGAGGAAGAGGAGGAGCTTAGAGAGGAGGCCCGCCCCCTGTGGAGCTCCCACACACGCACCTGAGGAAGAGGAGGAGCTTAGAGTGGAGGCTCCGCCCCCTGTGGAGCTCCCACACACGCACCTGAGGAAGAGGAGGAGCTTAGAGAGGAGGCCCGCCCCCTGTGGAGCTCCCACACACGCACCTGAGGAAGAGGAGGAGCTTAGAGAGGAGGCCCGCCCCCTCCACACACGCACCTGAGGAAGAGGAGGAGCTTAGAGAGGAGGCCCGCCCCCTCCACACACGCACCTGAGGAAGAGGAGGAGCTTAGAGAGGAGGCCCCGCCCCTGTGGAGCTCCCACACACACACATTACCGTGTGAACGTACCGTGGCGTCTCCGCTCGTCGTGGCGAGTCTTTCTCCGTCTGGACTGAAGCAGCAGCTCGTCAGCCAATCAGAGTGTCCCTCTCCGGAGAGCAGCAGCGCCCCCACCTGGACACACGCCACACGACAGAATCAAAGACAGGATTCACTCGGGACGAAGAACAATCATCCTGTTTTTATTGCTATTATTTGATTGGTCGGTCCCATCTCTTACCGTCTCCTGATTGGTCGGTCCCGTCTCTTACCGTCTCCTGATTGGTCGGTCCCGTCTCTTACCTTCTCCTGATTGGTCGGTCCTGTCTCTTACCGTCTCCTGATTGGTTGGTCCTGTCCTGATTGGTCGGTCCTGTCTCTTACCGTCTCCTGATTGGTTGGTCCTGTCCTGATTGGTCGGTCCTGTCTCTTACCGTCTCCTGATTGGTCGGTCCCGTCTCTTACCGTCTCCTGATTGGTCGGTCCCGTCTCTTACCGTCTCCTGATTGGTCGGTCCTGTCTCTTACCGTCTCCTGATTGGTCGGTCCCGTCTCTTACCGTCTCCTGATTGGTCGGTCCCGTCTCTTACCGTCTCCTGATTGGTCGGTCCCATCTCTTACCGTCTCCTGATTGGTCGGTCCCGTCTCTTACCGTCTCCTGATTGGTCGGTCCTGTCTCTTACCGTCTCCTGATTGGTCGGTCCCGTCTCTTACTGTCTCCTGATTGGTCGGTCCTGTCTCTTACGTCTCCTGATTGGTCGGTCCTGTCTCTTACGTCTCCTGATTGGTCGGTCCTGTCTCTTACGTCTCCTGATTGGTCGGTCCTGTCTCTTACTGTCTCCTGATTGGTCGGTCCTGTCTCTTACCGTCTCCTGATTGGTCGGTCCTGTCTCTTACCGTCTCCTGATTGGTCGGTAGCTCCCACAGCCTCCACGTGCGGTCGTCGCTGCTCGAGGCCAGGAGCCGTCTGATTGGATGGACCTCGATGTTGCTGATTGGCTGATGATGCGCTCTGATGGAGCATGACAGGGTGAAGTGGGCGGGGCCTGTGTTTTCCTCACAGACCCTCTGCTCTTCGCTCCTCGTCCTGTGTCTCGGGTTGGTTTCACTTTTATCTGCGGTGGATCCTGAATCCTGGGGTTTGTCGAGGGCTGAGCCGTTTGTTCCACTTTGTCCTGGAAACAGAAACGACGATTAACGTGAGACGCAGCAGGTGAACGAGTGATTTCACTTGTACACTTCTCCTGTGGTTACTCACATAAATGTAAGAAAAAAATTATGTTTGTTAAAGGACCTGTACCTCATTTTGAACGTGAGACAGGAACACATTTTAGTTTGAGCCGTTAGCCCGGTTAACGGTAATTTGTGTGATTTTATAAACGGTAGAAAAGAACATTTCCTTCTATTTTATTTAAATACTGATAATAATTCAGTTCTGTCTGTGATTATGTGACATTTTAGAAAAAGGCTGCAGTACCTCACACGACCACTAATCAATCTGGGACACAGACAGAGGGGGCGGGGCTTATCCAGTTCATTTAATACATCCACGAGCAGACCTTATTGTTGAGCTCCGCCCCGTGTGAACTACAACGAAACTAGATGGCGGCGCCCAGGAAACTTCAGGAATAAAGTGTATAATGGCATTTCTTTTGTAAGACCAGGTGCACAGGAAGTGATGTCGTTGCGTGTGTTCAGCTCGAGCTGAAGCGTGTTCAGCGTCACAAACACGGACTAAAGACACAACCTGAAGAGTCACTGAAGTGAGAGAAAAGTGACCGAAAAACACAAAAACAATACACAATGTGAACTCCTCCCTGACCTCTGACCCCCATGCACTCACCTGACCCCGGCTCCGCCTCTCCCTGCCGTAGCTCCGCCTCTCTCAGTATCTGCTGCATCTCCATGGTGACCAGCGTCCTGGCCCGGAGCGCGGTCCGGTGGGCGCGGGTCAGTCCGGTCAGCGCGGGCCCCAGTCGCTCCCGATGCTCCTTCAGCCGCGCCGCGTCCGCACACAGCGCCCCCTTCTGGCACTCCGTGCGCGCGCTCTGCTCGCGGTGGAAGTCCCGCTCGCGCTGGAGACGCAGCAGAGTCCGGTTCAGGTCCAAGACCCGGCCCCGCAGAAGCCCCGCCTCCTCGCGCACCCGCGCCAGCTCCGATTGGAGGAGAGTCTGCTGCGTCAGAGCGTCAGGGACAAATCTGAGGAAAGACAAAACAAAACACGAACAATCGGATCTAAATCCTCCTGATACTCTTTAATCCTGAGAGCAAAACACATCTAACTGACAAAAGTGACTGCCATGCACCGAAACACGGAAAAACACGGCAACAACGTGACTAACACCAACAAAAAATGTAACTAAAACGACAAAAACGTTACTAAAAGTCACAAAAATTCAACTTAAGAAGCGACAAAAATCGGGAAACAGGACACTTGAAGCAGATCATACAGTTTTGTGCCAAAGCTCAGTGGAAACTCATCTAAAGCTACCCCTGGACTGGCCCGGTGGCCCGGTGGGCCGGTGGGCCGGTGCACTTTTGGGCCGGTCATTGTCAGAGCAGCGTGAACACCGCAGAACACCGACCTGAGCTCACATCGACCTGAGCTCACACCAACCTGACCTGAGCTCACATCGACCTGAGCTCACGCCGACCTGAGCTCACATCGACCTGAGCTCACACCGACCTGAGCTCACATCGACCTGAGCTCACGCCGACCTGAGCTCACGCCGACCTGAGCTCACATCGACCTGAGCTCACACCAACCTGACCTGAGCTCACATCGACCTGAGCTCACATGTATGCATTTAGTTACTGTCAGAGAAAAAAGTGCCTTTGTCACTTTTCTGTCGCTTCTTGTCACATTTTTGTGGCACTTACTCAGTTTGAGTCACATTCTGTTGTTTTAACGTGCTTTTTACTTTCACTTTTGGTCGCCTTTTGTCTCTTTCAGTGACTCTTTTCCACTTAAACCTTTCACCTGTGTTTTTTCACTTTAATTCCTGGTTTTGTTGCGTTTTCTTTCTTTTTGTTGCGTTCTTATCGTTCCTGTTTTGGCGATGATGATCCTGTTTCTGTGGGACTCACCTTCTCTGGCGCCGGTCCTGGTCCTGGTCCTGGTCCTGGTCCTGGTTCTGGTACCACTCTCGCTGGAAACAGTCCAGAGTCCGGACTAGACCCTGTCGCTGGAGGAAGTTCCGCAGAAAGTCGTCCACCGACTCTGGAATGGCACCCACAACCCGCGGCCGCGCCCTGAAACGCAGAGAGGCGTCTGAGAAACCCCGAGTCCAGGACGGGACGGTGAGCCACGCCGTCCCAGACCGTGGGCCCCTCTGGGTCTGGGCTCGAGACACATGAAAACAAAGAGAAGTGAAGCTCAAACACATTCAAGGCTGAGTGTTTGACAGTTTAAGGCGAGATCCTGCAGGAACAAGGCGTCCTCTGGAGGGTTTGGTCTCAGCTCGAGCGAAAACAACGACGGAGGAGGAGTCTGCGTCGATTAAAGGACGGGTTTGAGTCTGAAGCTAAAGGTCAGCACTAATGGACTTAAATATGAAGCGGACAAACCTGATGACATTATAAATTAAATTAACATCGTTGGCATTATCTTAAAGGAGCTGCACAGCAAAAAATTTAAATCTATCCAAGCTTAAAATGGCTTGAATTTATCATTTTGATCTGGATTTGAGTAGATTTGACTCGATATTTGACTCGATGAGATTTAATTGCTGATGTGATGCAGAATATTTCGCTGGTTTCAAGGTATTTCTGACTGACTGTACGATAATTTTGCTTCAAATAATAAAATACATTTGTCAGTGGGTCAGTAAAATGATCTTAACCACTGACAGATAATTTGGATTGAAATAAGAAATAATGTATAGAAACAAGTCACAAATGGATTGAAACAAGTAAAATAATCTAGTTCCATCAAATGAATCGTCTGCTCTGATCTTAACGAGTCAAAACGTCTGAAATTCAGATTAATCTCCTCAAATCAAGATGTTTGAACTCATCTAGAACTTCATTATTTCAGTGTGTCCCTGATTTTTACTGTTGTCAAACTGAACTAGTCCATGTTCCTGTTTTTTTGCCTGAAACAAAGTAAATACAGCTCCAGATCCTGGATGAGGTTCACCCATCGCTGAGCTGTTTGGATTGAGATTGAATGTTGAACAGAACGTTCTGTGAAGCCGACATTAAACAACTGAACGTGTTTTTATGGATGTATTTACACAAACACACTCTGGGACGGGCTTTGGACACAGCAGGACACTCTCAAAGGACAAGGAAACCACTGGGGGGTTTATCAATGTTTTTTAAAAGTTATTTCCAAAACCTTTGTATTTTTGATACATTCATTCAATACAAAAATAATAATCATGATTTTTAAAAGCACCATTTTGAATTCATCCTCAGGTTTAATCATAGTTCTGATGGAGCGTCCCACCTGAGCGTCAGTGGAACTGTAAACCCTCCCGTGACCTGGAGCTGGACCTGACTCTCAGATCAAAGTCACAGACAAGAATCAGCACAAACACTGAACCATTAACCTCCACAGACACCATGGAAACACGTGTTACAGGATCATTCACAGTTAGCGTTAGCGTTAGCCAAACTGTTCACACGAGCTCAGCTGGACGCTCTGAGGGCGGAGCTTATGTCTTTCAAGTGGAAATAACAGACTTCCAGTGCACAGAACTATAATAAAACCTGAAGATGAATCCAAAATGGCCGCCCTGTTCCTCCCTGTGGCCTGAGCTCATTGGCTCATGAGTCATGACCCCAAAAAAGTTTCTTACTTCTGCATTTACTTCCTGATACGGAGGCGGCCATCTTTGATTTACTTCCTGATACGGAGGCGGCCATCTTTGTTTTACTTCCTGTTAAGGAGGCTGCCATCTTTGTTTTAATTCCTGATACGTAGGCTGCCATCTTTGTTTTACTTCCTGACATCTGAGGCTGCCATCTTTGCTTTACTTTCTGATACGGAGGCGGCCATCTTTGTTTTACTTCCTGATCTGAGGCGGCCATCTTTGTTTTACTTCCTGATACGGAGGCGGCCATCTTTGCTTTAGGGCGCCACGTGACCACAATCCCCCACTTCATATAAAAACGGTAATTTGTGTGATTTTAGAAACAGTAGAAAAGAACATTTCCTTCTATTTTATTTAAATACTGATAATAATTCAGTCCTGTCTGTGATTATAATGTGACATTTTAGAAAAAGGCTGCAGTACCTCACACGACCACTAATCAACCTGGGACACAGACAGAGGGGGCGTGGCTTATCCAGTTCATTTAATACATCCATGTTCCAGTGTCTGGAACACAGCGATGGCTTTATCCAATGAGAGAAGCAGGATGTACACGTTAGCATGCTAATGTTTGTTAGCTTTAGCGCTCTGGTGAAAAGTGCTTTAAACTCATGGAGTGAATATCTAACATGGACGGCATTAAAGTGAGAGTTTAACATAAACAGTTTGGTTTTTCACTTTTCAAAACAGTAAAAATCAGGTGCAGCACCTTTAAAGACAGTGTTTTTACCGTTCGCACAGAATGATATGGAGGAGGGGCTGCACTACTTTAACTCTTCTCAAAAAATCTCTGTCTAAATTATACTTTTTTACTGTTTTTGCTGAAGTAAAGGTTGTTTTTGCCGTTTGCTCTTTTTGTCTTTGGTTCTTTTACTTCTTTGACGACGCTCTCCAGCTCTGACGGTTTTAAAGCGACAGGTTCATCATGTCCTTTATTTGTTGTAACCTGATGACATCACACTGGGACAGTTTGTGCATAATTTACACAAAATAAAGTCCTTTTTTAAATATGTATTTTTATTTGTAAATTTAAAAATAAATCACTGACATTTGGTTGGTGGTTGCTGTGGTAAAGTCCTAGTGTGATGTCATCATTTATGACCAGGAAGTAAAACAAAAACCTAAACAAAGGCTAAACGGGGATAAATGTGTGACGTATTTTATCCAAATGTAAAATATATTTATCTGAAGTGCATTTGAGTGAAATGGTCAGAGTCTGAAATGGAAGAGAAACTCAAAAAAGACACAAACCTGGTCCAGCCCTGACCCTGGACCGGACTCGGCTCCTCACGTCCTTCACCCATGTCTCCTCTGGCCTCGTCTCCTCTGTCCTTGTCTCCTCTGGCCTCGTCTCCTCTCTCCTTGTCTCCTCTCTCCTTGTGTCCTTGTCTCCTCTGTCCTTGTCTCCTCAGTCCTTGTGTCCTTGTCTCCTCTCTCGTCTCCTCTCCTTGTCTCCTCGTCTTCTTTCACACTGTCATCTCGACTGTCACCTTTCTTTTGTTTACATGTTTCTATGACAACAGCAGCAGTTGAGCACTTCCTGTTACAGGTTTCTAAGCAACAAAACCAAACCAAGTCCAAAACAGGACTAACCCAGGACCAGAGCGAGTCCTGGGTCTGACCCGGGACCAGAGCGAGTCCAGGGTCTGAGTCGGGATCAGAGCGAGTCCAGGGTCAGACCCGGGACCAGAGCGAGTCCTGGGTCAGACCCGGGACCAGAGCGAGTGCAGGTTCTGACCCGGGACCAGAGCGAGTCCTGGGTCTGACCCGGGACCAGAGCGAGTGCAGGTTCTGACCCGGGACCAGAGCGAGTCCTGAGTCTGACCCGGGACCAGAGCGAGTCCTGGGTCTGACCCGGGACCAGAGCGAGTCCAGGGTCTGACCCGGGACCAGAGCGAGTCCTGGGTCTGACCCGGGACCAGACTGAGCGAACGACACTGTATGGGCTCTGTGCACAACAGTACCTTGTTAGCTCAGAGTTAGCTTAGTACTTGCTCAGTGTTAGCTCAGTGCTAGCTGAGAGTTAGCTCCGTGCTAGCTCAGTGTTAGTTCTCAGAGTTAGCTTAGTGCTAGCTAAGTGTTAGTTCAGAGTTAGCTCAGTGCTAGCTCAGGGTTAGCTCAGTGTTAGCTCTCAGAGTTAGCTTAGTACTTGCTCAGTGTTAGCTCAGTGTTAGCTCTCAGAGTTAGCTTAGTGCTAGCTAAGTGTTAGTTCAGAGTTAGCTCAGTGCTAGCTCAGGGTTAGCTCAGTGTTAGCTAAGTAATTGCTCAGTGTTAGCTCACCTCAGAGTTAGCTGAGTGCTAGCTCAGTGTTAGCTCTCAGAGTTAGCTTAGTGCTAGCTAACGCTGAGTGCTAGCTCAGTGTTAGCTCTCAGAGTTAGCTTAGTGCTAGCTAAGTGTTAGTTCAGAGTTAGCTCAGTGCTAGCTCAGGGCTAGCCCAGTGTTAGCTGAGAGTTAGCTCAGTGATAGCTCCGTGTTATTAGTGCTTGCTCAGTGTTAGCTCTCAGTGTTAGCTCAGGTCAGTGTTAGTGCTCAAAGTTAGTTCAGTGTTAGCCTCGAGTTAGCTTAGTGCTTGCTCAGTGTTAAGTCAGAGTTAGCTCATTGTTATGCTGAGAAATAGCTCAGTGCTAGCTCAGTGTTAGCTTAGTGCTAGCTGAGTGCTAGCTCAGAGTTAGCTCAGTAACAGTGAGCCTTGATGATACAGATGAAACAGTGAATGCTGCACCAAAGGACACTGTTGTGTGTTTATGTCTCAATGCTAACGCTAATGCTAACCCTAATGCTAATGCTACTGTTGAGCTGCATAAAACATTTTCAAATAAAATGTATTAAAATAATATGGAATAATCTCCAGATCGACACAATCAGACACTCTTTACTTCATTGAACTGGTTGTTTACTTTATTTTCCGTTAGAACGTGCACCGAGCCACCGCCAGCTGCACTTCAGAGTGACCCGGGACCAACGTTCACAGGGAAAAATGACAGTTTCATCACAGTTTGTTGTAGACTTTGTCTCTTTGTATTTGCTTGAAGAGGTGATTCCACAACGGTTACCTAGCAACCAGACTGTAAACAAGGGCCAACTGTTACCTAGCGACCAGACTGTAAACAAGGGCCAACTGTTACCTAGCAACCAGACTGTAAACAAGGGCCAACTGTTACCTAGCAACCAGACTGTAAACAAGGGCCAACTGTTACCTAGCAACCGGACTGTAAACAAGGGCCAACTGTTACCTAGAAACCAGACTGTAAACAAGGGCCAATCCATATAAATCACACAATAGTTAGAACTGACAAGAAATAATCCGTGATAAGACTTTATTTTGTTGAATGATGGTTTAAACTGTCAGAAAAATGTGTGGCTGTAAACTGTCTGTGTTTTCAATGGTCCGTCGCCTTTTGATGACATCACAGAGGGATTCAGCTCTACTTCTGTCAAACTCACAAACTTCACGAATGTAAAACTATGATGAATAATTATCACAGGTGCCCTCCCACCAAACTGAGTCACAATTGGACCAGCGTGAGCCTTCATCTGGTCCTGCATGTGGGCTGAGCGTGAGGTCTGGGTCACATCCCTTTAAACTGCTGCATGAGGTCTGGGTCACATCCCTTTAAACTGCTGCGTGATGGTGAGGTCTGGGTCACATCCCTTTAAACTGCTGCATGAGGTCTGGGTCACATCCCTTTAAACTGCTGCATGAGGTCTGGGTCACATCCCTTTAAACTGCTGCATGACGGTGAGGTCTGGATCACATCCCTTTAAACTGCTGCATGACGGTGAGGTCTGGGTCACATCCCTTTAAACTGCTGCATGACGGTGAGGTCTGGGTCACATCCCTTTAAACTGCTGCATGACGGTGAGGTCTGGGTCACATCTCTTTAAACTGCTGCGTGAGGGTGAGGTCTGGGTCACATCCCTTTAAACTGCTGCATGAGGGTGAGGTCTGGGTCACATCCCTTTAAACTGCTGCGTGATGGTGAGGTCTGGGTCACATCCCTTTAAACTGCTGCGTGATGGTGAGGTCTGGGTCACATCCCTTTAAACTGCTGCGTGATGGTGAGGTCTGGGTCACATCCCTTTAAACTGCTGCATGATGGTGAGGTCTGGGTCACATCCCTTTAAACTGCTGCGTGAGGGTGAGGTCTGGGTCACATCCCTTGAAACTGCTGCATGACGGTGAGGTCTGGGTCACATCCCTTTAAACTGCTGCATGACGGTGAGGTCTGGGTCACATCCCTTTAAACTGCTGCATGACGGTGAGGTCTGGGTCACATCCCTTTAAACTGCTGCATGACGGTGAGGTCTGGGTCACATCCCTTTAAACTGCTGCATGACGGTGAGGTCTGGGTCACATCCCTTTAAACTGCTGCATGAGGGTGAGGTCTGGGTCACATCCCTTTAAACTGCTGCATGAGGGTGAGGTCTGGGTCACATCCCTTTAAACTGCTGCATGATGGTGAGGTCTGGGTCACATCCCTTTAAACTGCTGCATGATGGTGAGGTCTGGGTCACATGCCTTTAAACTGCTGCATGATGGTGAGGTCTGGGTCACATCCCTTTAAACTGCTGCATGATGGTGAGGTCTGGGTCACATCCCTTTAAACTGCTGCGTGAGGGTGAGGTCTGGGTCACATGCCTTTAAACTGCTGCATGATGGTGAGGTCTGGGTCACATCCCTTTAAACTGCTGCATGATGGTGAGCAGATGTGCAGAGCGTTTCTGCACAGACTCTTGCTCCTCCTTCAGCCTCTGCTGCTCCAGCTCCAGCTCCTCCTGAAACCACACGCTGTTATTTCACACACTCCTCCTGCAGGACCCGCTCAGAAGACTGAGCCCATTTCACATCTGAGCTCTTTACTTTAGCTGTACTTTAGCAGTGCTTTTAGCTTTACTTTAGCAGTACTTTTAGCAGTACTTTTAGCAGTACTTTTCACGTCGGTTTCTGAGGTCGTCATCTGGACACTGTTTTGAAAATCAGGACGTTTTGATTTCTATTCAAAAGTCATTCTCAATCGTTAGAGCTAACCCAAGAGTAGCATAAATCAGAGTTTATGCTAATGTGAGAGGTGTAAGCCCCGCCCACAGGGAGGAGTCTGTCTTTGTTAAACTATTTGTTGACCCTGCCTATTGTTAACTGCAGCTCCTGGTCACTGTTGAGCACCTCATTAGCATATGATTAGCATATGACTGGACTATTGTTTTAGACCGAGGTGTTATTACACTGTTGTGCACAACTGTTAAAGTGAATATAAACCACTATTTCTACTTAAACAATTCTCTTTTCATAAAATGTCTGCACCAGCTTATGGCTCTCAGGTGCAGATGGACTGCACTTTGGTGCCCTGTTGTTGCGTGCCTTCTGTGTTATATACAGAGTGCAGTACATCTAACACAACACCAGGACCTCATAGTGCAGTACATGACACACAACACCAGGACCTCAGAGTGCAGTGCATCTGACACACACCAGGACCTCAGAGTGCAGTACATCTGACACACAACACCAGGACCTCAGAGTGCAGTACATCTGACACACAACACCAGGACCTCAGAGTGCAGTACATCAGACACACACAACACCGGGACCTCAGAGTGCAGTACATCTGACACACAACACCAGGACCTCATAGTGCAGTACATCAAACACACACAACACCGGGACCTCAGAGTGCAGTACATCTGACACACAACACCAGGACCTCAGAGTGCAGTACATCTGACACACAACACCAGGACCTCAGAGTGCAGTACATCTGACACACAACACCAGGACCTCAGAGTGCAGTACATCTGACACACAACACCAGGACCTCAGAGTGCAGTACATCTGACACACAACACCAGGACCTCAGAGTGCAGTACATCTGACACACAACACCAGGACCTCAGAGTGCAGTACATCCGACACACAGCACCAGGACCTCAGAGTGCAGTACATCTGACACACAACACCAGGACCTCAGAGTGCAGTACATCTGACACACAACACCAGGACCTCAGAGTGCAGTACATGACACACAATACCAGGACCTCAGAGTGCAGTACATCTGACACACCACACCAGGACCTCAGAGTGCAGTACATCTGACACACAACACCAGGACCTCAGAGTGCAGTACATCTGACACACAACACCAGGACCTCAGAGTGCAGTACATGACACACAATACCAGGACCTCAGAGTGCAGTACATCTGACACACCACACCAGGACCTCAGAGTGCAGTACATCTGACACACAACACCAGGACCTCAGAGTGCAGTACATCTGACACACAACACCAGGACCTCAGAGTGCAGTACCTCTGACACACAACACCAGGACCTCAGAGTGCAGTACATCTGACACACAACACCAGGACCTCAGAGTGCAGTACATCTGACACACAACACCAGGACCTCAGAGTGCAGTACATCTGACACACAACACCAGGACCTCAGAGTGCAGTGCATCTGACACACAACACCAGGACCTCAGAGTGCAGTACATCTGACACACAACACCAGGACCTCAGAGTGCAGTACATCTGACACACAACACCAGGACCTCATAGTGCAGTGCATCTGACACACAACACCAGGACCTCAGCGTGCAGTACATCAAACACACACAACACCGGGACCTCAGAGTGCAGTACATCTGACACACACCACCAGGACCTCAGAGTGCAGTACATCTGACACACAACACCAGGACCTCAGAGTACAGTACATCTGACACACAACACCAGGACCTCAGAGTGCAGTACATCTGACACACAACACCAGGACCTCAGAGTGCAGTACATCTGACACACAACACCAGGACCTCATAGTGCAGTACATCTGACACACCAGGACCTCAGAGTGCAGTACATCTGACACACAACACCAGGACCTCAGAGTGCAGTGCATCTGACACACAACACCAGGACCTCAGAGTGCATTGCATCTGACACACAACACCAGGACCTCAGAGTGCAGTACATCTAACACAACACCAGGACCTCATAGTGCAGTACATGACACACAACACCGGGACCTCAGAGTGCAGTGCATCTGACACACACCAGGACCTCAGAGTGCAGTACATCTGACACACAACACCAGGACCTCAGAGTGCAGTACATCTGACACACAACACCAGGACCTCAGAGTGCAGTACATCAGACACACACAACACCAGGACCTCAGAGTGCAGTACATCTGACACACAACACCAGGACCTCATAGTGCAGTACATCAAACACACACAACACCAGGTACCTCAGAGTGCAGTACATCTGACACACAACACCAGGACCTCAGAGTGCAGTACATCTGACACACAACACCAGGACCTCAGAGTGCAGTACATCTGACACACAACACCAGGACCTCAGAGTGCAGTACATCTGACACACAACACCAGGACCTCAGAGTGCAGTACATCTGACACACAACACCAGGACCTCAGAGTGCAGTACATCTGACACACAACACCAGGACCTCAGAGTGCAGTACATCTGACACACAACACCAGGACCTCAGAGTGCAGTACATCTGACACACAACACCAGGACCTCAGAGTGCAGTACATCTGACACACAACACCAGGACCTCAGAGTGCAGTACATGACACACAACACCAGGACCTCAGAGTGCAGTACATCTGACACACACACCAGGACCTCAGAGTGCAGTACATCTGACACACAACACCAGGACCTCAGAGTGCAGTACATCTGACACACAACACCAGGACCTCAGAGTGCAGTACATCTGACACACAACACCAGGACCTCAGAGTGCAGTACATCTGACACACAACACCAGGACCTCAGAGTGCAGTACATCTGACACACAACACCAGGACCTCAGAGTGCAGTACATCTGACACACAACACCAGGACCTCAGAGTGCAGTACATCTGACACACAACACCAGGACCTCAGAGTGCAGTGCATCTGACACACAACACCAGGACCTCAGCGTGCAGTACATCAAACACACACAACACCGGGACCTCAGAGTGCAGTACATCTGACACACAACACCAGGACCTCAGAGTGCAGTGCATCTGACACACAACACCAGGACCTCAGAGTGCAGTACATCTAACACAACACCAGGACCTCAGAGTGCAGTACATCTGACACACAACACCAGGACCTCAGAGTGCAGTGCATCTGACACACACACACTTGTTTGAAGACAGCGAGAGCAGGAGAAGAACTGCTCTGAAAGAGGAGTGAAGGAAGTCATTTAACAGCTGTGATTCACTTTAACAGCTGTGCACAATAGTGTATTAACACCACAACAGTCAAGTCATATGCTAATCATATGCTAATGAGGTGCTCAACAGTGACGAGGAGCTGCAGCCAACAACAGAACTGTTCACAGCAGACATGGAAACAAAAGATTAATTTCAGCTGAAACTAGGCGGGGTCAACACATAGTTTAACAAAGACAGACTCCTCCCTGTGGGCGGGGAAAGTACTGTGAAAGCACTTTTGTCAGTACTTTCACAGTACTTTCGCAGTACTTTCGCAGTACTTTCACAGTACTTTCACAGTACTCACGCGCACACGGCTGAGCTCTTTCCTCTCGCGGTCGTTCTCTTCAGCTCGAGCTCGAAGCCACAACTCGTTCTGAGCGCGATGTCTCTCCACCATGTCACGCACCTCCTGAACACACAACACACACAACATACACATGTGTATGTTACGTGTGTGTATTTAGGTGTGTGTGTGTGTGTGTGTGTGTGTGTGTGTGTACAGTGTGTGTGTGTGTGTGTGTGTGTGTGTGTGTGTGTGTGTGTGTGTACAGTGTGTGTGTGTGAGACCTGTTCTTGTTGTCGTCTCAAAGTCTCCAGGTTTTCTTTGTCTCTTTGAAGCTCCAGCTGCTCTCGACTCAGATTTGTCCTGTCCCTGAGACAAACACAGACCAGGTCTGAACCAGGACTAAACCTGGTCTGAACCAGGTCTAAACCTGGTCTGAACCAGGTCTAAACCAGGTCTGAACCAGGTCTAAATCAGGACTAAACCAGGTCTGAACCAGGTCTAAACCAGGTCTGAACCAGGTCTGAACCAGGCCTTACTCCTTGTGTACACTGAGTCCGGTCGTGGTCCGGGTCCCGGGGGTCACCTGCACTTTCTAAATCGGAGCCGGACCGGAGTCAGTGTGCACCGGGTAAACCAGGACTCAAGCACAGGTCCAGTACCGGTCCAGTTTGGTGAACTCCTGGTCCAGAAGGTGAAAAGCGCTCTGGATCATCCTCATGGCCTCATCTCGAACTGAACCGAAGTCTCTGTGGACCAGGACCTGCAGACAAGACCAGGACCAGGATCAAACCAGGACCAGGGTCAAGACCAGGACCTGCAGACAAGACCAGGATCAAGACCAGGACCAGGATCAAGACCAGGACCAGGGTCAAGACCAAGACCAGGGTCAAGACCAAGACCAGGATCAAGACCAGGACCAGGATCAAGACCAGGACCAGGGTCAAGACCAGGATCAGGACCAGGGTCAAGACCAGGACCAGGGTCAAGACCAGGACCAGGGTCAAGACCAGGATCAGGACCAGGACCAGGGTTAAGACCAGGACCAGGGTCAAGACCAGGACCTGCAGACAAGACCAGGATCAGGATCAAGACCAGGACCAGGATCAAGACCAGGACCAGGGTCAAGACCAGGACCAGGGTCAAGACCAGGACCAGGGTCAAGACCAGGACCAGGGTCAAGACCAGGACCAGGGTCAAGACCAGGACCAGGGTCAAGACCAGGACCAGGGTTAAGACCAGGACCAGGGTCAAGACCAGGACCAGGATCAAGACCAGGACCTGCAGACAAGACCAGGATCAAGACCAGGACCAGGATCAAGACCAGGACCTGCAGATAAGACCAGGATCAAGACCAGGACCAGGATCAAGACCAGGACCAGGGTCAAGACCAAGACCAGGGTCAAGACCAAGACCAGGGTCAAGACCAGGACCAGGGTCAAGACCAGGACCAGGGTTAAGACCAGGACCAGGGTTAAGACCAGGACCAGGGTCAAGACCAGGACCAGGGTCAAGACCAGGACCAGGGTCAAGACCAGGACCAGGGTCAAGACCAGGACCTGGAGTCTGACCTGGAGTCCGACCTGGAGTCCGACCTGGAGTCCGACATGGACAGGTCTGACTCACAGGCTCACGCTGCAGAGCGCCCCCCACAGGACACCACGAGGACACGATCACACAAGACCAAACAGGAAGTACCATTGAGTCTGTTCCTCCTTCAGTGGAGCTCCGCCCTCTTCCTGTGACACTGGGGTCTTTTCTCTAACGGCTTCTGTCAAACTCACATCTGGAGCTAAAATGTGACGCTCCACATGATCCTGGGCTTGATTAAAGTCATGTTCTTCACAAATCAACTTATTAACAACAATAACTGACCAATCAGGGGCTTCCTTTTCCAGGGGTTGGTTTTGTTCACGTTAGCAACAAGTTTGATTGACAGCTAACGCCGCACGCTCCACTTTAGCCGCTAGAACTGCTAGCTCCACTTTAGCCAGTATAACTGCTAGCTCCACTTTAGCCGCTGTAACTGCTAGCTCCACTTTAGCCGCTATCACTGCTAGCCACGATTGGCTTCATTTGGCTGGAGTCAAACTCTGGGTGACGTCACACTGTGGACGTCCAGTGATTTTTAAACTGTTTTATGTGTAGACCTTCCCAGGGAGGCGGTGACTGGGACACTCTGGTCCTCCTTGTTAAACAGAGGGACCACCCCCCGGTCTGACAGTCCAGAGGAACTGTCCCAGACCACAACATACAAGACAGTCCCACAACATCCAGAGACTGAAGATCCTCAGGAGGAGCTCAACCACAGGAGTCGTCCTGAGGAGCTTTAACCTCCTCAGTGACTTCAGTTTGGGAGATGGACGAGTCACCTCCGAGTCCCAAAGGCGCTGGGACGCACCCTGTCGTGAAGGGGTGAACTCCACCACGGGGAGATGAGCCCACACCAGCCTCTCCTCGAGAAGTGGAGCTTCCTCTGAGGAGACCAGAGCCCGGGCTGAGCTGGAGCTGAGGCCCGCTTTATCCAGACAGAAACACTACGCTCCCTGACCTGGGACCTGTTTGCACTGAGTGACCCTCAGGGGCCTGAAGCCCCAGGATCATGTGCAAAGGCGACGGTTCAAGGAGCAGTGTAAGAGAAGTCACAAACTGCAAATCATAATCATTAGCTTTATTTGTTAAAAACTTGATTAATTTGTGATCAATGATTTCAGAATTGTATTTAGTCTCTCATGAACTTTACTTTCACTTCACATTTTAGTGTAAAGTGTAAATGTAAGTGAGAACAAAAACATCTCATGGTTCTGAGGGCCCTCCCCGCCCGGGGCCCTTTCTTTAAGTGGTTTATTCATAATCACAGTTTTATTTAAAGGGAACAGACTCTGCTCCAGTGACTTTCTCTCTTTAATCCTGTTTTGACAGTGTCCTTCATCACAAACACTCTGGAGTCACGCTCTGTTTCATTCACGCTGTTTTGATGAATGTTTATCAGAAAGTCCTCTCAATTCGACGTCAAACGCACTTCCTGCTGAACTCCCTCCATCTGTTCTTTGACTCATCCGAGAATCTTAGACGATCACGACTCGTTCTGAGCGTTTGTGCCTCTGAACTCCATCAGAGCAAACCGCTCACTCACAGGTGCTTCTGCTCGTGTTAGCATCTGCAGCTAGCTGAGCCACACACATGCTCATGCTATCAACGCGCCGCGGCTAGTCCCTCTGTTAGCATTAGCTAATAATCCAAAGAATGTCGCTGGTACCAACCATCGAGCTCATTAACGAGAGGTCAAAGCTCGTTACAGTCATTGTTCAGTGTAAACCTTTGGGTATTTTATTTCAGATAATAATTAGCGTAAAGCTGTCATCTGAGCTAAAGGCTAACGGACTTTGAGGTGAGATTTCTGGTGCGTCTGGTGACACTGAACATCCTCTTTTACTGCGACTGAGGAGCAGAGAAATGACACAAACAGAATGAAATAAAAGGTTTGCAGACGTTAATCCGAGGATGGGCTTCTCCGGTCGTTTGTGACGGAGCGCTGGGTGAAGTCCGGGTAGCGCAGCGACTTTACAGCTAGCGTTAGCGACTTGCCGTCTGGCGGTTCATTCACGATCTCACACGGAGCTTCTTCTTCTGCTTCAGTGGTTTCACTCACTGTGGTTCAGACTGACCCCTAGTGACCAGCGCTGGACACTGCTGTCCAGATGCATTGTGGGACGTACCTGAGGACTGGCGGCCGTAGCTCTGCTCTGATTGGTCGACAGGGTGTCTGTGATGTCATAGCGCACGTTGGGGATTTTTGTGGGACTGAAACTGAAGAAAAAGTCAAATAATCTGAATTATATCAAAAAATAAGAAATATATAAATATATGCAAATGAAACTGAACCTGGGGCCGACTCCATGAAGACCGAACTCTGACAGGATCCCCTTCATCACTGACAGAAGAAAGACCGGGGTCAGTCCTGGTTCAGTCCTGGTTCAGTCCTGGTTCAGACCTGGTTCAGTCCAGGTTCAGACCTGGTGCAGACCTGGTTTAGTCCTGGTTCAGACCTGGTTCAGACCTGGTTCAGTCCTGGTTTAGTCCTTATTCAGACCTGGTTTAGACCTGGTTCAGACCTGGTTCAGACCTGGTTTAGTCCTGGTTTAGTCCTGGTTTAGACCTGGTTCAGTCCTGGTTCAGACCTGGTTCAGTCCTGGTTCAGTCCTGGTTCAGACCTGGTTCAGTCCTGGTTTAGACCAGGTCCAGTCCTGGTTTAGTCCTGATTTAGTGCTGGTTTAGACCTGGTTTAGACCTGGTTTAGTCCTGGTTCAGTCCTGGTTTAGACCAGGTTCAGTCCAGGTTCAGTCCTGGTTTAGTCCTGGTTTAGTCCTGGTTTAGTCCTGGTTTAGTCCTGGTCTAGTCCTGGTTCAGTCCTGGTTCAGTCCTGGTTCAGACCTGGTTCAGTCCTGGTTCAGTCCTGGTTCAGTCCTGGTTTAGTCCTGGTTCAGTCCTGGTTCAGTCCTGGTTCAGTCCTGGTTCAGTCCTGGTTCAGTCCTGGTTCAGTCCTGGTTCAGTCCTGGTTTAGTCCTGGTTCAGTCCTGGTTCAGTCCTGGTTCAGTCCTGGTTCAGTCCTGGTTCAGTCCTGGTTTAGTCCTGGTTCAGTCCAGGTTCAGTCCTGGTTCAGTCCTGGTTCAGACCTGGTTGTCGGTCTGAAGGGTTGATGAGTTTCATGACTTTCAGGTCGTTGAATCCCTGCTCTTCGTCCCGCCCCCCGAACACGTACAGCTGTCAATCAAAGACAAACGTTATGGTCTAATGGAGCTCCACAGCCCCGCCCTCAGCTCCGCCCTCAGCTCCGCCCACAGCCCCTCCCACAGCCCCACCCACAGCTCCGCCCGCTCTCACGCTCTGGCTCTGGAGGTAGATTTCTCTTTCATTTTTGCCATTGGATTTGATAAAAATTCAAATTTTAAGATTTCACTGATCACTAGATGAACTGCTCCTCCTGTGCCTGGAGGAACTGTCTCTGCACCAGATGAACTGCTCCTCCTGTGCCTGGAGGACCTGTCTCCACACCAGATGAACTGCTCCTCCTGTGCCTGGAGGACCTGTCTCCACACCAGATGAACTGCTCCTCCTGTGCCTGGAGGACCTGTCTACACCAGATGAACTGCTCCTCCTGTGCCTGGAGGACCTGTCTCCACACCAGATGAACTGCTCCTCCTGTGCCTGGAGGACCTGTCTCCTGTACTCACGTGGCTGTGCAGCACAAACGCCGTGTGTCCGTGGCGTTTCGTTGGAGGTAAACCCACGTACAGAGGAACCTTCCACTTCATCTTCACTGGAAACAACACAAGACACACCTGAGCCTGGTCCTGGTCCAGACCTGGTCCTGGTCCAGACCTGGTCCTGGTCCTGGTCCTGGTCCAGACCTGAGCCTGGTCCAGACCTGGTCCTGGTCCAGACCTGAGCCTGAGCCTGGTCCAGACCTGAGCCTGGTCCAGACCTGAGCCTGGTCCAGACCTGGTCCTGGTCCTGGTCCAGACCTGAGCCTGGTCCAGACCTGAGCCTGGTCCTGGTCCAGACCTGGTCCTGGTCCAGACCTGGTCCAGACCTGAGCCTGGTCCAGACCTGGTCCAGACCTGAGCCTGGTCCAGACCTGAGCCTGGTCCAGACTTGAGCCTGGTCCAGACCTGAGCCTGGTCCAGACCTGAGCCTGGTCCAGACCTGAGCCTGGTCCTGGTCCAGACCTGAGCCTGGTCCAGACCTGAGCCTGGTCCAGACCTGAGCCTGGTCCAGACCTGAGCCTGAGCCTGGTCCTGGTCCAGACCTGGTCCTGGTCCAGACCTGAGCCTGGTCCAGACCTGGTCCT
>CM033619.1:52538305-52588305 GCA_019453435.1 Rhinogobius similis | reverse complement strand
CTGATACTCGCTCTGGGCACCACACTTTTGACCTGATGGTGCTGTGCCGTTTGAGAACATGACAGTGAAATGCATTGTGGGATATGTACTTGCCTGGACTTCACAGAACGGATCAAAACATTCTTAAGAACCGGTACAAAGTGCACACCGGAGCTCCTCGTGGTGAGTGCGAGTGTCGGGGCAGCTCTGGGTTAAACTCACCGATGTCGAAGCTGAAGACGTCTGAGAGACACTCGGAGTCTTCAGGAGAAGAAACGCCTCCGAACAGGAAGATCTGTCCGTTCACCACGCTGAAGAACACGGAACACACGACAGAAAACCCGTCAGAGGAGAGCGGCGCCAGTCCCACAGTCAAACATCAGGGGCGCTTTGCTCATCTTTAACTGTGCTGTCAACGCCATGAAAGTTGGTCATTTCATCAGAGAGTCGTGTTCTTATTTTGTCTAATGTGGTTAGTCCGGCTGTATGACAGGTGCTCAGGAATGTCTAATTATGTCTCAGTTTGGTGGGAGGGCACCTGTGGGAAGTATTTAATTATAGTTTTACATTTGTGAAGAAATTTAGAAAAATGTTAGAAAGTTTAATTTGACAGGAAGATCTGAATCCCTCAGTGATGTCATCAAAAGGCGACGTACCATTGAAATCACAGAGACACTTTACAGCGGCACATTTTTCTGACAAACCATCGTTAACAAAATAAAGTCTTATCAGGGATTATTTATCGTCAGTTGTAACTATTGTGTGGATGTGGCCCTTGTTTACAGTCTGGTTGCTAGGTAACAGTTGGCCCTTGTTTACAGTCTGGTTGCTAGGTAACAGTTGGCCCTTGTTTACAGTCTGGTTGCTAGGTAACAGTTGGCCCTTGTTTACAGTCTGGTTGCTACGGTAACAGTTGACCCTTGTTTACAGTCTGGTTGCTATGGTAACAGTTGACCCTTGTTTACAGTCTGGTTGCTATGGTAACAGTTGGCCCTTGTTTACAGTCTGGTTGCTATGGTAACAGTTGACCCTTGTTTACAGTCTGGTTGCTATGGTAACAGTTGGCCCTTGTTTACAGTCTGGTTGCTATGGTAACAGTTGGCCCTTGTTTACAGTCTGGTTGCTATGGTAACAGTTGGCCCTTGTTTACAGTCTGGTTGCTATGGTAACAGTTGGCCCTTGTTTACAGTCTGGTTGCTATGGTAACAGTTGGCCCTTGTTTACGGTCTGGTTGCTATGGTAACAGTTGGCCCTTGTTTACAGTCTGGTTGCTATGGTAACAGTTGGCCCTTGTTTACAGTCTGGTTGCTATGGTAACAGTTGGCCCTTGTTTACAGTCTGGTTGCTATGGTAACAGTTGGCCCTTGTTTACGGTCTGGTTGCTATGGTAACAGTCGTAGAATGATGTCACATTTGTCTCATGTTCAACAGGACTTGACATCATAAACTTTAAACTGTCAAACTGGACAAATGTTCAGTCTCGTCTGAAACAGAGTGTTTACCAGAGCGTGTGTCCTTCTCGAGCTGAAGGGACCGTCCCGCTGTGAGGGATCTGCTCCCACGTCACCTCCTCCGACGAAACTGCAACCAACATCTGCATCATGACGCCATCTTCATCATCAACATCATCATCATCATCAACAACAACATCACCATCGTCAACATCATCATCGTCAACATCAATCGTCATCATCGTCAACATCTTCATCATCATCGTCATCATCATCATCAACATCTTCATCATCATCGTCATCATCATCATCATCATCAACATCATCATCATCATCATCATCAACATCATCATCGTCAACATCATCAACATCATCATCATCATCATCACCATCGTCAACATCATCATCAACATCATCAATCGTCATCATCGTCAACATCATCATCAACATCATCATCATCACCATCAATCGTCATCATCGTCAACATCATCATCATCATCATCAATCATCACCATCAATTGTCATCATCATCATCATCGTCAACATCATCGTCAACATCATCGTCAACATCATCGTCATCATCATCATCATCATCATCGTCATCATCATCATCATCATCATCATCATCATCATCATCGTCATCATCATCATCGTCAACATCATCATCATCAACATCAACATCAACATCATCAACATCATCGTCAACATCATCGTCAACATCATCGTCAACATCATCATCATCATCATCATCATCATCGTCATCGTCATCGTCAACATCATCATCCTCATCCTCATCATCATCCTCATCCTCATCATTAATGTCTGTATTTCTGGGACCAAAGGCCTGTTACTGTCAGAGTCACTTGTACTTTCTTCTTGTTGTGGATCTTTATTTCCAGATGATGTTATTCTTTATTATTGTCACAGTGACTGGTCATGGGCCTGAGCCTGTTACCTGTGAGCATGAAGAAGTCATTCAGGTAAAGTGGGCCGTCCTGAGGAGGAACACAAACACAGAGTAATGCACCTGTCTGCACCTGTCTGCACCTGTCTGCACCTGTCAGTGTGGTCCAGACTCACCTGCAGAGCAGAGACTGAAGCTCCTCCGAAAACAAACGCCACGTTTCCAGAAACAGCCAAAGCATGACCCGATCTGGAACAGAACCAGGACTGAGCCAGGACTGGGCCAGGACTGGGCCAGGACTGGGCCAGGACTGGGCCAGGACTGAGCCAGGACTGGGCCAGGACTGGGCCAGGACTGAGCCAGGACTGGGCCAGGACTGGGCCATAGTGGGGATCGTTAAAACGATCAATATACTAATAATCAGAGTATGGTTTTCATCAGGTCTAAATCAGGTCTAAATCAGGTCTAAACCAGGACCAAACTCGGTCTACACATGGTCCGGTCTCACCTGGGGCTCGGGGCTTGTCCTCTGGACTCCTTTTCGATCCAATGTCCACTCGCTAAAGCCATTTCATTTACAACAAAGTCTGAAAAGTAGATTTTAGATACAAGTGAAACCAAGACCTGAACCATGACTAAACCAGGACTGAACCAGGTCTAAACCAGGACTGAACCAGGTCTAAACCAGGACTGAACCAGGACTAAACCAAGACCTGAACCAGGACTGAACCAGGTCTAAACCAGGACTGAACCAGGACTAAACCAGGACTAAACCAGGTCTAAACCAGGACTGAACCAGGACTGAACCAGGACTAAACCAGGACTGAACCAGGACTGAACCAGGACTAAACCAGGACTAAACCAGGACTGAACCAGGACTGAACCAGGACTAAACCAGGACTAAACCAGGACTGAACCAGGACTGAACCAGGACTAAACCAGGACTAAACCAGGACTAAACCAGGTCTAAACCAGGACTAAACCAGGACTAAACCAGGTCTAAACCAGGACTGAACCAGGTCTAAACCAGGACTGAACCAGGACTAAACCAAGACCTGAACCAGGACTCAACCAGGTCTAAACCAGGACTAAACCAGGACTAAACCAGGTCTAAACCAGAACTAAACCAGGACTAAAGCAGGACTAAACCAGGTCTAAAGTAGACTCACCTGTGCAGTGGTGTACAGTCTCTGATGTTCTGTGTCGTGTTACAGGTGACGGTTTCCATGGAGACGATACACACAGAGACACAGGTGAGAGACACACACACACACACACACACACACACACACACACACACAGACACACTGTACACACACACACACACACACACACTGTACACACACACACACACACACAGAAGACAAATGGATGTAATGATTGTCATGTCGAGCTGAAACAGTTTGAGCAGAAAGAATCCACATGGGAATGTGGGTGGACTGCTCCTCGTCCTCCTGGACGAACTCCTTCTACTTTAGATGAACTGTTCCTCATCTCCTGCTGGAGGATCTCTCTACACTGGTGGACTGCTCCTCGTCCTCCTGGAGGATCTCTCTACACTGGTGGACTGCTCCTCGTCCTCCTGGAGGATCTCTCTACACTGGTGGACTGCTCCTCGTCCTCCTGGAGGATCTCTCTACACTGGTGGACTGCTCCTCGTCCTCCTGGAGGATCTCTCTACACTGGTGGACTGCTCCTCGTCCTCCTGGAGGATCTCTACACTGGTGGACTGCTCCTCGTCCTCCTGGAGGATCTCTCTACACTGGTGGACTGCTCCTCGTCCTCCTGGAGGATCTCTCTACACTGGTGGACTGCTCCTCGTCCTCCTGGAGGATCTCTCTACACTGGTGGACTGCTCCTCGTCCTCCTGGAGGATCTCTCTACACTGGTGGACTGCTCCTCGTCCTCCTGGAGGAACTCTTTAAAGCCACCTCCCTCTTGAGTGGTTCTGGCTCCACAGTCCAAGTGGATGTCAGTCCTAGTTCATCTGCAGCCTGTCCGTCCGTGGGAGTAGGATCTCTCCTTCACTGTGGTTCTCCTCAGGTTTATACTTTGTCCCGTGGGGTTTTTTGTAGTTTTTCCTGAAGGAGGGTCAAAGGACAGGGGCATTCTGGGACAGTTATCTGAACTGCTTTGACCTGTGGCCCATCGAGGCAACTGTTGTTGTGATTTTGGGCATTAGAAACATAAATGGATTTGATTTGATTTGATCATGATTCATGTAGAAATAAGGCATTTTATGGTGTTACGGGAGAGTTGCTGTTGTGGATTTCTAAAACAAGTTAAACAATAAAAATGCAGAGAGAATGAGTCTGATCAATGAGTTGATTTATTCACTGGTACCAGAGTGAACAGTGGCCTTTCCCTGACACAGTGACCTCTGCTGGTCGACGGAGGAACATGACAATCAGAACACATGCTTTTTATACACAAGACACAGGTGGAGACATAGTTATCACATCATGAGGAGACAACATGAAACATCATCGTGAAACAAGAGCAAAGACATATGTGACATCAATATTTATGAAAAACAACAGCCATCAGTGGTGTTTCCAGTTAAAGCCAGACTTCAGCGTGAAAGGACGTCATAAAAGGATCAGATGCCCGTTCTCTATCTTTGTGACCAGGAGCGAACAACAGGAGGCGCTAAAGAGATGTTAAAGTTGAAGTTAACCTTAGCAAGTCAGAATGAGAATACAGAACTTATAACTGCCATTACAATCCATCCCCTTGTGACAGGAAAACACCTTTTACTGTTACACACAAACATCTGTAATCAATTTAATCATTAGCATAACATATCTTTATTTATTCACGTTTCAAACAATCAATTCAATCAACCTGTCAATCAAAAGTTTAAAATACTTAAAATGCAACAATGCCTTCGAATAAACCTGTTGAAATCGACCCGAGCGTCATGGTTCAGTTCGGTCCAAAACAGACAAACTGTGACACATTTGGGACGTTTCAATCTGACAAATGGTTCGGTCCTTCGTTATAAATCATTAAATCATGTTCAGAGAGGATTGTGGATCTTCTATATTTTGGATTAAACTAAATTTCGCCTCATTTTTTAGACTTAAAGCATTTTTGAAAGAGCTGCCTCTGAGTTACAGTGTCAGAGAAATCTATGGATCAAATGGATTCGATGGAGCAGACTGGACTCGTTTCAAAATAATCCTTTCAGTCTTTCATGTTTTCACTTTTGAACCGTCTGTGCACACGACTCATAATCATGATCAGATCTGGGCTCTGCGCCTCCTTCACGTCGACCTTGTCCTGCCGTGACCCCGTGACCTCTGGCGTTCACGTGAGCGTCTCCACGGCGATGATGTAAGTCACGTTCTGCCCCGTCACTTCAGATCCCTCGCTCTTTTTTCATTTCTTTATTTATTTCCTCCGCATGTTTTATTCCGACGCAGCATCAGGCGCCACATCCTCCGACACGTGAGCGCCGAGCGTCAAGCTCACGGAGCCCGGCGCGACGGCCAATCAGGACGCTCCTCCAGAAAATAAAAGCATCCGCGACGAACAGAAACACGACCCAAACGACCCAAACGACGCCAGTTCAAAGGCCACGTGTGACCGGACGAGCGCTGACGGGACGTGCAGCGAGGCACTTTGTGGGACGGGGTTTGTGTCGGTTAAACTGTGAGCTCTGGGTTTATTCTGAAGGTCATTGTCTCTGGTTCCTGTTGTTTCCTGTGGTTGGCGCTGATGAGCAGGATTTAGAGGCTTCGGTCGAGGCCTTTGGTGATTCTCAGAGTGAAACAGAGCGACAGGATCCAGAGAGAAAGAGCAGGTGCACAACAAGCAAACGTGAGCGGCGCACAGGAAGAGAGAGCGCAGACCTTCACAATAAAACACCTGTGGAAACGAGACGATGAGACGAGACACTTCAGCGCGCTCTGGGGCTAACCACTCTGCCACCGACACTCTGAGCTCACGAGTCACATCCTGGTCCTCAGCGTCACCCACTGTCTCTTTTATTGACGTGTGGCAGAGTGGTTAGCACTGCACCTCACTGCAAGAAGGTCACAGGTTCGACTCCCGGGTCTTTTCAGGAGTTTGTTTCTCTGAGTTTCCTGAACCAGACCCAGATCTGGAGGTGTTTGACCCAGAGACGCAGAAGGACGGGTCAAATGCAGAGGACACTTTCCCTTCCCCTGTTTATAACACAATGACTCTGTGTTTGTTGCACTCACGTTCACTCTTTGTTTTTGGCTTCTTTGGTTTTGTCTCTTTTATTTCACTTTATTGAAACTCTGCCTGTTTGATTTTCTAAACAAAGTGTTTTTTATGACTTTTCTGCAGCGCACAGCCTCGCGCACAGACTGGCGCACAGACGCGCGCACAGACTGGGGCACAGCCTCGCGCACAGACGCGCGCACAGACTGGGGCACAGCCTCGCGCACAGACTGGCGCACAGCCTCGCGCACAGCCTCGCGCACAGACGCGCGCACAGAGCACAGCCTCGCGCACAGCCTGGCGCACAGAAGCGCGCACAAACGCGCGCACAGCTTCGCGCACAGACTGGGGCACAGCCTCGCGCACAGCCTCGCGCACAGCCGCTCTTGTTGTGAAGGGTCGCCGCCTCAGACCGGATGTGCGCCTCCGCCGCGCGCAGCCTGACGCACAGACGCAGACGCTGGTCTGGGCTGGTTCGCTTCGGTCGGAGGGCAGCGGGAGCGTCTGGATGCGGTGGATGTCGTAAATGTTCTGGACGTTGAAGATGAAGATGTTGAAGATGAAGATGCTCCGGTCCCGCGGCGCTCGGCGCGTGTAGAGCTCCGCTCCGTCTGCGCCTCTCCGGCCGTCCGTGCCGTGCCGTCCGTGCCCGGGACAGCTCCTCTCCGGGGGCCTCAGAGCCACCCTGGAGGCTCCGGCGGCGCATGGGGCCGACGCGCGCTTCGCGAGCCGCGGCAGCTGCGACATGTCCGCGGCAGAAGCGGCGGAAGCGGCGGCGCGGGGCCGCGTGGTTCTGGTGAAGAAGGTCAGCCTGCACGCGCCTCCGGTGAGCACGCGCCTCCGGTACAATAAACTTATTGATTATGATCCAGCGCCATTTTGAGCCGCGCGAGGTTCAGAGGAATTAAAGCTGGATCCAATGGTTCAGGGTCAGACTGAACCTGCGGCGTTTATTATGAAGCACGTGACGTGACGTGACGCTCAGACTGAGGTTAAAGACGGGGCTCCTGTTTGTGGGAATGAATTATTATTAATATTTATGAATCTCCTGCGTTTAATCACGAGCTGCACGTGACCGTCACCGGAGCGTGTCCCTCGCGGCTCCGCTCCCGGTGAAGAACACGGTGTGGTTCTGGTTCTGGTTCTGGTTCTGGTTCTGGTTCGGTTTGTTCTGGACGTCACGTGGTGGACGTTTGATGAAACACTCGGTAAACGGCACGTGTTAAATATTAACGGAGTGTCGGTGTTAAACGGAGGAATAAAAGATGGAACGGTAAACAGCGCGCACGCGCACGTGCTCGGGCTCAGGATTACGTAACGCGGAGACTGCAGCATCCATTTTACCCACGAGCCACACGAGCCACACGAGCCACACGAGCCACACGAGCCACACGAGCGAGCGGAGGGGCTCAGTGGACACGGGACACACGAGACACTGACGGGACACAAGAGACACTGACGGGACACTGACAGGACACTGATGGGACACACGAGACACTGACGGGACACTGATGAGACACTGATGAGACACTGACGGGACACTGACGGGACACATGAGACACATGAGACACTGACGGGACACTGATGAGACACTGACGGGACACTGACGGGACACATGAGACACATGAGACACTGACGGGACACTGACGGGACACTGATGAGACACTGACGGGACACTGACGGGACACATGAGACACATGAGACACTGACGGGACACTGACGGGACACTGATGGGACACTGATGGGACACTGACGGGACACATGAGACACAATCATTGAGCCTGATTCTATTTTATTATTTATGGTGAATGTTATTTAATGTGTCGTTGTGTCTGATTGGAAATGATAATGATAATAATGATAATGATGATAATAATAGGTTCAGTCACAGTTTATTTGACACATAATCCATAAATCCTCAGCGGCTGATGTTTAAACTACAGATCTATAAGTGCACCAAGGGCCCTTGATCCATCAAACCTGCACGAGCCTCAGACTCAACATGAAATGTGTCGACTTTAATGAAGACAGATCTAATTAATGTAGATTTGTGAATTAGTAAAACTATTTAATTTTCAGAAGAAAATTTGCAAAAATACTTTAAAATAGACCTTTAACTATAGTATAGTTACATGTTTACTACTAAATAGACTAAATAGACTAAATAGACTGTGACACTTGAATAAGTGCGTGATGTGATTCATCAGATTCATTTTTAATGGTTTGACCCTCATTATTCTTAGACGACAAAAACCTCCTTTTTAACAAAACACACTCAAGAGAAACAAAAACCATAAAAGTCCAATAGAATCCTCACAAATCATAGACATGAGATGATTAAACAGTGATGACGAGCAGTGGCATTGTGGGTAATCTTTGACGAGGGTTAAAACAGCGCTGATCCCCTCTGGGTCGTCCCAGTCGTGGGGGGTACTTCAGATGCCCTTCCTCGTGGACCAGCTTTGACTTCATGACGTCCAGAGTCGCCGGGGCCTGAAATACCTCTGGAAACTTTTACAGATGTTTTATGAATATTAATAAAAGCACTTTTTTTTTTAGTTTCCAAATCAACAACCGTTCAAAGTTCAGTCTCTTTTTACTGCGGTTCAGACTTTTCTAAAATCCTTGAGTCGTTTGATCATGATGTTTGACACAAACAAAGCTCGGCTCCTACAGCGATCGTTCTTCTCGAGTTAAGTTAAAGACTAAGATTTCTTATAAACAAATGCAGGAAAACTGTCAAACTAAAACATAAAGCTCTTTTCTTGTTCGTGGACGTGAGCCCTGAATGGTCCAGGCCTGTTCCATCGTACAAAAGGTCACAGGGTCGTCGTCCGGACGCTGTTTGAAGATTGGCTTATGCTCTGAGTGTGAGCCCCGCCCACAGGGAGGAGTCACTGATAAACCCTGTTTTTGTTTGGTTAATCGTTTGCCCTGCCCAGTGTCCACACCACAGATTAGCCTCAGGTGACACTAGGCAGGGCCAACTATTAACCTGACAAAGACAGGCCATTATCAGTGACTCCTCCCTGTGGGCGGGGCTCTCACAGATCAGTTTAGAATATAAGGCAGAGTTCCCAGACCAGCGCTCAGATTGACAATGACTTCTGGAAAGAAGTTGAAACGTCTCGATCTTCAAACGGCGTCCAGACGACGACCCTGTGACCTTTTCTACGACACTTTTCTTGTTCTTACATTTTACGACACATGGGGCCCTGAACTGTCCACAGAGTCACAGTTTGAATGAGTTCAGTTCTTCAAACTCGGACAAACTCGACAGAACGGTCTCTGCTGTCGCTCTGACTCTGAAGAACGTCCAGTTTTACAGAAATGAAACCCAAACATAACCCCAAACCCTTTGTGTCTGGCCCAGCTGCAGCAGGGTGTGGGCCGGCCCAGTGTGTACCACGCTGTCGTCGTCATCTTCCTCGAGTTCTTCGCCTGGGGTTTACTGACCACGCCCATGTTAACTGTGAGTACTGCACTACTACATACTACTGTGATAATACTGTGATAGTACTCTGAGTACTGATACTACGATACTACAGTGATACTACTACGATACTACTGTGATACTACAGTGAGCACTGACCTGTCGAGTCTTGTATAAAACACTGCAGTTGTTCGTTTGGACTAAAGCGACTCTAAAACACAAGAAACACTTTTCATCAAACACTTCCTTCTTAAACTTCAGCCCCAGATTTCAACCTTTATTTGGTTCAAATGTGTTTGAACAGTCTCCACGTCACACTCTGAAGCTCTGAACTGAAACAATAAATTCATCAAAGAATTCTTGTATTTCAGAACATGTTTGTCGAGTCTGAAACTGAAATGTTTGTTTGTGCAGGTTCTGCACGAGACGTTCCCTCAGCACACGTTCCTCATGAACGGCCTCATCCAAGGAGTCAAGGTGAGCCCTCCAGAGACATTAGCCACGCCTCCACTGGTCCTGTGTGTCTGGTCTGGGCCTGGACCCTGAGAGGTTCTGGTCTGGACCCTGGGAGGTTCTGGTCTGGGCCTGGACCCTGGAAGGTTCTGGTCTGGACCCTGGGAGGTTCTGGTCTGGACCCTGAGAGGTTCTGGTCTGGACCCTGGGAGGTTCTGGTCTGGACCCTGGGAGGTTCTGGTCTGGACCCTGGGAGGTTCTGGTCTGACTTGACCTTGTGATAAAGTGCTGTGTTTCCATGACGTGAACGTGGGCCACGTTTGGACCGGGCCTGGTCCCTCAGACGGTTCACTTTGGAGCGTCTCGGTCCAGGCTCGGTCCAGGCTCGGTCCAGGCTCGGTCCAGGCTCGGTCCAGGCTCGGTTCTGGGTCACAGTCGTCATGTTTCCTTCATGAATCAAATCTAATCCTGAGGTCGATGTCAGAGATTCACAAAAAGACATTTAATAATTCCAGGTTTGTGTCTCAGACGTGGCTAAAGCTAAAGCTAAAGCTACAGTCGACAGGAAACTACTTCCTGTTTGTCTTTTATTTCCTTCAGACTCTGTTTGAGCCTCTTTGTGTCACGTTTGGATCATGTGACCATCATGAGCTGGAAACATCAGAGAAACAGGAAACAGCTGATGCTAACGTGCTTTGCTAGCTTTGTTTTGCTAACGGCTAAACATATCGTTAGCATCAGTGACACACAGAGCTTTATCACACGATCAGGTCACAGTCTGAGGTGTCACTTCTGTCTCGTTCTGTCACATTTCTGTTCCTGGTTTTGTTGCTTTTAGATGCTTTTTTCCACTTTTGTTCACCTTTTGTTGCTTAAATGTTTTGTCTTGTCACTTTAAGTTGCTAATGGTTGTGTTTTTGTCGTTTTTTGTGTCTTTTATTGTGTCTAATATCCTCTTTCAGTCATATTTTGTCACATTCTTGTATTTTGTGTTGTTTCTTCTTATTATTTTCCTCCTGTTGGTGTTTGGTGCGTCTGGTCTTGACCTGAGTCTGGTCTCAGATCCAAACACCTGATGCAGAGTTTCCAAAAAGCATTACATGAAACAAGGCCTTAAAATGCATCAAAAACATTCAATTCAATCTAAAACCGTTTGGAAAAAAATATGTGTCAGAACAATAAATGGAAAAGTAATAATAGAAATGAGAGCAAATAATCAGAAGATTTGACTTGATAAAAGTGTAAAAGTCGTGTTTTGATGTTGATTTTGGAGTTAAAAAGCCGTCCGTTTGATTTGTGAGCCCTGGGTTTGTCCCGCGCCCCTCGTGGCCCACAGACCCCCAAACGGCCCGTTCTCTCATGACACAGGCCCTTTAAAATGGCACACAGGCCCTTTAAATGTGACGAGTCTGACCGGAGCGAGCGCTTGACCCGTCACATCAGACCCAAACTCCACTCTACTCTCTGAATTTAGTACAAAGGTCAGTTAGTTTGCTTTTCTGGAACAAACCATGGACTAAATACTATTTTCTGTCCTTAAAGGGCGTATGAGGTTTTTGTGGTTTTCTAATTTTGACTTTATTCAGTGCATTAATACCAGTTGTACAAATACATTTTAGTTTTACACCAATCAAGCAGCCATTTGTGGAGAAAAGTTGAAAAATATGTTGAAAGTTGCAGGAAGTAAACAAACTGATGACATCACACTGTGAGACAAAGGTTATACATCATTTACACAAAAGAAACACCTTTTTTTGATCTTTTAAACATTGATTCAACATAAATATATCGCATGTATTTTTATTTGTAAAATTAAAAAAATCAGCCACATTAGATGAGTTGTGGCCCCGTGTACAGTGCGGTTGCTATGGTGATTTCCTAGTGTGATGTCATCATTTAAACCCAGGAAGTAAAACAAAAAAACTGAAAAATTGCTAAACCGTGATAAAATTAGTGAAGTATTTAAACAAAATTCGAAATATATTTATCTCAACTGCATTTTTGTTAAATGAGTCGTCCGACCTGTCATGGGCCCTTTAAACCTGTCATGGGCCCTTTAAACCTGTCATGGGCCCTTTAAACCTGTCATGGGCCCTTTAAACCAGTCATGGGCCCTTTAAATATGTTTCAACAGAATCTACTTTATGGAACAGTATCTGATATATCTGTAGAAAAAATGAAAAATGATTGTGGGCTCAACATTTCTGTGAGTATTTTCCAGTAAAACCCATAAATCTGGATTGTTCTTCATCAAAAATGCAAAGAGTTGATGATAATTTGCTCAAACATGATGTAAACACAATAATAAAAGTGAGTTCTACATGAGCTAAACGTCTTGATTTGAGGAGATTCATCTGGATTTCAGTCGTTTTGACTCAGAGCAGACGATTTATTTGATGGAACTGGATGATTTCACTTGTTTCATTTGAGACTTATTTCAATCCATGTAAATCTATTCAATCTTAAAATGGTTTGAATTGATCATTTTAATCTGGATTTAAGTCGTTTTGACTCGATGTGACAGAATATTTCACGGGTTTCAATATGATCCTGCGATAATATTTGGTTAAAATAAGAAAATACATAAGAAATAATGGATTGAAACGAGTCACAAACGTTTGACAAAAGTGAAATCATCCAGTTCCATCAAATAAATCGTCAAAACGACTGAAATCCAGATTAACATCCTACAATCAAGAGTCCCTCGTGTGTCTGAGGTTCTGACCCCGTTGGCTCCTCGTTCTGGACAGTGTTTGTGGGACGTCCCTCTGACTCCGCCCCTCTGACTCCGCCCCTCTGACTCCGCCCCTCTGACTCCGCCCCTCTGACTCCGCCCCTCTGACTCCGCCCCTCTTGTGTCCAGGGCCTGCTGTCCTTCATGTCGGCGCCTCTGATCGGGGCCCTGTCGGACGTCTGGGGCCGCCGCACCTTCCTGCTGGTCACGGTGTTCTTCACCTGCGCCCCCATCCCGCTCATGAGGCTCAGCCCCTGGTACGGCCTCTTCTGTCCTGGGAGGGGGCGGGGCCTGGTGCACGGCTCACGCTCCCGGAGGGGGCGGGGCCTGGTGCACGGCTCACGCTCCCGGAGGGGGCGGGGCCTGGTGCAGGGCTCACGCTCCTGGAGGGGGCGGGGCCCGGTGCACGGCTCACGCTCCCGGAGGGGGCGGGGCCTGGTGCCAGGGCTCACGCTCCCGGAGGGGGCGGGGTCTGGTGCCAGGGCTCACGCTCCCGGAGGGGGCGGGGCCTGGTGCACGGCTCACGCTCCCGGAGGGGGCGGGGCCTGGTGCTCGTCTCACGCTCCCGGAGGGGGCGGGGTCTGGTGCACGGCTCACGCTCCCGGAGGGGGCGGGGTCTGGTGCCAGGGCTCACGCTCCCGGAGGGGGCGGGGCCTGGTGCTCGGCTCACGCTCCCGGAGGGGGCGGGGTCTGGTGCTCGGCTCACGCTCCCAGAGGGGGCGGGGCCTGGTGCTCGTCTCACGCTCCTTGTGGTTGCAGGTGGTACTTCGCCATGATCTCGATGTCCGGGGCCTTCTCCGTCACATTCTCCGTCATCTTCGCGTACGTGGCTGACGTGACGGACGAGCGCGAGCGCAGCACGGCCTACGGCCTGGTGAGGGCGCCACACTCTGACCGGAGCAAACCATAGCCCCGCCCCCTCACACAGCCCCGCCCCCTCCTCTCACATAGCCCCCTCCCCTCACACAGCCCCGCCCCCTCCTCTCACACAGCCCCCTCCCCTCACACAGCCCCGCCCCCTCCTCTCACACAGCCCCCTCCCCTCACACAGCCCCGCCCCCTCCTCTCACATAGCCCCCTCCCCTCACACAGCCCCGCCCCCTCCTCTCACACAGCCCCCTCCCCTCACACAGCCCCGCCCCCTCCTCTCACAGCCCCTCCTCACACAGCCGCCCCTCCTCTCACACAGCCCTCCTCACACAGCCCCGCCCCTCCTCTCACACAGCCCCCTCCCCTCACACCGCCCCGCCCCTCCTCACACAGCCCCTCCTCACACAGCCCCGCCCCCTCCTCTCACACAGCCCCCTCCCCTCACACAGCCGCCCCTCACACAGCCCGCCCCTCCTCTCACACAGCCCCCTCCTCACACAGCCCTCCCTCACACAGCCCCTCCTCACACAGCCCCGCCCCCTCCTCTCACACAGCCCCGCCCCTCCTCTCACACAGCCCCGCACATTGCCCCCCCCCCGCACACTGCCCCGCACCCTCACACTGCCCCCTCCCCTCACACTGCCCCGCCCTCTCACACTGCCCCGCCCTCTCACACTGCCCCGCCCCCTCACACAGCAGAGGGGGAGGAGCCTGAGAGCAGAGGGGGAGGAGTTTAAATGTGCTTCACTGAGAGCCCGTGTAGGACCCTGTGCGGGGCAGGAGGTCGTGGGTTCACGGTGCGTTCCTCCCTCAGGTGTCGGCCACCTTCGCTGCCAGCCTGGTGACCAGCCCGGCCATCGGGGCGTACCTGTCGGCCTGGTACGGGGACAACCTGGTGGTGCTGCTGGCCACACTCATCGCTCTGGCCGACATCCTCTTCATCCTCATCGCCGTCCCAGAGTCGCTCCCAGACAAGAGGCTCGACTCCTGGGGAGCGCCCATCAGCTGGGAGCAGGCCGACCCCTTCCAGGTACGGGACGGGACTGGACCGGGACGGGACTGGGACGGGACGGGACTGAGACTGGACTGGGACTGGACTGGGACTGGGACTGGGACTGGGACTGGGACTGGGACTGGACTGAGACTGAGACTGAGACTGAGACTGAGACTGAGACTGAGACTGGGACTGGGACTGGGACTGGGACGGGACTGAGACTGGGACTGGGACTGAGACTGAGACTGAGACTGAGACTGAGACTGAGACTGAGACTGGGACCGGGACCGGGACCGGGACCGGGACCGGGACTGGGACTGGACCAGGACTGCACTGGACTGGGACTAAACCAGGTACTGGACTTGACTGGGACCAGGTGCTGGAACTGGAATAGGACTAACCCTGATCTAACCCAGGTCTAACCCTGGTCTAACCCGGTCTAACCCTGGTCTAACCCTGGTCTAACCCGGTCTAACCCGGTCTAACCCGGTCTAACCCGGTCTAACCCCGGTCTAACCCGGTCTAGCCTCAGTCTAACCCGCTCTAACCCGGTCTAACCCTGGTCTAACCCGGTCTAACCCGGTCTAACCCGGTCTAACCCGGTCTAACCCAGGTCTAACCCTGGTCTAACCCGGTCTAACCCGGTCTAACCCGGTCTAACCCTGGTCTAACCTGGTCTAACCCGGTCTAACCCGGTCTAACCCGGTCTAACCTGGTCTAACCCGGTCTAACCAGGTCTAACCAGGTCTAACCCGGTCTAACCCGGTCTAACCCGGTCTAACCCCGGTCTAACCCGGTCTAACCCTGGTCTAACACGGTCTAACCCTGGTCTAACCTCGGTCTAACCCTGGTATAACCCGGTCTAACCCGGTCTAACCTCGGTCTAACCTCGGTCTAACCCGGTCTAACCCTGGTCTAACCCGGTCTAACCCGGTCTAACCCGGTCTAACCTGGTCTAACCTGGTCTAACCCGGTCTAACCCGGTCTAACCCTGGTCTAACCCGGTCTAACCTCGGTCTAACCTCGGTCTAACCCGGTCTAACCCTGGTCTAACCCGGTCTAACCCGGTCTAACCCGGTCTAACCTTGGTCTAACCCGGTCTAACCCTGGTCTAACCCCGGTCTAACCCCGGTCTAACCCGGTCTAACCCCGGTCTAACCCCGGTCTAACCCTGGTCTAACCCGGTCTAACCCCGGTCTAACCTCGGTCTAACCCTGTCTAACCCCGGTCTAACCCGGTCTAACCCTGGTCTAACCCGGTCTAACCCGGTCTAACCCCGTCTAACCCGCTCTAACCTCGGTCTAACCCGCTCTAACCCGCTCTAACCCGGTCTAACCCGGTCTAACCTGGTCTAACCCTGGTCTAACCTGGTCTAACCTGGTCTAACCTGGTCTAACCCTGGTATAACCCGGTCTAACCCGGTCTAACCTGGTCTAACCCTGGTCTAACCCGGTCTAACCTCGGTCTAACCCGCTCTAACCCGCTCTAACCCGGTCTAACCCGCTCTAACCCGGTCTAACCCGCTCTAACCCGCTCTAACCCGGTCTAACCCGCTCTAACCCGCTCTAACCCGGTCTAACCCGGTCTAACCCGGTCTGTGTCCACAGTCCCTGAGGCGAGTGGGTCAGGACTCGACGGTGCTGCTCATCTGTATCACGGTGTTCCTGTCGTACCTCCCTGAGGCGGGACAGTACTCCAGCTTCTTCTTGTACCTCCGACAGGTCTGTGCCTTTTACACAGCTCCACGTTCAGTATTTAAGAATAAATGTGTTTTATTGATGAGGATCAGAAGTAGTTTCTTCGTTTTGTGTTGAACGTTGAATCTAAAACGGAGAATCAGAGCGTGATGTTTGTGTTTCAGGTGATCAACTTCTCGTCCACCACCATCGCGGTCTTCATCGGAGTCGTGGGGATTCTGTCCATCATCGCTCAGGTACAGCTCCCCTCCTGGTCCTGGTCCTGGTCCTGGTCCTGGTCCTGGTCCTGGCCCTGGTCCTGGTCCTGGTCCTGGTCTAGTCCTGGTCCTGGCCCTGGCCCTGGTCCTGGTCCTGGCCCTGGTCTGGTCCTGGTCCTGGTCCTGGTCTGGTCCTGGTCTGGTCCTGGTCCTGGTCCTGGTCCTGGTCTTGGTCTGGTCCTGGTCTAGTCCTGGTCTAGTCCTGGTCCTGGTCCTGGTCCTGGCCCTGGTCCTGGTCCTGGTCCTGGTCCTGGTCTGGTCCTGGTCTAGTCCTGGTCTAGTCCTGGTCTGGTCTAGTCCTGGTCTGGTCCTGGCCCTGGTCCTGGCCCTGGTCTGGTCCTGGTCCTGGTCCTGGTCCTGGTCCTGGTCCTGGTCCTGGTCCTGGTCCTGGTCCTGGCCCTGGTCCTGGTCCTGGTCCTGGTCTGGTCCTGGTCTGGTCCTGGTCTGGTCCTGGTCCTGGTCCTGGTCCTGGCCCTGGTCTAGTCCTGGCCCTGGTCTAGTCCTGGTCTGGTCCTGGTCCTGGTTCAGTCCTGGTCCTGGTCCTGGTTCAGTCCTGGTCCTGGTCCTGGTCTGGTCCTGGTCTGGTCCTGGTCCTGGTAGGGTCCTGGTCCTGGTCCTGGTCTAGTCCTGGTCTAGTCCTGGCCCTGGTCTAGTCCTGGTCTGGTCCTGGTCCTGGTTCAGTCCTGGTCCTGGTCCTGGTTCAGTCCTGGTCTGGTCTAGTCCTGGTCCTGGTCCTGGCCCTGGTCCTGGCCCGGTCCTGGCCCTGGTCCTGGTCTGGTCTAACCCGTCTCTCCTCAGACTCTGCTGCTGACTCTCCTCATGAGGACGTTGGGAAACAAAAACACGGTTCTTCTGGGTCTGGGCTTCCAGATCCTGCAGCTCGCCTGGTACGGCCTCGGCTCCGAGCCCTGGTGAGCCTCCCCCTGCATCAGCAGCACCTCCTGCTCCTCCTCTGCTCATGTTCTCCTCATGTTCTCCTCATGTTCTCCTCATGTTCTCCTCATGTTCTCCTCATGTTCTCCTCATGTTCTCCTCATGTTCTCCTCATGTTCTCCTCATGCTCTGCTCATGTTCTCCTCATGTTCTCCTCATGTTCTCCTCATGCTCTGCTCATGTTCTCCTCATGTTCTCCTCATGTTCTCCTCATGTTCTCCTCATGTTCTGCTCATGTTCTCCTCATGTTCTGCTCATGTTCTCCTCATGTTCTGCTCATGTTCTGCTCATGTTCTGCTCATGTTCTGCTCATGTTCTGCTCATGTTCTCCTCATGTTCTCCTCATGCTCTGCTCATGTTCTCCTCATGCTCTCTTCATGTTCTCCTCATGTTCTCCCCATGTTCTCCTCATGCTCTCTTCATGTTCTCCTCATGCTCTCTTCATGTTCTCCTCATGCTCTCTTCATGTTCTCCTCATGTTCTCCCCATGTTCTCCTCATGCTCTCCTCTTGTTCTCCTCATGTTCTCCCCATGTTCTCCTCATGTTTTCCTCATGCTCTCCTCTTGTTCTCCTCATGTTCTCCTCATGTTCTCCTCATGTTCTCCTCATGCTCTCCTCTTGTTCTCCTCATGTTCTCCCCATGTTCTCCTCATGTTCTCCCCATGTTCTCCTCATGTTCTCCTCATGTTCTCCCCATGCTCTCCTCATGCTCTGCTCATGTTCTGCTCTCTCTTGTTAATCGTTCTTCTTGTTCTTCTGGTGTCTCCTCAGGATGATGTGGGCGGCTGGAGCGGTGGCTGCGATGTCGTCGATCACGTTTCCTGCTGTGTCTGCGCTCGTGTCTCAGTCTGCGGATGCCGACCAGCAAGGTGCTCCTCACTGTCCCCCGCCGTCCCTCACTGTCCCCCCTGCACTCTGTCTGCACTCTGTCTGCGCTCCGTCTGCGCTCAGGTCTACGCTCTGTCTGCGCTCGGGTCTGCGCTCAGGTCTACGCTCCGTCTGCGCTCAGGTCTACGCTCTGTCTGCGCTCAGGTCTACGCTCCGTCTGCGCTCAGGTCTACGCTCAGGTCTACGCTCCGTCTGCGCTCAGGTCTACGCTCCGTCTGCGCTCAGGTCTACGCTCCGTCTGCGCTCAGGTCTACGCTCTGTCTACGCTCCGTCTGCGCTCAGGTCTACGCTCCGTCTGCGCTCAGGTCTACGCTCCGTCTGCGCTCAGGTCTACGCTCCATCTGCGCTCAGGTCTGCGCTCGGGTCTGCGCTCAGGTCTGCGCTCAGGTCTGCGCTCAGGTCTACGCTCCATCTGCGCTCTGTCTGCGCTCAGGTCTGCGCTCAGGTCTGCGCTCAGGTCTGCGCTCAGGTCTACGCTCTGTCTGCGCTCAGGTCTACGCTCAGGTCTACGCTCAGGACTACGCTCTGTCTGCCCTCTGTCTGCGCTCAGGTCTACGCTCAGGTTCTGCGCTCATGTCTGCGCTCAGGTCTGCTCCTGCGCTCCAGGTCTGCTCAGGTTCTGCGCTCAGGTCTCGCATCACCGTCTGCGCTCAGGTCTACGCTCTGTCTGCGCTCAGGTCTACGCTCCGTCTGCGCTCAGGTCTGCGCTCAGGTCTACGTTCAGGTCTACGCTCGGGTCTACGTTCAGGTCTACGCTCCGTCAACGCTCAGGTCTACGCTCAGGTCTACCGCTCAGGTCTGCGCTCAGGTCTACGCTCCGTCTGCGCTCAGGTCTACGCTCAGGTCTGCGCTCAGGTCTACGCTCCGTCTGCACTCAGGTCTACGCTCCGTCAACGCTCAGGTCTACGCTCAGGTCTACGCTCAGGTCTATGCTCCGTCTGCGCTCAGGTCTACGCTCAGGTCTGCGCTCCGTCTGCGCTCAGGTCTACGCTCCGTCTGCGCTCAGGTCTACGCTCCGTCTACGCTCAGGTCTACACTCAGGTCTGCACTCTGTCTGCGCTCAGGTCTACGCTCCGTCTGCGCTCAGGTCTACGCTCCGTCATCGCTCAGGTCTACGCTCAGGTCTACCGCACTGTCTGCGCTCAGGTCTACGCTCCGTCTGCGCTCAGGTCTACGCTCAGGTCTACGCTCTGTCTACGCTCAGGTCTACGCTCAGGTCTACGCTCAGGTCTACGCTCAGGTCTACGCTCTGTCTGCGCTCAGGTCTACGCTCAGGTCTACGCTCAGGTCTACGCTCAGGTCTACGCTCAGGTCTACGCTCAGGTCTACGCTCCGTCTGCGCTCAGGTCTACGCTCAGGTCTGCGCTCCGTCTGCGCTCAGGTCTACGCTCCGTCAACGCTCAGGTCTACGCTCAGGTCTACGCTCAGGTCTATGCTCCGTCTGCGCTCAGGTCTACGCTCAGGTCTGCGCTCCGTCTGCGCTCAGGTCTACGCTCCGTCTGCGCTCAGGTCTACGCTCCGTCTACGCTCAGGTCTACACTCAGGTCTGCACTCTGTCTGCGCTCAGGTCTACGCTCCGTCTGCGCTCAGGTCTACGCTCCGTCTACGCTCAGGTCTCCCCTCAGGTCTGCCCTCTGTCTGCGCTCAGGTCTGCTCTGTCTGCGCTCAGGTCGGCTCAGGTCTACGCTCCGTCTACGCTCAGGTCTACGCTCAGGTCTACGCTCAGGTCTACGCTCAGGTCTACGCTCTGTCTACGCTCAGGTCTACGCTCAGGTCTACGCTCAGGTCTACGGTCAGGTCTACGCTCCGTCTACGCTCAGGTCTACGCTCCGTCTGCGCTCAGGTCTACGCTCAGGTCTGCGCTCCGTCTGCGCTCAGGTCACGGCTCCGTCAACGCTCTGGTCTCGCTCAGGTCTACGCTCAGGTCTATGCTCCGTCTGCGCTCAGGTCTACGCTCAGGTCTGCGCTCCGTCTGCGCTCAGGTCTACGCTCCGTCTGCGCTCAGGTCTACGCTCCGTCTACGCTCAGGTCTACACTCAGGTCTGCACTCTGTCTGCGCTCAGGTCTACGCTCCGTCTGCGCTCAGGTCTACGCTCCGTCTACGCTCAGGTCTACGCTCAGGTCTGCACTCTGTCTGCGCTCAGGTCTACGCTCTGTCTGCGCTCAGGTCTACGCTCAGGTCTATGCTCCGTCTGCGCTCAGGTCTGCGCTCAGGTCTACGCTCAGGTCTACGCTCAGGTCTACGCTCAGGTCTACGCTCAGGTCTACGCTCTGTCTACGCTCAGGTCTACGCTCAGGTCTACGCTCAGGTCTGCGCTCAGGTCTACGCTCCGTCTGCGCTCAGGTCTATGCTCCGACTGCGCTCAGGTCTGCGCTCAGGTCTACGCTCAGGTCTACGCTCAGGTCTACGCTCAGGTCTACACTCAGGTCTACGCTCTGTCTACGCTCAGGTCTACGCTCAGGTCTACGCTCAGGTCTACGCTCAGGTCTACGCTCTGTCTACGCTCAGGTCTACGCTCAGGTCTACGCTCTGTCTACGCTCAGGTCTACGCTCAGGTCTGCGCTCAGGTCTGCGCTCAGGTCTACGCTCCGTCTGCGCTCAGGTCTACGCTCAGGTCTACGCTCTGTCTACGCTCAGGTCTACGCTCAGGTCTACGCTCAGGTCTACGCTCAGGTCTACGCTCCGTCTGCGCTCAGGTCTGCGCTCAGGTCTACGCTCCCTCTACGCTCCATCTCTGGTCTCTCTCTGGTCTCTCTCTGGTCTCTCTCTGGTCTCTCTCTGGTCTCTGGTCTCTCTTTGGTCCTGGTCTCTCTCTGGTCCCGGTCCTGGTCTAACCCTGGTCCCGGTCCTGGTCTAACCCCGGTCCTGGTCCTGGTCTCTGTGCAGGGGTGGTCCAGGGCATGATCACGGGGATTCGAGGACTCTGTAACGGTCTCGGTCCTGCTCTGTACGGCTTCGTCTTCTTCATGTTTAACGTCGAGCTGAGCTCCATGGACCCCATTCAGGAGACGTACGAGCTGGACCCTCTGCCCCCGGACCCTCTGCACGGGCCCCCCGAGGTGAGTGTGACCCCTGACCCCCGACCCCGAGGTGAGTGTGACCCCTGACCCCTGACCCCGAGGTGAGTGTGACCCCTGACCCCGAGGTGAGTGTGACCCCTGACCCCGAGGTGAGTGTGACCCCTGACCCCTGACCCCGAGGTGAGTGTGACCCCTGACCCCTGACCCCGAGGTGAGTGTGACCCCTGACCCCTGACCCCGAGGTGAGTGTGACCCCTGACCCCTGACCCCGAGGTGAGTGTGACCCCTGACCCCGAGGTGAGTGTGACCCCTGACCCCTGACCCCGAGGAGAGTGTGACCCTGACCCTGACCCTGACCCCGAGGTGAGTGTGACCCCTGACCCTGACCCCGACCCGAGGTGAGTGTGACCCCTGACCCGAGGTGAGTGTGACCCCTGACCCCGAGGTGAGTGTGACCCCTGACCCCTGACCCCGAGGTGAGTGTGACCCCTGACCCCGAGGTGAGTGTGACCCCTGACCCCTGACCCCGAGGTGAGTGTGACCCTGACCCAGGTGAGTGTGACCTGGACCCCTGACTTGAGGTGAGTGTGTGACCTCTGACCCCAACCCCGACCCCTGAGTGTGACTGACCCATCCCCCGAGGTGAGTGCCTCTGACCCCACTCTGACCTCTGGCTCTGACCTCTGGCTCTGACCTCTGGCTCTGACCTCTGACCCCGCTCTGACCTCTGGCTCTGACCTCTGGCTCTGACCTCTGACCCCGCTCTGACCTCTGGCTCTGACCTCTGGCTCTGACCTCTGACCTCTGGCTCTGACCTCTGGCTCTGACCCCTGACCCCGCTCTGACCTCTGACCTCTGGCTCTGACCTCTGGCTCTGACCTCTGGCTCTGACCCCTGACCTCTGGCTCTGACCTCTGACCCCTGACCCCGCTCTGACCTCTGACCTCTGGCTCTGACCTCTGGCTCTGACCTCTGGCTCTGACCCCTGACCTCTGGCTCTGACCTCTGACCCCTGACCCCGCTCTGACCTCTGGCTCTGACCTCTGGCTCTGACCTCTCGCTCTGACTCTGACTCTGACCTCTGACTCTGACCTCTGGCTCTGACCACCTCTGACCCCTGACCCCGCTCTGACCTCTGACCTCTGACCCTCACAGCGGGCCCTGGTTCCCGGGCCTCCGTTCCTGTTGGGGGCGTGTTCTGTCGTCGTGGCGTTCATCGTCGCGCTCTTCATTCCGGAAAAGTCCAAAGCGGCGCCGGAGCTGTCACTCACGCAGAAGCCCCGCCCCGACAGCAAGCATTCCCTCTCCTCATTGGCCGGCGTCCACATAAACACGCCTCTACCAGGAAGTGAAGAGGAAGCTCCGAACTCCTCGGCCAATCAGGAGGACTCTGAGCCGCTGCTGCAGGACAGTGTCGTCTGATTGGGCCGTTTGAACGCTCTCCACGGCCCGGATTGGCCCAAGAGGCAGAAGGGGCAGGTCCAACTGTGTGGACACATTTGATTGGACCGGAACGTGTTGAAGCCAAAAGGGCGGGGCCAAATGGGCGGAGCCAAGTTTGAAAGAAAGAAACATTTGTTTGATTTAAGAAACGGGTTTTTGGAAACTGGATGAGGTTTTAAGAGTTTAGACCTGGTTTAGTCCTGATTTAGTCCTGGTTTAGTCCTGGTTTAGACCTGGTTTAGTCCTGGTTTAGACCTGGTTTGGACCTGGTTTAGTCCTGGTTTAGACCTGGTTTAGTCCTGGTTTAGATCTGGTTTAGTCCTGGTTTAGTCCTGGTTTAGTCCTGGTTTAGACCTGGTTTAGTCCTGGTTTAGTCCTGGTTTAGACCTGGTTTAGACCTGGTTTAGTCCTGGTTTAGTCCTGGTTTAGTCCTGGTTTAGTCCTGGTTTAGTCCTGGTTTAGACCTGGTTTGGACCTGGTTTAGTCCTGGTTTAGACCTGGTTTAGTCCTGGTTTAGATCTGGTTTAGTCCTGGTTTAGTCCTGGTTTAGTCCTGGTTTAGTCCTGGTTTAGACCTGGTTTGGACCTGGTTTAGTCCTGGTTTAGACCTGGTTTAGTCCTGGTTTAGATCTGGTTTAGTCCTGGTTTAGTCCTGGTTTAGTCCTGGTTTAGACCTGGTTTAGTCCTGGTTTAGTCCTGGTTTAGTCCTGGTTTAGACCTGGTTTAGACCTGGTTTAGTCCTGGTTTAGTCCTGGTTTAGTCCTGGTTTAGACCTGGTTTGGACCTGGTTTAGTCCTGGTTTAGACCTGGTTTAGTCCTGGTTTAGATCTGGTTTAGTCCTGGTTTAGTCCTGGTTTAGTCCTGGTTTAGACCTGGTTTAGACCTGGTTTAGTCCTGGTTTAGTCCTGGTTTAGTCCTGGTTTAGTCCTGGTTTAGTCCTGGTTTAGTCCTGGTTTAGACCTGGTTTAGACCTGGTTTAGACCTGGTTTAGTCCTGATTTAGTCCTGGTTTAGATCTGGTTTAGTCCTGGTTTAGTCCTGGTTTAGTCCTGGTTTAGACCTGGTTTAGACCTGGTTTAGACCTGGTTTAGTCCTGATTTAGTCCTGGTTTAGATCTGGTTTAGTCCTGGTTTAGTCCTGGTTTAGTCCTGGTTTAGTCCTGGTTTAGTCCTGGTTTAGACCTGGTTTAGTCCTGGTTTAGTCCTGGTTTAGATCTGGTTTAGTCCTGGTTTAGACCTGGTTTAGACCTGGTTTAGACCTGGTTTAGACCTGGTTTAGTCCTGATTTAGTCCTGGTTTAGATCTGGTTTAGTCCTGGTTTAGTCCTGGTTTAGTCCTGGTTTAGTCCTGGTTTAGACCTGGTTTAGTCCTGGTTTAGTCCTGGTTTAGTCCTGGTTTAGTCCTGGTTTAGTCCTGGTTTAGTCCTGGTTTAGACCTGGTTTAGTCCTGGTTTAGACCTGGTTTAGTCCTGGTTTAGACCTGGTTTAGTCCTGGTTTAGTCCTGGTTTAGACCTGGTTTAGTCCTGGTTTAGTCCTGGTTTAGTCCTGGTTTAGACCTGGTTTAGTCCTGGTTTAGACCTGGTTTAGTCCTGGTTTAGACCTGGTTTAGTCCTGGTTTAGACCTGGTCAAAGGTAAATCATTGTTTAAATAAAGTTCTGGACAGAGACAAAGTGAAAGTGAAAGGTTTAGAGTAAAAACACTGATTGTTTCTTCTGTATAAAGTCACTGCTTTGGGTTCTTTTTGCAGCACATTTTTGAAAAGTTCTGATGTATTTTTTATTTTTGGTGAGATTTCTTTTTTTGTAAAAGTTTGTACGCTGCTAAAAGACAAATGTTTGTGAATGTGATGCAAACGCCACAGAGTATTATTACTATTATTATTATTATTATTATTATTCTACTAAAGTATTTTTTACTAAATTACTCACATTATACGACACAAAGAGTTTAATACAGACGTTTGGATTATTATTGTACAAACAGGACGTGGTTCTGTCTCACTCCAGTCCTTTTCTTTTGTAAATTGTAAATATTGTACATTTGTGTCGTGTTTATGTCGCTGTAAATATTCAACTGTGAAAGAATAAATATGACCCCAACTCTGAGCCCTGGTTTAGTCCTGGTTTAGTCCTGGTTTAGACCTGGTTTAGTTCTGGTTCAGTCCTGGTTTAAACCTGGTTTAGTCCTGGTTTAGACCTGGTTTAGTCCTGGTTTAGACCTGGTTTAGTTCTGGTTTAGTCCTGGTTTAAACCTGGTTTAGTCCTGGTTTAGACCATTTATTACACGTTTATTACAGATGTAGTTTCTAAACTTCCATCCATCCATCTTCTTCCACTTCTCTGGGGCCGGGTCGCGGGGGCAGCAGGGACTCCCAGACTTCCTTCACCCCAGACACTTCCTCCAGCTCTTCCGGTGGGATCCCAAGGTGTTCCCAGGCCAGCCGAGAGACATAGTCCCTCCAGTGTGTCCTGGGTCTACCCCGGGGCCGCCTCACGGTGGGACACGCCCAGAACACCTTCTGAGGGAGGCGTCCAGGAGGCTCCGGAGCAGATGCCCGAGCCACCTCAGCTGCTCCTCTGGACGTGGAGGAGCAGCGGCTCTACTCCGAGCTCCTCCTGTGTGACTGAGCTCCTCACCCTAGCTCTAAGGGAGCGCCCAGCCACCCGGCGGAGGAAGCTCATTTTGACGCTTGTATCTGTGATCTTGTCCTTTGGGTCATTACCCAGAGCTCATGACCATAGGTGAGGGTCGGAACGTAGATTGAGGTAAATCCAGAGCTTTGTCTTTCGACTCAGCTCTTTCTTCACCACAACGGTCCGATACAGCGCCCCATCACTGCAGACGCTGCACCGATCTGTCAATCTCACGCTCCATCCTTCCCTCACTCGTGAACAAGACCCCGAGATACTTGAACTCCTCCACTTGAGGCAAGGACTCTCCACCCGGAGAGGGCAAGCCACCTTTTTCCGGTCGAGAACCATGGCCTCGGATTTGGAGGAGCTGATCCTCATCCCAGCCGCTTCACACTCGGCTGCAAACCGTCCCAGAGCTGCAGGTCCTGGTCTGAGGAAGCCATCAGGACGACATCGTCTGCAAACAGCAGAGATGAGATCCTGTGGTTCCCAAACCAGACCCCCTCCACGCCCTGACTGCGCCTAGAAATTCTGTCCATAAAAACTATGAACAGAACCGGGAACAGGTCTGACTTACTGCCGGCAATGCGAACACAGCTCCTGCTCCGGTCGTACAGGGACCGGACGGCCCTTAACAAAGGGCCCCGGACCCCACACTCCCCGAGCACCTCCCCACAAGGCGCCCCGGGGCACACAGTCGAATGCCTTCTCCAGATCCACAAAACACATGTGGACTGGTTGAGCAAACTCCCATGAACCCTCGAGCACCCGATGGAGAGTATAGAGCTGGTCCAGTGTTCCACGACCAGGACCAAAACCACAGGCTCCTCCTGAATCCGAGGTTCGACTATTGGTCGGATTCTCCTCTCCAGTACCTGGAATAGACCTTACCGGGAGGAGTGTGACCCCCCTGTGGTTGGAACACACCCTCCGGTCCCCCTTCTTATACAGAGGGACCACCACCCCGGTCTGCCAGTCCAGGGGTACCGTCCCAGACCGCCACGCGATGTTGCAGAGACGTGTCAACCAAGACAGTCCCACAACATCCAGAGACTTAAGATACTCAGGGCGGATCTCATCCACCCCCGGAGCCTTGCCACCAAGGAGCTTGCCAACAACCTCGGTGACTTCGGCCAGGGTGATGGATGAGTCCGCCTCCAAGATCTCGGCCTCTGCTTCCTCCTCAGAAGACGTGACAGTGGGATTGAGGAGATCCTCAAAGTATTCCTTCCACCGTCCGACCACATCCCCAGTCGAGGTCAACAGTTCTCCACCCGCACCGTAAACGGTGTTGGTGAAGCACTGCTTCCTCCTCCTGAGGCGTCGGACGGTTTGCCAGAATTTCTTTGAGGCCGACCGATAGTCCTCCTCCATGGCCTCCCCGAACTCCTCCCAATCCCGAGTTTTTGCCTCTGCGACAGCACGGGCTGCAGTACGCTTGGCCTGCCGATACCTGTCAGCTGCTTCAGGAGTCCCACGAGCCAGCAAGGCCCCATAGGACTCCTTCTTCAGCCTGACGGCATCCCTTACCTCCGGTGTCCACCACCGGGTTCGGGGATTACCGCCGCGACAGGCACCAGAGACCTTGCGACCACAGCTACAAGCCGCCCATTGACACTGGAGGTGGAGAACATGGTCCACTCGGACTCAATGTCTTCAGCCTCCCCCGGGATCTGGGAGAAGTTCTCCTGGAGGTGTGAGTTGAAGACCCTGCCGACAGAGGGCTCTGCCAGACGTTCCCAGCAGACCCTCACGATGCGCTTGGGCCTGCCAAGTCGTTCCGGCTTCCTCCCCCGCCAGCGGATCCAACTCACCACCAGGTGGTGATCGGTTGACAGCTCCGCCCCTCTCTTCACCCGAGTGTCCAAGACACGCGACCGAAGGTCAGATGACACGACAACAAAGTCGATCATCGACCTCCGGCCTAGGGTGTCCTGGTGCCACGTGCACTGATAGACTTTATGCTTGAACATGGTGTTCGTTATGGACAAACTGTGACTGACACAGAAGTCTAACTGAACACGGCTCGGGTTCAGATCAGGGGGGGCGTTCCTCCCGATTACCCCTCTCCAGGTGTCACTGTCGTTGCCCACATGAGCGTTGAAGTCCCCCAGTAGAACAATGGAGTCCCCGGGTGGTGCACTGTCCAGTACCCCTCCCAGAGACTCCAAGAAGGCCTGGTCTGCACCGCTGTTCGGCCCGTAGGCCGACACAACAGTGAGAGACCTGTCCCCCACCCGAAGGCGGAGGGACGCGACCCTCTCGTCTACTGGAGTAAACTCCAACACGTGACGGCTGAGCTGTGGGGCTATGAGCCCACACCAGCTCGCCGCCTCTCCCCGCGGGCAACGCCAGAGAAATGGAGCGTCCAGCCCCTCTCGAGTAGACGGGTCCAGAGCCTGGGCTGTGCTGGAGGTGAGGCCGACTATATCTAGTCGATAGCGCTCGACCTCCCGCACGAGCTCAGGCTCCTTCCCCGCCAGAGAGGTGACATTCCATGTCTCCAGAGCTGGACGCTGTGTCCGTGGACAGATGTAGTTTCTAAACATCCATCCATCCATCCATCTTCTTCCACTTCTCTGGGGCCGGGTTGCGGGGGCAGCAGTCTAAGCAGGGACTCCCAGACTTCCTTCACCCCAGACACTTCCTCCAGCTCTTCCGGTGGGATCCCAAGGTGTTCCCAGGCCAGTCGAGAGACATAGTCCCTCCAGCGTGTCCTGGGTCTACCCCGGGGCCGCCTCATGGTGGGACACGCCCAGAACACCTCCCAAGGGAGGCGTCCAGGAGGCTCCGGAACAGATGCCCGAGCCACCTCAGCTGCTCCTCTGGACGTGGAGGAGCAGCGGCTCTACTCTGAGCTCCTCCTGTGTGACTGAGCTCCTCACCCTAGCTCTAAGGGAGCGCCCCCCGGCGGAGGAAGCTCATTTTGACGCTTGTATCTGTGATCTTGTCCTTTGGGTCATTACCCAGAGCTCATGACCATAGGTGAGGGAGGAACGTAGAATGAGGTAAATCCAGAGCTTTGTCTTTCGACTCGAGCCACTGATGGACCTTGTGCTTGAACATGGTGTTTGTTATGGACAAGCTGTGACTAGCACAGAAGTCCAATAACTGAACACGGCTCGGGTTCAGATCAGGGGGGCCGTTCCTCCCGATTACCCCTCTCCAGGTGTCACTGTCGTTGCCCACGTGGGCGTTGAAGTCCCCCAGTAGAACAACGGAGTCCCCGGGCGGTGCACTGTCCAGTCCCCCTCCCAGGGACTCCAAGAAGGCCTGGTCTGCACCGCTGTTCGGCCCGTAGGCAGAGCTGGACGCTGTGTCCGTGGACTGGGTCGTTGAGGCACCCGGCCTCGGCTACCACCCAGTCCTCTCTGCACCCGGCCCCTACGGTCTCCTCTGCGGGTGGTGAGCCCACAGGAGGTCGGGCCCACGTCGTCCCTTCGGGCTGAGCCCGGCCGGGCCCCGTGGGCAAAGGCCCGGCCACCAGGCGCTCGCATACGAGCCCCAACCCCAGGCCTGGCTCCAGGGTGGGGCCCCGGCTGCGCCATACCGGACGACGTCACGGTCCTTGTTTTTAAATTTTCCATAGAGGCTTTTTAGTTTCTAAACTGTTCCAGGTTTTACCTCAGACTGAACCCAGAGTGGATACAGTTCCCCATGTGACCGGCAGATGGCGCCACATCCTCACCCTCTCAGCCTCTCTCTCTCTCTCCCGCCCTCCCCCTGTGGGCTCGTGACGTCATCAGTCTGTTTGGCGCACATGCGCAGAGGCTCGGAGCTCCGACACAAACAGCAGAACAGACCAAAGAGAAACTAAACCGAACTCTGAAGACGTCACTGCAGCGTCTTTGATTTTCAAATCTAAGAACCTCAGTTTAGACATGGATTAGTCCTGGTTTAGACCTGGTTTAGACCTGGTTTAGACCTGGTTTACTCCTGGTTTAGTCCTGGTTTAGTCCTGGTTCAGTCCTGGTTCGGTCCTGGTTCGGTCCTGGTTTAGTGCTGGTTTAGACCTGGTTTAGACCTAGTTTAGTCCTGGTTTAGTCCTGGTTTAGTTCTGGTTTAGTCCTGGTTTAGACCTGGTTTAGCCCTGGTTTAGTTCTGGTTTAGTCCTGGTTTAGACCTGGTTTAGACCTAGTTTAGTCCTGGTTTAGTCCTGGTTTAGTTCTGGTTTAGTGCTGGTTTAGACCTGGTTTAGACCTGGTTTAGTCCTGGTTTAGTTCTGGTTTAGTCCTGGTTTAGTCCTGGTTTAGACCTGGTTTAGACCTAGTTTAGACCTAGTTTAGACCTGGTTCAGTCCTGGTTTAGACCTGGTTTAGTCCTGGTTTAGACCTGGTTCAGTCCTGGTTTAGACCTGGTTTAGTCCTGGTTTAGTCCTGGTTTAGACCTGGTTTAGTCCTGGTTTAGTCCTGGTTTAGACCTGGTTTAGACCTGGTTTAGTTCTGGTTTAGTCCTGGTTTAGACCTGGTTTAGTTCTGGTTTAGTCCTGGTTTAGTCCTGGTTTAGTCCTGGTTTAGACCTGGTTTAGACCTGGTTTAGTCCTGTTTTAGACCTGTTTTAGTCCTGTTTTAGTCCTGGTTTAGTCCTGTTTTAGTCCTGGTTTAGTCCTGGTTTAGACCTGGTTTAGTCCTGGTTTAGACCTGGTTTAGTCCTGTTTTAGTCCTGGTTTAGTCCTGTTTTAGTCCTGGTTTAGTTCTGGTTTAGTCCTGGTTTAGTCCTGGTTTAGTTCTGGTTTAGTCCTGGTTTAGACCTGGTTTAGTCCTGGTTTAGACCTGGTTTAGTCCTGGTTTAGACCTGGTTTAGACCTGGTTTAGTCCTGGTTTAGTTCTGGTTTAGTTCTGGTTTAGTCCTGGTTTAGACCTGGTTTAGACCTAGTTTAGTCCTGGTTTAGTTCTGGTTTAGTCCTGGTTTAGTCCTGGTTTAGACCTGGTTTAGACCTAATTTAGACCTAGTTTAGACCTGGTTCAGTCCTGGTTTAGACCTGGTTTAGTCCTGGTTTAGACCTGGTTCAGTCCTGGTTTAGACCTGGTTTAGTCCTGGTTTAGTCCTGGTTTAGACCTGGTTTAGTCCTGGTTTAGTCCTGGTTTAGACCTGGTTTAGTTCTGGTTTAGTCCTGGTTTAGACCTGGTTTAGACCTGGTTTAGTTCTGGTTTAGTCCTGGTTTAGACCTGGTTTAGACCTGGTTTAGTTCTGGTTTAGTCCTGGTTTAGTCCTGGTTTAGACCTGGTTTAGACCTGGTTTAGACCTGGTTTAGTCCTGGTTTAGACCTGGTTTAGTCCTGGTTTAGACCTGGTTTAGACCTGGTTTAGTCCTGGTTTAGTTCTGGTTTAGTTCTGGTTTAGTCCTGGTTTAGACCTGGTTTAGACCTAGTTTAGTCCTGGTTTAGTTCTGGTTTAGTGCTGGTTTAGTCCTGGTTTAGACCTGGTTTAGTCCTGGTTTATTCTAGATTTAGTCCTGGTTTAGTTCTGGTTTAGTCCTGGTTTAGTCCTGGTTTAGACCTGGTTCAGTCCTGGTTTAGACCTGGTTTAGTCCTGGTTTAGTCCTGGTTTAGACCTGGTTTAGTCCTGGTTTAGTCCTGGTTTAGACCTGGTTTAGACCTGACGTTAGCTTACGGCTCTGTGACGTTAGCTTAGGGCTCTGTGACGTTAGCTTAGGGCTCTGTGACGTTAGCTTAGGGCTCTGTGACGTTAGCTTACGGCTCTGTGACGTTAGCTTAGGGCTCTGTGACGTTAGCTTAGGGCTCTGTGACGTTAGCTTACGGCTCTGTGACGTTAGCTTACGGCTCTGTGACGTTAGCTCACGGCTCTGTGACGTTAGCTCACGGCTCTGGGACGTTAGCTTACGGCTCTGTGACGTTAGCTTACGGCTCTGTGACGTTAGCTTACGGCTCTGTGACGTTAGCTCACGGCTCTGGGACGTTAGCTTACGGCTCTGTGACGTTAGCTTACGGCTCTGTGACGTTAGCTCACGGCTCTGTGACGTTAGCTTACGGCTCTGTGACGCTGGTTTAGCCTGTGATGTTTTAAAGTTCCTGCATATCTAATGAAGAAGGCGGGCTTTACGCGCCGGAAATGTCAGGGCGGAGCCATACACCTATGAGTGAGCGGTAAGCATAGGCAACGACGGCAGGACGTCAGCAAAAGGCCGCCCCAAAGTCGCCCTCCCCCCGCCTCCCCACCGAGGGGGGAGTGGTGGGGGCTAACCCGCGGCCATTTTGAATTCTCCATGACTGAGCCGCATTATCATGAAGGGGGCGGAGCCACAACCGTCTGTCCATAATTTTTTATGTCTATGTTCAGACCTGAGTCTCTCGTGGCCCATAATTCCTCAAATTAAACGATGGTTTCCTGCATTAATGGGACAGTTTGACTCCGCCTCCTTAAAGAGCTTCATTAACGAGCGCTGATGTGGATCTGCTCGTCCCTCGTTTAGACAAAAGTCTGTGTCATTTATTTAAAGCCTCATCATCGATTCTGCTTCTATTTTTATCTGAACTTTGGCTCCAGCGGGTTTTAACAAATGAACACAAACGTCTGGAGAACATCTGTTTCTGTCCAAACGACGGACGGATTTAGACCAAAGAACGAGAACGAGAACAGAGCCGAGTCCAGAGTCATAAAAAATAAAAAATAAAAAGAGTTTCTAAACATAATCCGTCCAAATGAACAGACTTTTTCTCGTTCAATCTCGTTGTTTTAAACGTTCGATGTTTCAGTGTTTGGTCTGTGTTTACGGTTTGGTTGCTACGGTTACAGAGACGGGCGGCTAAGCTAACGTTTCTCACAGCTAATGCTAACCACAGCTAATGCTAACCACAGCTAATGCTAACTTTAGTTTAAATATGACACAAACAACAACAAACATTTGAAGTAAACCCTGGAGCGTGAAGCTCTGAAGCTCCTGACGACAGAGTAAAGGTCCATGACCCGTGGATCAGTGTGTTAAAGGAGCCACAGGGGCCACAGGGGCCACGGGGGCCACAGGGGCCACAGGGGGGGGCACAGGGGCCACAGGGGGCACAGGGGCCACAGGGGGGGGCCACAGGGGGGCACAGGGGCCACAGGGGCCACAGGGGGGGGCCCAGGGGCCACAGGGGCCACAGGGCCACAGGGGGGCACAGGGGCCACACGGGGGCACAGGGGCCACAGGGGGCCACAGGGGGCCACAGGGCCACAAACACAGGGGGGCACAGGGGCCACAGGGGCCACAGGGGCCACAGGGGGGGCACAGGGGCCACGGGGGGGGGCACAGGGGGGCACAGGGGCCACAGGGGGGCACAGGGGCCACAGGGGGGGGGCACAGGGCCATGGGGGGGCACAGGGCCATGGGGGCACAGGTGCCACAGGGGGCACAGGAGTCATGGGGGCACAGGGGTCCAGGTGGTCACAGGGGCGGGTTCACGGGGGGGTCACAGGGGCGGGGTCACGGGGGTGCACAGGGGTGGGGTCACGGGGGCACAGGGCGGGGTCACTGAGGGGCGGGGGGGTCACAGGGAGTCTGGGCCCACGGGGGTCACAGGGCGGGTTCACGGGGGTCACAGGCGGGTCAGGGGTGCACAGGGTGGGGTCACGGGGGGCACAGGGGTGGGAGTCACTGGGGCACAGGCGGGAGTCACGGGGTGCACAGGGGTGGGAGTCTGGGGTGCACAGGGTGGGGTCACGGGGGCACAGGGCCACGGGGGGCACAGGCCACTGAGGGGCACAGGGGGCCACAGGGGCCACTGGGGGGGCACAGGGGGCACAGGGCTGGGGGGCACAGGGGGCACAGGGCCACGGGGGCACAGGGGGGTCACAGGGGCCACAGGGGCACAGGGGCCACTGGGGGGCACAGGGGGGCACGGGGGCACAGGGGCCAGGGGGCACAGGGGCACAGGCCACTGGGGGCACGGGGGGCACCGGGGGCACAGGGGCCACAGGGGGGCACAGGGGCCACGGGGGGGCACAGGGGCCACGGGGGGGCACAGGGGCCACGGGGGGGTACAGGGGGGGGCACAGGGGGGGCACAGGGGCCACAGGAGTCATGGGGGTCACGGGGGGGCACAGGGGGGGGGCACAGGGGGACAGTTTCTGTGTTGGACTCAGTCTTTTCTTTCAAACAAACACAACCAGATCCTTTTTGTTCATCTTTTTCTAATGTTTCGTCACATGGATCATTACTGGGCTCTAATTGAACTGAAGCTTCACACTTTTAATGTGGTCGTTATGTCATTCATCTTGTTCTTGTTCACTCGTTTGTACTTTTGAGGTCGTTTGTCCTCACGTCGTGTCCAGAGTGAGCCGAGCAGACGTTAAACATGACACTGTGGGGCCAGTGTTCCCTGTGAACAACGTGCACTTTGACATGAAGCTGTAGAACACACTTTGACACAGATGGAACTCTTTATGGAATCAAACTCTGTGTCGATCCGTTCTGTCGGTGACTCTGGAGGGTCCGCTCCTCTGAGCGTGTGTGAACCTGCCCCTGGCTCCGCCTCCAGACAGGAAGTGACATCACAATCACTGTTTGAGGAATTACACAACAGCCTCTGTGTCCTGCAGTGATCCCATCGACTCCAGAAGGAAACACTACTGTGAGTACTACACACTACTGCAAACCTCCTGTGAGTACTACACACTACTGCAAACCTCCTGAAGTACTGCACACACTACTGCAAACCTCCTGTGAGTACTGCACACACTACTGCAAACCTCCTGTGAGTACTGCACACACTACTGCAAACCTCCTGAAGTACTGCACACACTACTGCAAACCTCCTGAAGTACTGCACACACTACTGCAAACCTCCTGAAGTACTGCACACACTACTGCAAACCTCCTGTGAGTACTGCACACACTACTGCAAACCTCCTGTGAGTACTGCACACACTACTGCAAACCTCCTGTGAGTACTGCACACACTACTGCAAACCTCCTGAAGTACTGCACACACTACTGCAAACCTCCTGAAGTACTGCACACACTACTGCAAACCTCCTGTGAGTACTGCACACACTACTGCAAACCTCCTGTGAGTACTGCACACACTACTGCAAACCTCCTGAAGTACTGCACACACTACTGCAAACCTCCTGTGAGTACTGCACACACTACTGCAAACCTCCTGTGAGTACTACACACTACTGCAAACCTCCTGTGAGTACTACACACTACTGCAAACCTCCTGAAGTACTGCACACACTACTGCAAACCTCCTGTGAGTACTACACACTACTGCAAACCTCCTGAAGTACTGCACACACTACTGCAAACCTCCTGTGAGTACTACACACTACTGCAAACCTCCTGAAGTACTGCACACACTACTGACAATAACTTCTGTAAATACTTCTGTAAAATGTCGTTAAATACTCTGAACTTCTGTCAAACTCATGTAAAGACTGAACCTGCAGTTTTCAGGTGAAGTTTGTGTTTTGTGTTTCTTCTGGTTTGACTTTTGGATGGATTTGGATTTAAAACAATCAAACCCACTGACACTTCTCTGGGTAAATATTTAATCCCAAAATGATTTGTTTTACTTTTGATGCAAAGTCCAGTCACCGCACCTTTGTACTCAGAACAGTCCTGGTTTAGTCCTGGTTTGGTCCTGGTTTAGTCCAGTTTTAGTCAGGTTTTAGTCCTGGTTTAGACCTGGTTTAGTCCTCATTTAGTCCAGTTTTAATCCTGGTTTAGTCCAGTTTTAGTCCAGTTTTAATCCTGGTTTAGACCTGGTTAAATCCAGTTTTAATCCTGGTTTAGTCCAGTTTTAGTCCAGTTTTAATCCTGGTTTAGTCCAGTTTTAGTCCTGGTTTAGTCCAGTTTTAGTCCTGGTTTAGTCCTGGTTTAGTCCAGTTTTAGTCCTGGTTTAGTCCAGTTTTAGTCCTGGTTTAGTCCTGGTTTAGTCCAGTTTTAATCCTGGTTTAATCCAGTTTTAGTCCTGGTTTAGACCTGGTTTAGTCCTCGTTTAGTCCAGTTTTAATCCTGGTTTAGTCCTGGTTTAGTCCTGGTTTAATCCTGGTTTAGTCCAGTTTTAGTCCTGGTTTAGTCCAGTTTTAGTCCAGTTTTAATCCTGGTTTAGTCCAGTTTTAGTCCAGTTTTAATCCTGGTTTAGTCCAGTTTTAGTTCAGTTTTAGTCCAGTTTTAGTCCAGTTTTAGTCCAGTTTGAATCCTGGTTTAGTCCAGTTTTAGTCCAGTTTTAGTCCAGTTTTAATCCTGGTTTAGTCCAGTTTTAATCCTGGTTTAGTCCAGTTTTAGTCCAGTTTTAATCCTGGTTTAGTCCAGTTTTAGTTCAGTTTTAGTCCAGTTTTAGTCCAGTTTTAGTCCAGTTTTAATCCTGGTTTAGTCCAGTTTTAGTTCAGTTTTAGTCCAGTTTTAGTTCAGTTTTAATCCTGATTTAGTCCAGTTTTAGTCCAGTTTTAGTCCAGTTTTAGTCCAGTTTTAATCCTGGTTTAGTCCAGTTTTAGTCCAGTTTTAATCCTGGTTTAGTCCAGTTTTAGTCCAGTTTTAGTCCAGTTTTAATCCAGTTTTAGTCCAGTTTTAATCCTGGTTTAGTCCAGTTTTAATCCTGGTTTAGTCCAGTTTTAATCCTGGTTTAGTCCAGTTTTAATCCAGTTTTAGTCCAGTTTTAATCCAGTTTTAGTCCAGTTTTAGTCCAGTTTTAATCCTGGTTTAGTCCAGTTTTAGTCCTGGTTTAGTCCTGTCCAGTTTTAGTCCAGTTTTAGTCCAGTTTTATTCCAGTTTTAGTCCAGTTTTAGTCCTGGTTTAGTCCAGTTTTAGTCCAGTTTTAGTCCAGTTTTAATCCAGTTTTAGTCCAGTTTTAGTCCAGTTTTAGTCCAGTTTTAGTCCAGTTTTAGTCCAGTTTTAATCCTGGTTTAGTCCAGTTTTAGTCCAGTTTTAATCCTGGTTTAGTCCAGTTTTAGTCCAGTTTTAATCCTGGTTTAGTCCAGTTTTAGTCCAGTTTTAATCCTGGTTTAGTCCAGTTTTAGTCCAGTTTTAGTCCAGTTTTAGTCCAGTTTTAATCCAGTTTTAGTCCAGTTTTAGTCCAGTTTTAATCCAGTTTTAGTCCAGTTTTAGTCCTGGTTTAGTCCAGTTTTAGTCCAGTTTTAATCCAGTTTTAGTCCAGTTTTAGTCCAGTTTTAGTCCAGTTTTAGTCCTGGTTTAGTCCAGTTTTAGTCCAGTTTTAGTCCAGTTTTAGTCCTGGTTTAGTCCAGTTTTAGTCCAGTTTTAGTCCAGTTTTAGTCCAGTTTTAATCCAGTTTTAGTCCAGTTTTAGTCCAGTTTTAATCCAGTTTTAGTCCAGTTTTAGTCCTGGTTTAGTCCAGTTTTAGTCCAGTTTTAGTCCAGTTTTAATCCAGTTTTAGTCCAGTTTTAGTCCAGTTTTAGTCCTGGTTTAGTCCAGTTTTAGTCCAGTTTTAATCCAGTTTTAATCCAGTTTTAATCCTGGTTTAGTCCAGTTTTAGTCCTGGTTTAGTCCTGGTTTAGTCCTGGTTTAGTCCAGTTTTAGTCCAGTTTTAGTCCAGGCTGTACCTTCTCAACTGTTTCTCGTTTATTTGTATTTGTGCTGTTTTTACGTTAAATATTGATCTTTATTTATTTTAGTGTTTTTTGTGGATGTTTTGAGCTCAAACACAGAGCAGTGAGGATCATAATGAGCCCGACACAGTAAAACAACGGATTAAATAAATAAATAAGTTACAAAAGCAGCTAATATGTTCCTTTCATACAGTTGTTCCATATCTGATGCGTCTTGTCGTCGCGCAGGTCGATCCAAAATGGCGTCTCTGATGGAGGACGAGGTCTTTCGCTCTTTTGCCAAATACGGCTCCATCGTCATCATCAAACTTCTGCTGATGGGCCCCTGGACGGCCTATTACCGCTTCACCAGGAAGGTATGCTAGCTGCTGCTAACTACTGCTAACTGCTGCTAACTACTGCTAACTGCTGCTAACTACTGCTAACTGCTGCTAACTGCTGCTAACTACTGCTAACTGCTGCTAACTACTGCTAACAGCTACTGACACTACTGCTAACGGCTACTGACACTACTGCTAACAACTACTGCTAACTACTGCTAACAACTACTGCTAACAGCTACTGACACTACTGCTAACAACTACTGCTAACTACTGCTAACAACTACTGCTAACAGCTACTGACACTACTGCTAACAACTACTGCTAACTACTGCTAACAACTACTGCTAACAGCTACTGACACTACTGCTAACGGCTACTGACACTACTGCTAACGGCTACTGACACTACTGCTAACGGCTATTGCTAATGGCTACAGACACTACTGCTAACGGCTACTGACACTACTGCTAACAGCTATTGCTAAAGGTTACCAACACTACTGCTAACGACTACTGCCAACGGTTACTAACACTACTGCTAACGGCTATTGCTAACAGCTATTGCTAACGGTTACTGACAATACTGCTAACAGCTATTGCTAAAGGTTACTGACACTACTGCCAACGGCTATTGCTAACGGCTACTGATACTACTGCTAACGGCTACTGCTAACACCACCTGCTCACAGCTTCTGACATTTTTGCTCAAACTGACGGCTAAGTTTGGTTTGTTTTCTCTCGAGGCGTTTGTGAACACGGAGGACGTGGCGTCTCTTTCTTCCAAACCAGACGAGAGGAAACGTCTTTTGCGGACGGACGAGGACGTGGAGCGAGCGCGCAGGTCGGACGGCTTCGTTTATTTGATTTGAGAGCATTTACGTCGGACAAACCAGACGGGGCGTTTTAGCCAAAATGCCGTTTGTCATGACAGGCTTTTAGAACAATTCTGTCCAAAAACATAAATCTGTTAGAAGTTTGTCAAACACACAAACCTCTGTTTGAGGTTTTACGATGCACTTGTGCTCCTCGTCCTGTTGATGAGGGCGGCGTGTGATCCTCTCGCTCTGAATGAGCTCAAACCGGTCGGACGAGACGTTTGAGCAACGACCCACATCCAGAGGGCGCTCCTCTGGGTCCTAAAGAGAGTCTGTCTAAAGTCTAGGTCTGGGTCTGGACCCTGGGAGGTTCTGGTCTGGGTCTGGACCCTGAGGTTCTGGTCTGGACCCTGGGAGGTTCTGGTCTGGACCCTGAGAGGTTCTGATCTGGACCCTGGGAGGTTCTGGTCTGGTTCTGGACCCTGAGAGGTTCTGATCTGGACCCTGGGAGGTTCTGGTCTGGTTCTGGACCCTGAGAGGTTCTGGTTCTGGACCCTGGGAGGTTCTGGTCTGGGCCTGGACCCTGAGAGGTTCTGGTTCTGGACCCTGGGAGGTTCTGGTCTGGGCCTGGACCCTGAGAGGTTCTGGTTCTGGACCCTGGGAGGTTCTGGTCTGGGCCTGGACCCTGAGAGGTTCTGGTTCTGGACCCTGAGAAGTTCTGGTTCTGGACCCTGGGAGGTTCTGGTCTGGACCCTGGGAGGTTCTGGTCTGGTCTGGGCCCTGAGAGGTTCTGATCTGGTTCTGGACCCTGGGAGGTTCTGGTCTGGACCCTGAGAGGTTCTGGTCTGGTTCTGGACCCTGACAGGTTCTGGTCTGGTTCTGGACCCTGGGAGGTTCTGGTCTGGACCCTGGGAGGTTCTGGTCTGGACCCTGGGAGGTTCTGGTCTGGGTCTGGACCCTGACAGGTTCTGGTCTGGGGACCCTGGGAGGTTCTGGTCTGGACCCTGGGAGGTTCTGGTCTGGACCCTGGGAGGTTCTGGTTCTGGACCCTGGGAGGTTCTGGTCTGGTTCTGGACCCTGGGAGGTTCTGGTCTGGACCCTGGGAGGTTCTGGTCTGGTTCTTGGGCTCCAGGTTTATCTCAGGAGGAGCTCCAGCAGATGTTTGGATCAGAGAGACAAAAAGTGACTTAAAACATGACTAAATGCAGCAAAAACAAGAATAAAAGTGACGTTAAGTGACAAAATGCGACTAAAAGTGACAAAAAATATGACTCAGAGCGAAAGTGACAAAGTACAACTAAAAGAAACCGTTAGAGGCAAAAGTTGACCAAAAGTAAAAGCGGAAAAAAAAAGTGATAAAGCGATGTGTTTCTCTGATGCTAACGATATGTGTGCTCGTGTGCTCATGCGTTTTTACATGTGTTTTCCGTGTGCTCATGCGTGTGTTTTCCGTGTGTTTTCCGTGTGCTCATGTGTTTCCCGTGTGCTCATGCGTGTGTTTTCCGTGTGTTTCCCGTGTGCTCATGTGTTTCCCGTGTGCTCATGTGTTTTCCGTGTGCTCATGTGTGTTTTTTCCGTGTGTTTTCCATGTGCTCATGCGTGTGTTTTCGTGTGTTTCCCATGTGCTCATGTGTGTTTTTTCCGTGTGTTTTCCGTGTGCTCATGTGTTTCCCGTGTGCTCATGTGTTTCCCGTGTGCTCATGTGTTTCCCGTGTGCTCATGTGTTTCCCGTGTGCTCATGTGTTTCCGTGTGCTCATGTGTGTTTTTTCCGTGTGTTTCCCATGTGCTCATGTGTGTTTTTTCCGTGTGTTTTCCGTGTGCTCATGCCTGTGTTTTCCGTGTGCTCATGCGTGTGTTTTCCAGTATCTCTGTATCTTTCCATGTTCCGCAGTGTTCTTCGTGTGTTTCGTGTGCTCATGCCGGCCTTGTGTGTTTTCCGCGTGTTTCGCAGTGTTTTCCGTGTAGCTGTGCCAGTGTGTGTTTCGTGTGTTTCCGATGTGCTCATGTGGTTTCTCCGCTGCCCATGCGTGTGCCGTGGCTCATGCCTGTATTTCGGTGTTTCTCTCCCGTGGTGCTCATGCGTGTGTTTTCCGTGTGTTTTCCGTGTGCTCATGCCTGTGTTTTCCGTGTGCTCATGTGTGTGTTTTCCGTGTGTTTTCCGTGTGCTCATGTGTGTGTTTTCCGTGTGCTCATGCCTGTGTTTTCCGTGTGCTCATGCGTGTGTTTTCCGTGTGTTTTCCGTGTGCTCATGCCTGTGTTTTCCGTGTGTTTCCCGTGTGCTCATGTGTTTTCCGTGTGCTCATGCCTGTGTTTTCCGTGTGTTTCCCGTGTGTTCATGTGTGTTTTCCGTGTGTTTTCCGTGTGCTCATGCCTGTGTTTTCCGTGTGCTCATGCGTGTGTTTTCCGTGTGCTCATGTGTTTCCCGTGTGCTCATGCCTGTGTTTCCGTGTGTCTCCTGCAGGTGTCACCAGAACGACCTGGAGAGTATCGTCCCGTTCGTGCTGGTCGGGCTGCTGTACTCGCTCACCGGCCCAGATCCGTCCTGGGCCCTGTTGCATTTCCGCGTCTTCACGGCGTCCCGTCTGGTCCACACGGTGGCGTACATGTTCGCTCTGCCGCAGCCGGCCCGCGGCCTCAGCTGGGTCCTGGGCCTCCTGACCACTGTGTCCATGGCCCACAGCGTCATCCACAGCGCCGTCTTCCACTGAACACACGGCCCACTCTGTCCCACTCTGTCCACAGCCCACTCTGTCCCACTCTGTCCATGGCCCACTCTGTCCCACTCTGTCCATGGCCCACTCTGTCTCTGAACCACTGTGTCCATGGCCCACTCTGTCTCTGTCCCACTCTGTCCATGGCCCACTCTGTCTCTGACCCACTCTGTCCATGGCCCACTCTGTCCCACTCTGTCCATGGCCCACTCTGTCTCTGAACCACTGTGTCCATGGCCCACTCTGTCTCTGTCCCACTCTGTCCATGGCCCACTCTGTCTCTGACCCACTCTGTCCATGGCCCACTCTGTCTCTGACCCACTCTGTCCATGGCCCACTCTGTCTCTGTCCCACTGTGTCCATGGCCCACTCTGTCTCTGTCCCACTCTGTCCATGGCCCACTCTGTCTCTGACCCACTCTGTCCATGGCCCACTCTGTCTCTGACCCACTCTGTCCATGGCCCACTCTGTCTCTCACCCACTCTGTCCCACTCTGTCCACGGCCCACTCTGTCCACGGCCCACTCTGTCTCTGTCCCACTCTGTCCACGGGCCACTCTGTCCACGGCCCACTCTGTCTCTGTCCCACTCTGTCCACGGGCCACTCTGAGGGGGCGTGGCTTATCCAGTTCATTTAATACATCCATGATTCCTCCTCACTCTCTCTCTCCTGCTTTAGCGCCCCCAGAGGCCGTTCATGTAAAAACATAAATGAGCCGCCTCGCTGTATGAGCCGCAGGGTTGACCTCGTGAGGATAAAGTAGAGGCTTATAATTTAAAAACAAGACGAGCGTTGTTCGATTTAGTTTCACGTCAATCGCCCGTCGTTCTGTTTTATGATCTCGAGTTTTTATCATCGAGAAAATTAGCCTCTTTTTTTCGTAAATTTGCGTAATTTTTCTTGCAAAATTTTGTGTGTTTAAAAACTCCTGAAGTGGTGTGTTTTTTCTGTCAGATTTGCCTGTTTAAACTCGAGCCTTTCTTTTCCTTTCCTCCACTGACCCTGATACGCCTTGTGTTTATGACAGTTTGACGTAAAGTATTTGTAAAGTATTTCTTGAAAGTGAAAGTGAAAGTGAAAGTAATGTTGGACACAAATGGACTGATGTGAAAAGACATTTTGTCATTTCTTCATTTTCTTCTTGGGCTTTTGTGACCGTTTTTCTCATTAAACGTGATCTTTTCCACATCCTCCGTGTCTGAATCTTGATTATTAATGATTGTGGTTTATGATTCTTCTTTTGTTCGACTCTGGGGCCACAATTTGACCCTCGTTTTTATTATTTTACCTTTTTATCTAAATAAAAGACAGATCCAGAGAAAAGGAGGCCATACATTATTTGAAAGTGTGGAACGTCTTTTGTCTTTTGCGGCTCTTTGTTTCAGTTTCCGTCCCTCGGTGCGTCTTTGTTCCGTCTCTTCATTTTCTGATAATTCGGCCTCGTTAAAAGCTCCGCCGGTTCATAATGATTCATTCATGTTTCTAATGTCCTCGTTTGCAGATAACTTTAATCATCTCCACTCCTCGCTTCTCTCCAACTTCATTTAGATCCTGCACAAAGATCAGTCTGTCCACCGGGGGCAGCACCACGCTCTGTCCACCGGGGGCAGCACCACACGCTCTGTCCACCGGGGGCAGCACCACACGCTCTGTCCACCGGGGGCAGCACCGCGCTCTGTCCACCGGGGGCAGCACCGCGCTCTGTCCACCGGGGGCAGCACACTCTGTCCACCGGGGGCAGCACCGCGCTCTGTCCACCGGGGGCAGCACCACACGCTCTGTCCACCGGGGGCAGCACCGCGCTCTGTCCACCGGGGGCAGCACCACACGCTCTGTCCACCGGGGGCAGCACCGCGCTCTGTCCACCGGGGGCAGCACCGCGCTCTGTCCACCGGGGGCAGCACCGCGCTCTGTCCACCGGGGGCAGCACCTCGCTCTGTCCACCGGGGGCAGCACCACACGCTCTGTCCACCGGGGGCAGCACCACACGCTCTGTCCACCGGGGGCAGCACCGCGCTCTGTCCACCGGGGGCAGCACGCTCTGTCCACCGGGGGCAGCACCGCGCTCTGTCCACCGGGGGCAGCACCGCGCTCTGTACTTGTTCAAACAGGTCTGTGTTTAGTTTTTTTTTGTTTTTTTTTTTTTTGAAAATGCAGAATCAGAAATGACCCGTTTCCTAATCTCAAAACAAAAATCTGGAAATAATCCTTTGATTAAAGGAGCTGTGTCGGATTTTCACGTCTGAAACATAAACAAAGTCTTTGCTGAGGCTAAAGTTATTCCTCGTTTACGTTCTGAGCGTCGTCGTCGTTCAGATTTTCTCAGCTTTCAGAGCCAGAGCAGAGTTTACCATCAGTAAAGCTAACAGCTAGCATGCTAACAGCTAGCACGCTAACAGCTAGCACGCTAACAGCTAACATGCTAGAGATTCTGAGATCAGAGCTGATTGTGATCTCTCTTCAGGAGTGCAACATTTGACTTTAAAACATGAAAACAATCAGGTACAATCACTTTAATGTTGTACCTTTAATATCAGACCACGCCCCTCACACAGACCACGCCCCTCACCAGACCACGCCCCCTCACTGTGACACATCTGCTGCCATGTGTGACCTGGAGGTTAGACTTTTAAATGGTTTTCAGCTTTGATTTTTTTGAGAATAAAAACAGAATTCTCTGTTTGTTCGACTCCAAAACAACATTTTGTGATTCTAAATGTTCTGGATTATTTCTGAGCTGGACTTGTGTAAATAATCCCAGGCCTTGAAGTCTCAGAGTCTGAGCGCCGCCTCCTCCGTCTGGTTCATAACGAGGGCGTCTGGGGGAAGCGTCTGGGGAGCGGGAGGTCGGGTCGGCCGCTCTCGTTAACCGCAGTTAGCCCATCGTTATTTTAGCGCCTGCAGCCTCGAAGGCGCGGCGCTAACTCCCGCTAACGCCGGCTAATGATGGTTGGAGGTGAAAGTGGAGCCTCACGAGGACCGTGTGCTCCGGTCGACCTTTAGAGCCTCGTGTTTGTGTCGGAGAAAAACATTTGAAAAACGAGAAAAACATTAACAAGTGCTGAGCCGTTATCATCTTTGACTGTTTTTATGTGAGGGACGCAACGTGTTTTAGTGACTTTTTAAACACATTTAGAGCCAAATAAAGGTTCAATCTGTGAAAAAACGACTGGTTTAATTTAATTTAATAATGTGTTTGTTATAAGAGCTCTCTGTGTTTAAAGGTCCATATCCTGCCCTTTTCCCTTCACACAGTCTATTCTAAGGGGCGTTCAAACCACAGCGACCAACACGACCAGTTTACATGTTAAGTCTATGGTGTCGTGTGACAAAAGCCTCCTGCCATTTTGCGGGGCGACCAGGGCGACCGGCGCGGTGCGAATCCTGCGATTCTGTCGTGCGGCGCGACGCGACAAGAGCGACTTTGCGGCGGCCGCAAAATCGTTTCATTCGCGCGACCGTCGCAGAAGATAAACAAAGATGAACTTTCTGCGGCCAACGCAGGACCGCCGCGGATGGCAACCAATCAGAGACCACGCTTGAGAGACGTAACTACGTATTTCATTGTCCGGGAAGGACGTAAACAAACCAAACGCATGATTGACCGAACAGACCCGAGCCGCACGTGTAGAACCGAAAACTGAGTTCCTGCAGAGTTTAATTGGCAGAATAAGCGACAGGGCTGTGTGTTTAGTGTTCTACCTGCACCAACGGGACGTGTCCTGTCCCAGACGGGCCTGTCCCTCCGCTGACGCTGGACCAATGATCCCTCTCCCTCGCTCTTTTCTTCAGCTTTTTGGGAGGGCATCTGAGGCTCTCTCTCCCTCTCTCTCCTCTGCTCATGTAGCAGCCGCGCACTTTTATTATGGTGCCGTCACATATTTTGATCACTTTATCGGAGGATGAGGAGGAAAACAACACAGTGCTGGCTGCACACCGCGCTCTTTCGCCGTGAAGCACATGTTACACAGTGACACCACACGTGCTCGTCTCTGACCTGAGACCGAGCCCACACGGCCCAGGTCCACGGCCCGGCCCGACAACAGAGCGGAAAATGTGGGCCGAACGCCCAGGAATCTAAACTGTAGCAGCAGGTCAGCTGTGCTGGTCGCGCCGCGTGTCGCTGGTGACTTTTTTTTTCGGCGACCAAGTTGTGCGACCAAAGCGACTGTCCTTAAATGCACAGGCGACAAACCAGGGGCGACAGGCGCGATTTTGTTGCTGCGTCTGATCAGGGCTTAAGGGCTTTGTTGATACATTTTCTCGTTGTGTAATATCCATAACAGAACAGTTTACAACAAACACCCATTTCTTGGACTGGCCCCCCTCCTCACTCTGAGATCTGACCCCCCCGAACAGAGAGCAGGCTGCCTCCCCCGCCCAACCCGTGCCTCCCCTGTAGTGGAGATGGTGCATGCGCCGTGTGCTCCGGTAAACAGTGATACACAAACACTGAATAAACATTTTCTGGTCCTGACGGTGCGTCGTGCTGAGTCCTACGTCCTGGATCTGACCTGGAGTTTGACGTGCTCCAGGGCCTCAACCACGGACGTGCCGTTTGGTAAATAACAAGCTAACTCTTCAATCTGTCGTATCCATCGTGTAATTACTGTGTAGCATTAGCATTAGCTGTTTTTATTCTTCCTGGAGGCGTGGCTTAAACACCGCGTCATCTTAGTGAGGAGCCCCCGTCTGCTGCTCAGCCGAGGGGGACGGAAAAGACAGTTCTCTAGTGAAAACATGAGGGAATCAATCAAAAAACCACTTTGGGCACAACATACGAGGCCCAGAGAGCCCTGGAGGAAGGTTAACACCTCTGAAAAGTCCATTTTACAGGATATGGGACCTTTAATAATGTCTCTGTGTTTGTTATAAAAGCTCTTTGTGTTTAAATCCAGACGAGAAACAACAGAGTGTTATCCACGACTCGTCAGGAGAAGCTTTTGTTTGTTTTAATTCTTTATTTAATTCTTGGAGATTCTGTTTCACTTTGATCACGACGTCCCAAAGAAACCATCGATGCTTGTTTTCCACATTATTTAAAATCATAAAATGTGAAATATTCAAGACACGAGTCCCAAAGTGTGAAAACAAACACTTTCAGAATAAAAGCGCCGGAGACAGTTTAACATAATAAAAGTGTATTACTTTGTGCTTCAAAATGTTCAGTCTGTACAAAGGCCCTGAAAACCACCTCGAGCCAAAGAAACGCCTTAAATTACAAGAAAATGATTCTGATTTTATTTACAGCAACATTTACAGACGAGGAAAATAAATATGAAAGAAACTCCTCGAGTAAGAAATGATCAGGAAGGTTTGTCTCCAACGACACGAGGGTTAAAGTCTGAACTGACTGAAACGAACAGCTCAGGACGTCCAGAGCAGACACGTCAGTTAGTCTGTCAGTTAGTCTGTCAGTTAGTCTGTCAGTTAGTCTGTCAGTTAGTCTGTCAGTTAGTCTGTCAGTTAGTCTGTCAGTTAGTCTGTCAGTTAGTCTGTCAGTTAGTCTGTCAGTTAGTCTGTCAGTTAGTCTGTCAGTTAGTTGCTTTTTAAACAAATAATGGAAAATAGACCCTTCTCTCGTCATATTTGAGCTTCACAGACGTGTGGGCCGTCCTTAAAGGCTCCGTCAGGACCAGGCTCAGGCAGAACATGCAAACCCCGGGACGAGACACAGTTTGAGGCCGGACGCTGCAGCAAAAGGACTGAAACGGCTGAACTTTGACCTGGAAACAACTAAAGGAACAGCCGCCTGCTCCTGAGGAACTCAAACGGCTTCTGTCCGAGGATCCTTTTTACTCCTGCTCTGTGTTTGAACCCGACTGTTTACAGCCACATTCAGCCCAAAGGTTTTCAGTTCGAGTCCTGGATTTGAACAAAACAAAAACAAAAGTGACCAGAAAAGTCCAGATTTCTGCATTTCACACTTTTTTCCTCAATACTTTTACCCAAAGCGACTCTGTCGGGTTGGACTCATTTCACTGAAACTAAATAATAATTATTAAGATAATTAGATTAGATTTTTTCCAGTTTATCCATTTTATCGTTTCACCTCCTGGTTCCACAGCAGCACGTGGCTTCCCTTTTAGTTAAATTTGTTTTATGTTTTTATCTTTATTATGCTTCAGCATTAGCATTAGCATTAGCGTTAGCATTGCCCGCACACAGAAGTGTCATGTGTAACGTCTGTGTCGGTGACGCTGCAGCTCACTGTGTGTGACCTCAAAGACTCAACTGGACAGAAGTCAAACAGGAAGTACTCAGTCAAACAGGAAGTACTAAGTCAAACAGGAAGTACTCAGTCAAACAGGAAATACTCCGTCGTACAGGAAGTACTCAGTCAAACAGGAAGTACTCAGTCGTACAGGAAGTACTCAGTCGTACAGGAAGTACTCAGTCGTACAGGAAGTACTCAGTCAAACAGGAAATACTCCGTCGTACAGGAAGTACTCAGTCAAACAGGAAGTACTCAGTCAAACAGGAAGTACTCAGTCAAACAGGAAGTACTCCGTCAAACAGGAAGTACTCCGTCAAACAGGAAGTACTCCGTCATACAGGAAGTACTCAGTCAAACAGGAAGTACTCAGTCAAACAGGAAATACTCCGTCGTACAGGAAGTACTCCGTCGTACAGGAAGTACTCCGTCAAACAGGAAGTACTCAGTCAAACAGGAAGTACTCAGTCAAACAGGAAGTACTCCGTCAAACAGGAAGTACTCCGTCAAACAGGAAGTACTCCGTCAAACAGGAAGTACTCCGTCATACAGGAAGTACTCAGTCAAACAGGAAGTACTCAGTCAAACAGGAAGTACTCAGTCAAACAGGAAGTACTCCGTCAAACAGGAAGTACTCGTCAAACAGGAAGTACTCCGTCATACAGGAAGTACTCCGTCAAACAGGAAGTACTCAGTCAAACAGGAAGTACTCCGTCAAACAGGAAGTACTCCGTCAAACAGGAAGTACTCCGTCAAACAGGAAGTACTCCGTCATACAGGAAGTACTCAGTCAAACAGGAAGTACTCAGTCAAACAGGAAATACTCCGTCGTACAGGAAGTACTCCGTCGTACAGGAAGTACTCAGTCAAACAGGAAGTACTCAGTCAAACAGGAAGTACTCAGTCAAACAGGAAGTACTCCGTCAAACAGGAAGTACTCCGTCAAACAGGAAGTACTCCGTCAAACAGGAAGTACTCCGTCATACAGGAAGTACTCAGTCAAACAGGAAGTACTCAGTCAAACAGGAAGTACTCCGTCAAACAGGAAGTACTCCGTCAAACAGGAAGTACTCCGTCAAACAGGAAGTACTCCGTCGTACAGGAAGTACTCCGTCGTACAGGAAGTACTCCGTCAAACAGGAAGTACTCCGTCGTACAGGAAGTACTCCGTCGTACAGGAAGTACTCCGTCAAACAGGAAGTACTCCGTCAAACAGGAAGTACTCAGTCAAACAGGAAGTACTCAGTCAAACAGGAAGTACTCAGTCAAACAGGAAGTACTCAGTCAAACAGGAAGTACTCAGTCAAACAGGAAGTACTCCGTCATACAGGAAGTACTCCGTCATACAGGAAGTACTCCGTCAAACAGGAAGTACTCAGTCAAACAGGAAGTACTCAGTCAAACAGGAAGTACTCCGTCATACAGGAAGTACTCCGTCATACAGGAAGTACTCAGTCAAACAGGAAGTACTCAGTCAAACAGGAAGTACTCAGTCAAACAGGAAGTACTCAGTCGTACAATGAGCAGCCATTTTAAAAATAATTAGCCAACTGTAATTCCATGCACAGAGCACATTATGACATCACAACTGGAGATTCCACAACTGTTGCCGAGTGTCCAAACTCCTCCGTCACAGAAATCATTATTTGACAAAAAAAAAAACAGTTTTATTTTGTTAAATTAATGTTTAAAGGGTCAGATTTCTTGTAAGTTGTGTTAAAGTTTGGAGTGTAACATTGTGATGTCATCGATCTAGAAGTCTGCTCTGCTTCTGTCATTTTCCAAATTTATTTCAACTTTTCTTCCCAAAGCGCCGCCTGGTGGTGTAAAACCATTATTTATCTTTAAATCATCATCAAATAAAGTCAAACGAAACGTCATAAAGAGCTGATACTTTCACTTCAGTCTGTCCTTTGACTAAAGAGTCCCACAGGGGGCGCTGCAGGCGGCTCCTGCTCAGGCGGATCCTTCAGGGCACCAGGTCCATCTGAGGCCCGTCCGGAGTCTGGACCTGGTCTGGACTCGGTCTGGACCTGGTCTGGACCTGGTCTGGACGTTCACCTGCAGTGTCTCGCCTCAAGGACATGTGTTTGGTTGGACTTCAGTGAGTTTGGCCCCGTCCCGCGATGGCGTTTGGGCCCGTCCCGCGATGGCGTTTGGGCCCGTCCCGCGATGGCGTTTGGGCCCGTCCCGCGATGGCGTTTGGGCCCGTCCCGCGATGGCGTTTGGGCCCGTCCCGCGATGGCGTTTGGGCCCGTCCCGCGATGGCGTTTGGGCCCGTCCCGCGATGGCGTTTGGCCCCGTCCCGCGATGGCGTTTGGGCCCGTCCCGCGATGGCGTTTGGGCCCGTCCCGCGATGGCGTTTGGGCCCGTCCCGCGATGACGTTTGGGCCCGTCCCGCGATGGCGTTTGGGCCCGTCCCGCGATGGCGTTTGGGCCCGTCCCGCGATGACGTTTGGGCCCGTCCCGCGATGGCGTTTGGGCCCGTCCCGCGATGGCGTTTGGGCCCGTCCCGCGATGGCGTGGGGCAGCACCTCCAGGTGGCGCCGT
>CM033619.1:52528305-52533305 GCA_019453435.1 Rhinogobius similis | reverse complement strand
GCGCTCTGGGACAGAAGGGGGCGCTCTGGGACACACAGGGGCGCTCTGGGACAGAAGGGAGCTCTGGGACAGAAGGGGCGCTCTGGGACACACAGAGCTCTGGGACACACAGGGGCGCTCTGGGACAGACAGGGGCGCTCTGGGACAGAAGAGCTCTGGGACAGAAGGGAGCTCTGGGACAGAAGGGGCTCTGGGACACACAGGGCTCTGGGCCACACAGGGGGCGCTCTGGGACACACAGGGGGTGCTCTGGGACAGAAGGGGCGCTCTGGGACAGAAGGGGGCACTCTGGGACAGAAGGGGGCGCTCTGGGACACACAGGGGGTGCTCTGGGACACACAGGGGGCGCTCTGGGACAGAAGGGGGTGCTCTGGGACAGAAAGAGCTCTGGGACACACAGGGGTGCTCTGGGACACACAGGAGAGCTCTGGGACAGAAGGGGTGCTCTGGGACAGAAGAGCTCTGGGACAGAAGGGGCTCTGGGACAGAAGGGGCGCTCTGGGACAGAAGGGCGCTCTGGGACACACAGGGGTGCTCTGGGACACACAGAGCTCTGGGACAGAAGAGGCGCTCTGGGACAGAAGGGCGCTCTGGGACAGAAGGGCGCTCTGGGACACACAGGGGGTGCTCTGGGACACACAGAGGGCTCTGGGACACACACGGGGCGCTCTGGGACACACAGGGGCGCTCTGGGACAGAAGGGGCGCTCTGGGACAGAAGAGCTCTGGGACAGAAGGGGCGCTCTGGGACAGAAGGCGCTCTGTGACACACAGGGGTGCTCTGGGACACACAGGGGCGCTCTGGGACACACAGGGGGCGCTCTGGGACAGAAGGGGGTGCTCTGGGACAGAAGGGGGCGCTCTGGGACACACAGGGGGTGCTCTGGGACACACAGGGGGCGCTCTGGGACAGACGGGGGCGCTCTGGGACAGAAGGGGGCGCTCTGGGACACACAGGGGGCGCTCTGGGACACACAGGGGGCGCTCTGGGACAGAAGGGGGCGCTCTGGGACAGAAGGGGGCGCTCTGGGACAGAAGGGGGCGCTCTGGGACACACAGGGGGTGCTCTGGGACACACAGGGGGCGCTCTGGGACACACAGGGGGCGCTCTGGGACACACAGGGTGCTCTGGGACACACAGGGGGCGCTCTGGGACACACAGGGGGCGCTCTGGGACACACAGGGTGCTCTGGGACACACAGGGGGCGCTCTGGGACACACAGGGGGCGCTCTGGGACACACAGGGGGCTCTGGGACACACAGGGGGCTCTGACATTTCACATTTGATAAGTTCTCTTGAACATTTGAACCACTCTCTCCCTGTGGCCCGTCGAGGAAACTGTTGTGGTGATTCTGGGCGCTACAAAAATAAATCAAATTGAATTGCCCCCTCATTGCCCCTCCTGCCCTCTGATTGGCCCCTCCTGCTCCCTCCTGCCCTCTGATTGGCCCTCCTGCCCCCTCCTGCCCCCCCTGCCCTCTCATTGGCCCCTCCTGCCCCCTCCTACCCTCTGATTGGCCCCTCCCACCCCCCCTGCCCTCTGATTGGCCCGCGCTCACCTCAGGTAGTCCCTCCGGCACAGGATGAGGTTGGCCTTGGTGTAGAGGGTGGAGCCCACCTCCCCGAGGCGGCACTCGCAGCAGGCGCACTTCAGACAGTCCTCGTGCCAGAACTGGTCCAGGGCCTTCAGCAGGAACCGGTCCTGGATCTTCCTCTTGCAGCCGGCGCAGCCTTTAGGCTTCGTGTCCGGCTGCACCGACAGCATCTGGATTCCTGTGGGACACAGAGAGAGCAACGCAACGGGTCAGAACGGAGCGGCCCCGAGGCTCCTGGAGGTCAAAGGAGCTCACTGGAGAACACAAGAACAAGAAGAACAGAACCCAGGACTAAAAGAGACAAAGACGAGGCTAAAAGAGACAAAGACGAGGCTAAAAGAGGCAAAGACGAGGCTAAAAGAGACAAAGACGAGGCTAAAAGAGACAAAGACGAGGCTAAAAGAGACAAAGACGAGGCTAAAAGAGACAAAGACGAAGCTAAAAGAGGCAAAGACGAGGCTAAAAGAGGCAAAGACGAGGCTAAAAGAGACAAAGACGAGGCTAAAAGAGACAAAGACGAAGCTAACGTCACCAAAGCACCAAAAAGTCCCGCCCGTTGCTCACAGACTCGAGCAGGAGACACGGCCCGTCTTTAACTGAAGTGTCCCGAGACGCTCCAGAGTGAACCGTCTGAGGGACCTGGGCCGGTCCAAACGTGGCTAATGGATTGGTTTAGCCGACACACTTTGGATTATTCAGAAGTTGAGTTTTTGCTGGCTAATGCTAACGGCTAATGCTAACGGCTAATGCTAATGGGTCATTCGGAGGCTATGGGAAAATGAGACGGGCTCTGGACTCAAATCTTCCCGGTCATAGATGCTAAGTGATCGCTAGCATTAGCATCAAATACTGTGAGTGTGTGTTTGTGGGCGTGTCCGTGTGTGTTTGTGGGCGTGTCTTTGTGTGTGAGTTTGGGAGCGTGTCCGTGTGTGAGTTTGGGGGCGTGTCCGTGTGTGAGTTTGGGGGCGTGTCCGTGTGTGAGTTTGGGGGCGTGTCCGTGTGAGTTTGGGGGCGTGTCCATGCATTAGTTTGGGGGCGTGTCCGTGTGTGAGTTTGGGGGGCGTGTCCGTGTGTGAGTTTGGGGGCGTGTCCATGCATTAGTTTGGGGGCGTGTCCCTGTGAGTTTGGGGGCGTGTCCGTGTGTGTGTTTGGGGGCGTGTCCGTGTGTGTGTTTGTGGGCGTGCCCGTGTGAGTTTGTGGGCGTGTCCGTGTGTGAGTTTGGGGGCGTGTCCGTGTGAGTTTGGGGGCGTGTCCGTGTGAGTTTGGGGGCGTGTCCGTGTCAGTTTGGGGGCGTGTCCGTGTCAGTTTGGGGGCGTGTCCGTGTCAGTTTGGGGGCGTGTCCGTGTCAGTTTGGGGGCGTGTCCATGTGTTAGTGTCAGTTTGGGGGCGTGTCCATGTGTCAGTGTCAGTTTGGGGGCGTGTCCGTGTGTTAGTGTCAGTTTGGGGGCGTGTCCATGTGTCCGTGTCAGTTTGGGGGCGTGTCCATGTGTTAGTGTGAGTTTGGGGGCGTGTCCATGTGTCCGTGTCAGTTTGGGGGCGTGTCCGTGTGTTAGTGTCAGTTTGGGGGCGTGTCCATGTGTCCGTGTCAGTTTGGGGGCGTGTCCATGTGTTAGTGTGAGTTTGGGGGCGTGTCCGTGTGTCCGTGTCAGTTTGGGGGCGTGTCCATGTGTCCGTGTCAGTTTGGGGGCGTGTCCATGTGTCCGTGTCAGTTTGGGGGCGTGTCCGTGTGTTAGTGTCAGTTTGGGGGCGTGTCCATGTGTCCGTGTCAGTTTGGGGGCGTGTCCATGTGAGTTTGGGGGCGTGTCCAGGGGAGGGTCGGGGCACATTGTTCAGGACGCTGCTCTTTTCTTCGGCCTCTGAGCCTCAAACCAGGAACAATGTACAGATTAGTATCCCCCGCACTCTCCCCCGCCACCTCCCCCTGTGTGTGTGTGTGTGTGTGTGTGTGTGTGTGTGTGTGTGTGTGTGTGCCCCTCCCTCGCCCGCTGAGCAGCTGGAGGGGCAGAAAACACCAAAGAAAGAGCCCTGATCAATACGGTTTACTCTGGTCCTGTTTAGTCCTGGTTTAGACCTGGTTTAGTCCTGGTTTAGACCTGGTTTAGTCCTGGTTCAGACCTGGTTTAGTCCTGGTTGAGTCCTGGTTTAGTCCTGGTTTAGTCCTGGTTGAGTCCTGGTTGAGTCCTGGTTGAGTCCTGGTTGAGTCCTGGTTTAGTCCTGGTTTAGTCCTGGCTTAGTCCTGGTTCAGACCTGGTTTAGGCCTGGTTTAGGCCTGGTTTAGACCTGGTTCAGTCCTGGTTCAGTCCTGATTTAGTCCTGGTTTAGTCCTGTTTTAGTCCTGGTTCAGACCTGGTTCAGACCTGGTTTAGTCCTGGTTTAGTCCTGGTTTAGTCCTGGTTTAGTCCTGGTTCAGACCTGGTTTAGTCCTGGTTGAGTCCTGGTTGAGTCCTGGTTTAGGCCTGGTTTAGGCCTGGTTTAGTCCTGGTTTAGGCCTGGTTTAGGCCTGGTTTAGTCCTGGTTGAGTCCTGGTTGAGTCCTGGTTTAGGCCTGGTTTAGTCCAGGTTTAGTCCTGGTTCAGACCTGGTTCAGTCCTGGTTTAGACCTGGTTTAGTCCTGGTTTAGGCCTGGTTTAGTCCTGGTTTAGTCCTGGTTTAGTCCTGTTTTTAATCCTGAGCTCGACGTTTAATAATCCAGGTTTGTGTCTCAGACGTGGCTAAAGCTAAAGCTAAAGCTACAGTCGACAGGAAACTACTTCCTGTTTGTCTTTTATTTCCTTCAGACTCTGTTTGAGCCTCTTTGTGTCACGTTTGGATCATGTGACCATCATGAGCTGGAAACATCAGAGAAACAGGAAACAGCTGATGCTAACGTGCTTTGCTAGCTCTGTTTTGCTAACGGCTAAACATATCATTAGCATCAGTGAAACACAGAGCTTTATCACACCATCAGGTCACAGTCTGGAGTCTTGAAGATCAAGCGTCACTTTTTGTCACTTTTACCTGTTTTTTGTTTCTTTTTTTCAACTTTAATGGTTGATTTCAGTCGTCCTTTTGTCACATTTTGTCATATTATCCTTGCATTTCTGTTTAATAACTTTTTTTTTGCTCACGTTTTTGTTCCTTTTGTCACATTTCTATCGCCCTTTGTCAATTTTTTGTCATTATTTATCTCGTTTTTGTCTCTTTTTGTTGCATTTTGTCACATTATTGACACTTTCAATCCTGTTTTTGATGGTTTTAGTCGCCGTTGCGTTGCTTTCTGTCACGGTTCGGCCTGGAGCGGGACGGGCCGAGGGGCTTCCACTCCACAGACGTGACCCGTACGAGCTCCGGCTTCAGAGCGAGACGATTGGACGAGAGGGAACCCAAGAGCTCAGGGTCGAGAACCAAACGGCAAAAAACAGACACA
>CM033619.1:52500805-52515805 GCA_019453435.1 Rhinogobius similis | reverse complement strand
CAGCTTTCGTCTCGTTGTAGATTTTTCTCTTTCGTTTTGACGCACAAACGCTGCACACCTCTGACTCTCGTGAGTTAAAAAATGAATCTTAATTTGAGTCATTAAAAAAAAACTTTCCAAACTATGGCCCGGGGGCCAAATGTGGCCCTCAGACCGTCGTCCTGGGGTCACGTGGCTGGTTTCACTTCCTGTGTCTGTGGGGCCTTTAAGCCATGGATGTATTAAATGAACTGGATAAGCCCCGCCCCCTCTGTCCCAGATTGATTAGTGGTCGTGTGAGGTACTGCAGCCTTTTTCTAAAATGTCACATTATAATCACAGACAGAACTGAATTATTATCGGTATTTAAATAAAATAGAAGGAAATGTTCTTTTCTACCGTTTATAAAATCACAGAAATTACCGTTTTTATCTGAAGTGACGTCACACAAACATGTGCGAGTCACGTGAACGAGCGTCGGACGATACAAACAGAAGCTCGTGGAAAAGGCTCGACTAGAGACACCTGTAAGTTGTATTTTATTTCATTTCAGACGCTTTCAGGTGTGCTCTAACATGAAGAACACAATTACAATCACACAAGCTAACGCTAACACAAAGACCTGCAGCTGCTGGTCGTTCACGTCGCTCAAAGCATCATGGGGGAAAGCAAAGATGGCCGCCTTCGTATCAGGAAGTAAATGCGGAAGTAAGAAACTTTTTTGGGGTCATGCACCAATGAGCACTCTCCATAGGGATAAACAGGACGGCCATCTTTGATTTATCTTCCAGGTTTTATTATAGTTCTATGCTTTAAGCTCCGGAGCACATTATCAATCTAAAGGGCTCTCAAAGGGCGGGTCTTGTGTAACTTTAGCTTTTTTCAGATCATTAACTGTTTTTGGTTCAGTTTTCTTAAGAACGGATCTGGAGCTGGGGTTATGCTCTTTATGTCCATAGATCTGACTCGGGTTCACCAAAAGTCATTTCCTCATGAAAAGAGAACGCAGGCTAACCACTCTGCCACAGTTCAGCTCCACAGCCCCTTTAACGCCCCTTTAAGGCCCCATTAAGAGCCCTTTAAGGCCCCTTTAAGGCCTCTTTAATGCCCCTTTAAGGCCACTTTAAGAGCCCTTTAAGGCCCCTTTAAGAGCCCTTTAATGCCCCTTTAAGGCCCCTTTAATGCACCTTTAAGGCCCCTTTAATGCCCCTTTAAGGCCCCTTTAAGAGCCCTTTAATGCCCCTTTAAGAGCCCTTTAATGCCCCTTTAAGGCCACTTTAATGCACCTTTAAGGCCACTTTAAGAGCCCTTTAAGTCCCTTTTAAGGCCCCTTTAAGAGCCCTTTAAGGCCCCTTTAAGGCCCCTTTAATGCCCCTTTAAGGCCACTTTAAGAGCCCTTTAAGGCCCCTTTAAGAGCCCGTTAAGGCCCCTTTAAGGCCCCTTTAAGGCCCCTTTAAGAGCCCTTTAAGGCCCCTTTAAGAGCCCGTTAAGGCCCCTTTAAGGCCCCTTTAAGACCACTTTAAGAGCCCTTTAAGGCCCCTTTAAGAGCCCGTTAAGGCCCCTTTAAGGCCCCCTTTATTGCCACATTTAAGGCTCCTTATATGCCCCTTTAATGCCCCTTTAAGGCCACTTTAAGACCCCCTTTATTGCCACATTTAAGGCTCCTTATATGCCCCTTTAAGGCCCCTTTAAGTCCCCTTTAAGGCCCCTTTAAGGCCTCTCTCGCTCAGATCTTGCTGATGAAATAATCGCAGCTCATTTAAAATCTAACGGCGGACATTTTGTGAAGTTCCTCCGGCTCCGACTTCCTGAACAAATGCGACGAGTCAAACCACTTTCAACCTGATTAATCTGATGAAGCGCGTCTCCAGGGGGCGCTGTTCAAAGCCCCGGCTCGAGAGAGGGGGGGAGGAGGGGGGAGGAGGGGGAGACGAGCTGATTGAACATTCTCGGCTCGACTTCCTCTCAGAGCAACAAAATGAGCCGTTTCCCAAAGAGTCCGGCTTCAAATGAAGATGAAAGAGAAAAGAACATCATCCTCCTCATCCACCGGGTTTAGACCTGGTTTAGTCCTGGTTTAGTCCAGGTTTAGTCCGGGTTTAGACCTGGTTTAGTACGTGTTTAGTCCTGGTTTAGTCCTGGTTTAGTCCGTGTTTAGTCCAGGTTTAGTCCAGGTTTAGTCCTGGTTTAGTCCTGGTTCAGACCTGGTTTAGTCCAGGTTTAGTCCAGGTTTAGACCTGGTTTAGTTCAGGTTTAGACCTGGTTTAGTCCAGGTTTAAAGCAGAAGAAATAAAACACATTGAGCAGCACATCAGCCCCTCTCTCTCTCTCTCTCACCCCCCCCCCCTCTCTCGCTCCCTCTCTCTCTCCCCCTGCCCCCCCTCCTCTCTCTCTCTCTCTCTCGCTCTGTGTCCAGCTCCAGCTTTTAATAAGAATAATGATTGTATTTATACATTTTCTCCCCTTTTCACCCCCCCTCCTCCTCCTCCTTCTCTCCTCCTCCTCCCCTCTCCTCCCCCCTCCTCCCCTCTCCTCCTCCCCCCTCCAGCTCTGGTTCAAAAAGCCGCTCTCTCTTTGACTCTGGGGCTCACAGCTCCTCCTCCCTCTCTCCTCCTCCTCCTCCCTCTCTCCTCCTCCTCCTCCCCTCCTCCCCCTCTCCTCCCCCTCCTCCTCCTCCTCCCCCTCCTCCCCCTCCTCTCGCTCCAGCTCTGGTTCAAAAAGCCGCTCTCTCTTTGACTCTGGGGCTCACAGCTCCTCCGCCTCCTCCTCCCTCTCTCCTCCTCCTCCTCCCTCTCCTCCCCCTCTCCTCCCCCTCTCCTCCCCCTCTCCTCCCCCCCTCCTCTCGCTCCAGCTCTGGTTCAAAAAGCCGCTCTCTCTTTGACTCTGGGGCTCACAGATTAAACGCGGCGCTGAAATGAGCTTCGGGCCCCGGGACGAGGGCCCCGCGAGCGGCAGGAGGCGGCAGGTGTGGCCCTGCTGATAAACTCACTCCGTCAGGTTTGGTTTGTACTTTCCACCAGAATCTGAGGCCGAGGACTTGAAACACACGGCGGAAGTATGGAGTTTCCATGGAGATGTTAGTGCTTTGTCTGAAATGTTCCACAGTACGGCTTTAAACTTAAAGGTGTTTATGATGAAAAGACAAACGTGGAGCTGATGACGTCACTTTCAATATTTTGCCATAAAAGTGTCCCAGTCGCCCTGTTTAATGTGTCCTTGTGTGGACGGGTCAGATCTGCGGCCGGCGAGCTCACCCTGAGTCCTGGATCTGGAGGTTTTAGGAGATAAAGATCTCTGAGCTGTATTGATCTCTAGCCTCCTCCGCCTCTGTCTCCTGCAGGGATTTTAGAATCTCAAGTCCTCGGCTCTGATGAAGGTCAGAGTTAAACCTGGAGGAGGAGTCAGAGGGAGGAGTCAGAGGGAGGAGTCAGAGGGAAGAGGGACGAGTCAGAGGGAGGAGTCAGAGGGACGAGTTAGAGGGAGGAGTCAGAGGGAGGAGTCAGAGAGAGGAGTCAGAGAGAGGAGTCAGAGGGAGGAGTCAGAGGGACGAGTCAGAGGGAGGAGTCAGAGGGAGGAGTCAGGGGGAGGAGTCAGAGAGAGGAGTCAGAGGGAGGAGTCAGAGGGACGAGTCAGAGGGAGGAGTCAGAGGGAGGAGTCAGGGGGAGGAGTCAAAGGGAGGAGTCAGAGGGAGGAGTCAGAGAGAGGAGTCAGAGGGAGGAGTCAGAGGGACGAGTTAGAGGGAGGAGTCAGAGGGAGGAGTCAGAGAGAGGAGTCAGAGAGAGGAGTCAGAGGGAGGAGTCAGAGGGACGAGTCAGAGGGAGGAGTCAGAGGGAGGAGTCAGAGAGAGGAGTCAGAGGGAGGAGTCAGAGGGAGGAGTCAGAGGGAGGAGTCAGAGGGAGGAGTCAGAGGGAGGAGTCAGAGGGAGGAGTCAGAGGGAGGAGTCAGAGGGACGTCAGGGTCACCTCTTTTCAGCCAATCAGGGACACCGTACACTATGAATCATGGGTAATACCTGTGTGACATCAGACTGTGATTCTGTCGAGGAGCAGGTTCCAGACCAGGGGTGGGCAATTATTTTGACCCAAGGGCCACATTGGACTTTGACACTTGCCTGGGGGCCGGACCATTTTACACACATACTACTACACATAGACTTAATGCCTAAAATACACAAAAAATGACTACAGAATATCAAAAATCATTACCTTTATTTAGCTTTAACAGTGCGGTTGGTCACTCCTTTTATCTATTATTTATTTGGTTTTATTCTAGTGGTGGCTGTTCTCAAAACTGATTTTTAATGAACAAGCAGCTGCTCAGGAAACTATAAAATGACAAATGCACCACACCCAACTCATACCATTTTATATTGAATGCTTTGCGGGCCGGATCAAAATGCCAAAAGGGCCGCATGTGGCCCCCGGGCCTTAGTTTGCCCCCCTCTGGTCTAAAGGGTTAAAGGCTCATTGTAAAAAGAGTTTGAGGAACTTTATTGAAACAACAGCATCAGACGATTCAGAGTCGAACAGACAGGTGCAGACAGGTGCAGACAGACAGGTGCAGACAGATGCAGACAGACAGGTGCAGACAGGTGCAGACAGGCGCAGTTCACAGGCTCACAGACAGGGGGCGCTGCAGCAGTGAAATCCAATCTGAGGAGGGTGAGAGACCCCCCCCCTGTGTCTCCCCCGTGTGTGTCCCCCCCCTCCCCCCTCTCTCTGATTATTAGGCGCGTGTGTACTTTTAATTAGCTCGTGTGATTAGGTCTAACGAGCTCCCCGGGGCCCGCCTTCCCTTCACGCGCCGCTAATGAGCCGCACTTCCGCCGCGCGCCGCGCTCCGCCGCTCCGCCGCTCCGCCGCGCGTTCGAGTCGATCGCGCGGATAAAAGCGGCGTCCGTTTGATTCCAGGCGCCGCCCGAATCCCGTCCGCGAGACGTGACCGCGCGCCGCTCCACGACCTCCAAACTCACACCACTACAAAGCTGACCTCAAACTCCCGCCCCCGGGCCCCGGGCCGCTCGGGGGCCCCGCGCCGCTCGGGGGCCCCGCGCCGCTAAGTGCCGCGCTAATTGGAAAAGAAAGCAAAGAGAAAAGAGCCGCGCGAGGACGGCGTTTGTGAGAATAATTGATTGTGAAGAAGTTAATGACTTTGACTGAAACGAGGAGGTGCATCTTAATTAAAGTGAGCCTGAACCTGGAGGAGGGGGAGGGGGGGAGGGGAGGGGGGAGAGAGGGGGGAGAGAGAGAAGGAGAGGGGGGGGGGGGAGGAGAGGGAGAGGGGGGGGAGAGAAGGAGAGGGGGGGGGGGAGAGGGAGGAGAGAGGAGAGGGGGGAGAGAGAGGGAGAGGGGGAGAGAGGGGGAGAGTGAGAGAGAGGGAGAGGGGAGAGAGAGAGAAGGAGAGGGGGAGGAGAGAGGAGGAGAGAGGAGAGAGAGGGGAGAGAGGGGGAGAGAGAGAAGGAGAGGGGGAGGAGAGGGAGGAGAGAGAGAGAGAGGGAGAGAGAGGGGGGGGAGAGGGGGGAGAGAGAGGGGAGAGAGAGAAGGAGAGGGGGAGGAGAGGGAGGAGAGAGGGGGAGAGGGAGAAGGAGAGGGGGGGGAGGAGAGGGAGGAGAGAGGACAGGGGGGAGAGAGGGAGAGAGGGGGAGAGAGGGGGGAGAGAGGAGAGGGGGGAGGAGGGGGAGAGAGGGGAGAGAGAGAGAGAGAGAGGAGAGGAGAGGGAGAGAGGAGAGAGAGGGGAGAGAGAGGGAGAGGGGGAGAGAGGGGGGAGAGGGAGAGAGAAGGAGAGGGGGGTGATCCTGGTTCAGGGAAGTTTCCAGATGAACAGAACAAACTCTGACTTTGTCAACTTTTATTTCTCGTCTTTTGTTGTCGTGAGAGAGAGGGCCAGTCCAGGGGCCCACAGAGAGAGAGGGCCAGTCCAGGGGCCCACAGAGAGGGCCAGTCCAGGGGCCCACAGAGAGGGCCAGTCCAGGGGCCCACAGAGAGAGAGGGCCAGTCCAGGGGCCCAGAGAGAGAGGGCCAGTCCAGGGGCCCAGAGAGAGGGCCAGTCCAGGGGCCCACAGAGAGAGAGGGCCAGTCCAGGGGCCCAGAGAGAGGGCCAGTCCAGGGGCCCACAGAGAGGGCCAGTCCCTGGTCCACAGAGAGAGAGGGCCAGTCCAGGGGCCCAGAGAGAGGGCCAGTCCAGGGGCCCAGAGAGAGGGCCAGTCCAGGGGCCCAGAGAGAGAGAGGGCCAGTCCAGGGGCCCAGAGAGAGGGCCAGTCCAGGGGCCCAGAGAGAGGGCCAGTCCAGGGGCCCAGAGAGAGAGGGCCAGTCCAGGGGCCCAGAGAGAGGGCCAGTCCAGGGGCCCAGAGAGAGAGGGCCAGTCCAGGGGCCCAGAGAGAGGGCCAGTCCAGGGCCCCACAGAGAGAGAGGGCCAGTCCAGGGGCCCAGAGAGAGAGAGCGCCAGTCCAGGGGCCCAGAGAGAGGGCCAGTCCAGGGCCCCACAGAGAGAGGGCCAGTCCAGGGGCCCAGAGAGAGAGGGCCAGTCCAGGGGCCCAGAGAGAGGGCCAGTCCAGGGCCCCACAGAGAGAGAGGGCCAGTCCAGGGGCCCAGAGAGAGAGGGCCAGTCCAGGGGCCCAGAGAGAGGGCCAGTCCAGGGGCCCACAGAGAGGGCCAGTCCAGGGGCCCAGAGAGAGGGCCAGTCCAGGGGCCCACAGAGAGAGAGGGCCAGTCCAGGGGCCCAGAGAGAGAGAGGGCCAGTCCAGGGGCCCAGAGAGAGGGCCAGTCCAGGGGCCCAGAGAGAGAGAGGGCCAGTCCAGGGGCCCAGAGAGAGAGAGGGCCAGTCCAGGGGCCCAGAGAGAGGGCCAGTCCAGGGGCCCAGAGAGAGAGAGGGCCAGTCCAGGGGCCCAGAGAGAGGGCCAGTCCAGGGCCCCACAGAGAGAGAGGGCCAGTCCAGGGGCCCAGAGAGAGAGCCAGTCAAGGGGCCCAGAGAGCGCGCCAGTCCAGGGGCCCAGAGAGAGAGGGCCAGTCCAGGGGCCCAGAGAGAGGGCCAGTCCAGGGGCCCAGAGAGAGAGGGCCAGTCCAGGGCCCAGAGAGAGAGGGCCAGTCCAGGGGCCCAGAGAGAGCCAGTCCAGGGGCCCAGAGAGAGGGCCAGTCCAGGGGCCCAGAGAGAGGGCCAGTCCAGGGGCCCAGAGAGAGGGTCAGTCCAGGGGCCCAGAGAGAGGGCCAGTCCAGGGGCCCAGAGAGGGCCAGTCCAGGGGCCCAGAGAGAGGGCCAGTCCAGGGGCCCAGAGAGAGGGCCAGTCCAGGGGCCCAGAGAGAGGGCCAGTCCAGGGGCCCAGAGAGAGGGCCAGTCCAGGGGCCCAGAGAGAGAGAGGGCCAGTCCAGGGGCCCAGAGAGAGGGCCAGTCCAGGGGCCCAGAGAGGGCCAGTCCAGGGGCCCAGAGAGAGGGCCAGTCCAGGGCCCCACAGAGAGAGAGGGCCAGTCCAGGGGCCCAGAGAGAGAGGGCCAGTCCAGGGCCCTGAGAGAGGGCCAGTCCTGGGCCCCCCAGAGAGAGGGCCAGTCCAGGGGCCCAGAGAGAGAGGGCCAGTCCAGGGGCCCAGAGAGAGGGCCAGTCCAGGGCCCCACAGAGAGAGCGCCAGTCCCGGGACCCAGAGAGAGGGCCAGTCCAGGGCCCCACAGAGAGAGAGGGCCAGTCCAGGGGCCCAGAGAGAGAGAGGGCCAGTCCAGGGGCCCAGAGAGAGGCCAGTCCAGGGCCCAGAGAGAGGCCAGTCCAGGGGCCCAGAGAGAGAGCCAGTCCAGGGGCCCAGAGAGGGCCAGTCCTGGGGCCCAGAGAGAGGGCCAGTCCAGGGGCCCAGAGAGAGAGGGCCAGTCCAGGGGCCCAGAGAGAGGGCCAGTCCAGGGGCCCAGAGAGAGCGCCAGACCAGGGGCCCAGAGAGAGGGACAGACCAGGGGCACCGAGAGAGAGGCCAGTCCAGGGCCCAGGTAGAGAGGGCCAGTCCAGGGGCCCAGAGAGAGGGCCAGTCAGGGGCCCAGAGAGAGGTCCAGTCCAGGGGCCCAGAGAGAGGGCCAGTCCAGGGGCCCAGAGAGAGAGGGCCAGTCCAGGGCCCAGAGAGAGAGAGGCCAGTCCGGGGGCCCAGAGAGAGGGCCAGTCCAGGGGCCCAGAGAGAGGGCCAGTCCAGGGGCCCAGAGAGAGGCCAGTCCAGGGGCCCACAGAGAGAGAGGGCCAGTCCAGGGGCCCAGAGAGAGAGGGGCAGTCCAGGGGCCCAGAGAGAGGGGCCAGTCCAGGTCCCAGAGAGAGAGGGCCAGTCCAGGGGCCCAGAGAGAGAGAGGGCCAGTCCAGGGGCCCAGAGAGAGGGCCAGACCAGCGCCCCACAGAGAGAGGGCCAGTCCAGGGGCCCAGAGAGAGAGAGGGCCAGTCCAGGGGCCCAGAGAGAGGGCCAGTCCAGGGCCCACAGAGAGGGCCAGTCCAGGGGCCCAGAGAGAGGGCCAGTCCAGGGGCCCACAGAGAGAGGGCCAGTCCAGGGGCCCAGAGAGAGAGAGGGCCAGTCCAGGGGGCCCAGAGAGGGCCAGTCCAGGGGCCCAGAGAGAGAGAGGGCCAGTCCAGGGGCCCAGAGAGAGAGAGGGCCAGTCCAGGGGCCCAGAGAGAGGGCCAGTCCAGGGCCCCACAGAGAGAGAGGGCCAGTCCAGGGGCCCAGAGAGAGAGTGCCAGTCCAGGGGCCCAGAGAGAGGACAGTCCAGGGCCCAGAGAGAGAGAGGGCCAGTCCAGGGGCCCAGAGAGAGAGTGGGCCAGTCCAGGGGCCCAGAGAGAGAGGGCCAGTCCAGGGGCCCAGAGAGAGAGGGCCAGTCCAGGGCCCAGAGAGAGGGCCAGTCCAGGGCCCAGAGAGAGGGCCAGTCCAGGGGCCCAGAGAGAGGCCAGTCCAGGGGCCCAGAGAGAGCGTCAGTCCAGGGGCCCAGAGAGAGGGCCAGTCCAGGGGCCCAGAGAGAGGGCCAGTCCAGGGGCCCAGAGAGAGAGGGCCAGTCCAGGGGCCCAGAGAGAGGGCCAGTCCAGGGGCCCAGAGAGAGGCCAGTCCAGGGCCCAAAGAGAGGCCAGTCCAGGGGCCCAGAGAGAGGGCCAGTCCAGGGCCCCACAGAGAGAGAGGGCCAGTCCAGGGGCCCAGAGAGAGGGCCAGTCCAGGGGCCCAGAGAGAGGGCCAGTCCAGGGCCCCACAGAGAGAGAGGGCCAGTCCAGGGGCCCAGAGAGAGAGGGCCAGTCCAGGGGCCCAGAGAGAGGGCCAGTCCAGGGCCCCACAGAGAGAGAGGGCCAGTCCAGGGGCCCAGAGAGAGAGAGGGCCAGTCCAGACCTGGGCCCAGAGAGAGGCCAGTCCAGGGGCCCACAGAGAGGGCCAGTCCAGGGGCCCAGAGAGGGCCAGTCCAGGGGCCCACAGAGAGAGAGGCCAGTCCAGGGGCCCAGAGAGAGGGCCAGTCCAGGGGCCCAGAGAGAGGCCAGTCCAGGGGCCCAGAGAGAGGGAGCCAGTCCAGGGGCCCAGAGAGAGAGGCCAGTCCAGGGGCCCAGAGAGAGGAGGGCCAGTCCAGGGGCCTCAGAGAGAGAGGGCCAGTCCAGGGGCCCAGAGAGAGGGCCAGTCCAGGGGCCCAGAGAGAGGGTCAGTCCAGGGGCCCAGAGAGAGGGCCAGTCCAGGGGCCCAGAGAGAGGGCCAGTCCAGGGGCCCAGAGAGAGAGAGGGGCAGTCCAGGGGCCCAGTGAGAGGCCAGTCCAGGTCCCAGAGAGAGGGCCAGTCCAGGGGCCCAGAGAGAGGGCCAGTCCAGGGGCCCAGAGAGAGGGCCAGTCCAGGGCCCCACAGAGAGAGAGGGCCAGTCCAGGGGCCCAGAGAGAGAGCCAGTCCAGGGGCCCAGAGAGAGGGCCAGTCCAGGGCCCCACAGAGAGAGGGCCAGTCCAGGGGCCCAGAGAGAGAGAGGGCCAGTCCAGGGGCCCAGAGAGAGGGCCAGTCCAGGGGCCCAGAGAGAGGGCCAGTCCAGGGGCCCAGAGAGAGGGCCAGTCCAGGGGCCCAGAGAGAGGGCCAGTCCAGGGGCCCAGAGAGAGGGCCAGTCCAGGGGCCCAGAGAGAGGGCCAGTCCAGGGGCCCACAGAGAGAGTGACTGTCCAGGGGCCCTGCTTGTGAGAGGGCCAGTCCTGGGGCCCAGAGAGAGGGCCAGTCCAGGGCCCCACAGAGAGAGGGCCAGTCCAGGGGCCCAGAGAGAGAGAGGGCCAGTCCAGGGGCCCAGAGAGAGGCCAGTCAGGGCCCCACAGAGAGAGGGCCAGTCCAGGGGCCCAGAGAGAGAGGGCCAGTCCAGGGGCCCAGAGAGAGGGCCAGTCCAGGGGCCCACAGAGAGGGCCAGTCCAGGGGCCCAGAGAGAGGGCCAGTCCAGGGCCCCACAGAGAGAGGGCCAGTCAGGGCCCAGAGAGAGAGGCCAGGTTCCAGGGGCCCAGAGAGAGGGCCAGTCCAGGGGCCCAGAGAGAGAGAGGCCAGTCCAGGGGCCCAGAGAGAGAGGCCAGTCCAGGGGCCCAGAGAGAGCCAGTCCAGGGCCCAGAGAGAGAGGAGCCAGTCCAGGGGCCCAGAGAGGGGCCAGGTCCAGGGCCCCACAGAGAGAGAGGGCCAGTCCAGGGGCCCAGAGAGAGAGAGGGCCAGTCCCGGGGCCCAGAGAGAGCCAGTCCAGGGGCCCAGAGAGAGAGAGGGCCAGTCCAGGGGCCCAGAGAGGGCCAGTCCAGGGGCCCAGAGAGAGAGAGGGGCCAGTCCAGGGGCCCAGAGAGAGAGGGCCAGTCCAGGGGCCCAGAGAGAGGGCCACTCCAGGGGCCCAGAGAGAGGGCCAGTCCAGGGGCACAGACTGAGGGCCAGTCAGGGGCCCAGAGAGAGGGTCAGTCAGGGGCCCAGAGAGAGGGCCAGTCCAGGGGCCCAGAGAGAGGCCAGTCCAGGGCCCCGAGAGAGAGGGCCAGTCCAGGGGCCCAGAGAGGGCCAGTCCAGGGGCCCAGAGAGAGGGCCAGTCCAGGGGCCCAGAGAGAGGGCCAGTCCAGGGGCCCAGAGAGAGGGCCAGTCCAGGGGCCCAGAGAGAGAGGAGCCAGTCCAGGGGGCCCACAGAGAGAGGAGCCAGTCCAGGGGCCCAGAGAGAGAGAGGGCCAGTCCAGGGCCCAGAGAGAGGGGCCAGTCCAGGGGCCCAGAGAGAGAGAGGGCCAGTCCAGGGGCCCAGAGAGAGAGGGCCAGTCCAGGGGCCCACAGAGAGAGAGGGCCAGTCCAGGGGCCCAGAGAGAGAGGACCACTCCAGGGGCCCAGAGAGAGGGCCAGTCCAGGGGCCCAGAGAGAGGCCAGTCAGGGGCCCAGAGAGGGCCAGTCCAGGGCCCAGAGAGGGCCAGTCCAGGGCCCAGAGAGAGGGCCAGTCCAGGGGCCCACAGAGAGAGAGGCCAGTCCAGGGGCCCAGAGAGAGCCAGTCCAGGGGCCCAGAGAGGGCCAGTCCAGGGGCCCAGAGAGAGGAGCCAGTCCAGGGCCCAGAGAGAGGGGCCAGTCCAGGGGCCCACAGAGAGAGGGCCAGTCCAGGGGCCCAGAGAGAGAGAGGGCCAGTCCAGGGGCCCAGAGAGAGAGGGCCAGTCCAGGGGGCCCAGAGAGAGGGCCAGTCCAGGGGCCCAGAGAGAGGGCCAGTCCAGGGGCCCACAGAGAGAGAGGGCCAGTCCAGGGGCCCAGAGAGAGAGGGTCAGTCCAGGGGCCCAGAGAGAGAGCCAGTCCAGGGGCCCAGAGAGAGGGCCAGTCCAGGGGCCCAGAGAGAGGGCCAGTCCAGGGGCTCTCTCTGGGCCAGTCCAGGGGCCCAGAGAGAGGGCCAGTCCAGGGGCCCACAGAGAGAGAGGGCCAGTCCAGGGGCCCAGAGAGAGGGCCAGTCCAGGGGCCCAGAGAGAGAGAGGGCCAGTCCAGGGGCCCAGAGAGGGCCAGTCCAGGGCCCACAGAGAGAGGGCCAGTCCAGGGGCCCAGAGAGACGGCCAGTCAGGGGCCCAGAGAGAGAGGGCCAGTCCAGGGGCCCAGAGAGAGAGAGGGCCAGTCCAGGGGCCCAGAGAGAGGGCCAGTCCAGGGGCCCAGAGAGAGAGAGGGCCAGTCCAGGGGCCCAGAGAGAGGGCCAGTCCAGGGGCCCACAGAGAGAGAGGGTCAGTCCAGGGGCCCAGAGAGAGAGGGTCAGTCCAGGGGCCCAGAGAGAGAGCCAGTCCAGGGGCCCAGAGAGAGGGCCAGTCCAGGGGCCCAGAGAGAGAGGGCCAGTCCAGGGGCCCAGAGAGAGAGAGGGCCAGTCCAGGGGCCCAGAGAGAGAGAGCGCCAGTCCAGGGGCCCAGAGAGAGAGGGCCAGTCCAGGGGCCCAGAGAGAGAGGGCCAGTCCAGGGGCCCAGAGAGAGAGGGCCAGTCCAGGGGCCCAGAGAGAGAGGGCCAGTCCAGGGGCCCACAGAGAGAGAGGGCCAGTCCAGGGGCCCAGAGAGAGAGAGGGGCCAGTCCAGGGGCCCAGAGAGAGAGGGCCAGTCCAGGGGCCCACAGAGAGGGCCAGTCCAGGGGCCCACAGAGAGAGAGGGCCAGTCCAGGGGCCCACAGAGAGGGCCAGTCCAGGGGCCCACAGAGAGGGCCAGTCCAGGGGCCCACAGAGAGAGAGGGCCAGTCCAGGGGCCCAGAGAGAGAGGGCCAGTCCAGGGGCCCACAGAGAGGGCCAGTCTGGGGCCCAGAGAGAGGGCCAGTCCAGGGGCCCACAGAGAGGGCCAGTCCAGGGGCCCACAGAGAGGGCCAGTCCAGGGGCCCAGAGAGAGGGCCAGTCCAGGGGCCCACAGAGAGGGCCAGTCCAGGGGCCCAGAGAGAGAGGGCCAGTCCAGGGGCCCAGAGAGAGAGAGGGCCAGTCCAGGGGCCCAGAGAGAGAGAGCGCCAGTCCAGGGGCCCAGAGAGAGAGGGCCAGTCCAGGGGCCCAGAGAGAGAGAGGGCCAGTCCAGGGGCCCACAGAGAGAGAGAGGGCCAGTCCAGGGGCCCACAGAGAGGGCCAGTCCCGGCTAATCAGGAGAGTTGTAGATTTCCTGATGGGCCGCGGCTCTGAGGCCCCTGTGGCCGACGTACATAAGGCCCAGGGGCCCACAGTGATACGCCTCCCGTCCTCCGTCTTCTTCCTCTGATCCGTGGCCGGGGAGCGGGGGCCGCAGTCTAGCTCCTCCAGAGGACCCCGAGGCAACATCGTCCGTCCAGTGTGTCCTGGGTCCCCCCGGGGCCTCCTCCTGTTGGGCATGAAGACCTCCTGAGGGAGGCTCCAGGAGGCTCTGAGACAGAGGCTGAACCTCTGGACGTGGAGGAGGAGGAGGAGGAGGTGGAGGTGGAGGAGGAGGAGGAGGTGGAGGAGGAGGAGGAGGAGGAGGTGGAGGAGGAGGAGGAGGAGGAGGAGGAGGAGGAGGTGGAGGTGGAGGATGTGGAGGAAGAGGAGGAGGTGGAGGAGGGAGGAGGAGGAGGTGGAGGAGGAGGAGGTGGAGGAAGAGGAGGAGGAGGAGGAGGAGGAGGAGGAAGAGGAGGAGGAGGAGGTGGAGGAGGAGGAGGAGGTGGAGAAGGAGGTGGAGGAGGAGGAGGAGGAGGAGGTGGAGGAGGAGGAGGAGGAGGAGGAGGAGGAGGAGGAGGAGGAGGAGGAGGGGAGGAGGAGGAGGAGGTGGAGGTGGAGGAGGTGGAGGAGGAGGTGGAGGAGGAGGGAGAGGAGGAGGAGGGGAGGAGGAGGAGGAGGAGGAGGTGGAGGAGGGAGGAGGTGGGAGAAGGAGGTGGAGGAGGAGGAGGAGGAGGAGGAGGGAGGAGGAGGAGGAGGTGGAGGAGGAGGAGGAGGAGGAGGAGGAAGAGGAGGAGGAGGAGGAGGAGGAGGAGGAGGGAGGAGGAGGTGGAGAGAGGAGGTGGAGGAGGGAGGAGGAGGGAGGAGGTGGAGGGAGGAAGAGGAGGTGGAGGAAGAGGAGGAGGAGGAGGAAGAGGAGGAGGAGGAGGGAGGTGGAGGAGGAGGAGGAGGAGGAGAGGAGGAGGAGGAGGAGGAGGAGGAGGAGGAGGAGGAAGAGGAGGAGGAGGAGGAAGAGGAGGAGGAGGAGGAGGAGGTGGAGAAGGAGGTGGAGGAGGAGGAGGAGGAGGAGGAGGAGGAGGAGGAGGAAGAGGAGGAGGTGGAGGAGGAGGAGGAGGAGGAGGAGGAGGAGGAGGAGGAGGAGGAGGAGGAGGAGGAGGAGGTGGAGGAGGTGGATCTGGTCCTTTGGGTCATGACCAGGCGACAAAGGGACGGAGATGGAGGTGAATCCAGAGCTTTGTCTTTGGACTCAGCTCTTTCTTGACACAACAGTCCTATACAGGGCCGCACCTGTCACCACAACAGTCCAATGCAGCGCCCACATCACTGCAGGGCCGCACCTGTCAGTCTCACGCTCCATCCTTCCCTCTGAACTCCGAGACACTGGAACTCCTCCCCTGGAGGCAGGACTCTCCCCTCCTTTGTCGAGAACCATTTGAAGGCGCTGATGCTGCTCCCACAGCTCTTGAATTGAAGCCACAGATTGTAAAGTTTGTAAACGTGTCACTTTGGCCCAAATGAAGTTCAAATCCATAAAACGTCCCGAGGCTCGAGGGCCGGCTCCTTTTATTGGAGCCGTGGAAACCTGAGCCGCTCCAGACGTCGTGTTCGATTATTGACGTGAATGTGTCCAGGCACAAGCTGCAGCTCATGTGAGCGGAAAGTCATTTTACAAATGTTTGTTCAATTCATTTTATTTATTATTTAATTGTGTATTTTAACAAAAAAAACTCACACAAATGTTGCTTTGATAATTCACAAAACAAAATGTAATCCTGTGAAGTGAACTTAGCTCAGTGTTAGCTCTGTGTTAGCTCAGTGTTAGCTCGGTGTTAGCTCAGTGTTAGCAACACAGATACTTATCCTTAACCTTAACCTATTGAGCTGCACAATCACATTTATTCAAGTGTGTAATATTACACACACACACACACACTGTACACACACACACCTCTCTCCCCCTCTCTCCCTCCTCTGTCTCCCCCCT
>CM033619.1:52478305-52495805 GCA_019453435.1 Rhinogobius similis | reverse complement strand
TACTATTTTTAAATTTTACTATTATTTATTTATTTTACTTTTTAATTTTACTATTATTTTTTTATTTTACTATTATTTATTTATTTTACTATTTTTTTATTTTATTTTACTATTATTTAGTTATTTTACTATTATTTTTAATTTTACTATTATTTATTTATTTTACTATTTTTTTTTTTTTATTTTACTATTATTTAGTTATTTTACTATTATTTTTAATTTTACTATTATTTTTTTATTTTACTATTATGTATTTATATTTATTTGTTTATTTTAATATTGTTTATTTGTTTATTTTAATATTATTTATTTATTTCCAGCTGTTTCTATAAAAAAAGCGTATTCGAGCTGAAACATCCAATCAGCGCCGCGCTCAGACTTCCAGCCGCGTGACGTGTCCAATCAGCGCCCTCCCTCGCACTTCCGGGTTCCTGTGGTTCAGCCAATCAGCGCTGCGCTCCGAGGCTCGGCCGGAAAATGCGGAAGTGAAGCCGAAAGAGCGCCGAGATTCAAGCGGAGACGTTTTCAAAGGTATGTGCCCGAAACTCACCAACAACGCGTTTATTTCTCGTCAAAAGCGAACGGAAAAGTCACGAAAAACACGCATTATATTTGCGAAAGAGTCGTGTTGATGCAGCGTTGCGGATTTGACGACGTTAGATTCAGAAAACGTAAAAAACAGTCAAAGTCGTCTCTGTTTAGTTCATTTCTGTTCGTTTAAATAAAGTTTGTTCTTGTCGCGTCACTGAGAACGTGAATAATAACGTTGTAAAACTCTGTGTGTCGTGTTTTATAGTGTTTGGTGTAGTTTAATTGGCGTTTTGTGCTGTTTTTTGTGGATAAAGCTGCAGTTTTGGGTAAAAACCACACCTTAAATTCATATTTTAGTTCCACCCTGTTGTTTCTAACTGTCCCTGAACTACACGGAGTCTTAGCTTTGGAGAATTTCTCAAAAACCTACAATTTTTTCAGAATCTCTGCATTTAAATGTGTAAAATAATTCTCAAATGTCAGTAAATGCATTAGTTTAGGAAGGACTGGTCGATATTGACAAAAATGAATATTTGTAAATGTTTTTTGGAGTTTCCAGATAACGATGTTCAGTCGAAATCATGTAAATGTGACAGAAATGTGACAAAAAATGCAAAACTATCCCCTTAAACTCTTATTTGAGAGTTTACAACATCACTTTTTTCATGATTTTTGTTTTTGATAATCGCTGTTTGTTGTGTTTTTTATTATAAACTCAAAAATCTGCCAAACAACATTCACGAATTTATTGATTTTCTAATTTTGACTATTTGGTGCATTGATACCTAAATTATAGTTTTCCACCAATCAGGTTGCTGTTTGTGGAGAAAAGTTGAAAAAAGTTACAGGAAGTGAACACGCTGTTGACATCACACTGTGAGACAAAGGTTATGCATAATTTACACAAAATAAACTTCTTTTTTTGACCCTTTTATCCATTAATTCAACAAAAAAGGTGTTCACGTGTATTTTTTATTTGTAAAATTTAAAAGATCTGTGACATTGGAGGAATTTAGCCCACTGTATTGTGCGGTTGCCGTGGTAATTTCCTAGTGTGACGTCATCATTTACAACCAGGAAGTGAAACAAAAAACCGAAAAAATTGCTAAACTGGGATAAAATTTGTGAAGTATTTTAGCACAATTTGAAATATATTTATCTAAACTGCATTTTAGTGAAATTAGTCGTTCAACCTGTAGGGGGCCCTTTAACTAAAAGCTGACCAGTTCCAGTTGCACCTCTGACGTTCCGCCTCTGTCTTCCGTACTTTACTTCCATAGATTTTTAAAGTGTTGACTCTTGGCGTCTGGAGATGAGTTTCAGCCCGAGCTCGTGCTCTTCAGCTCCGCTCGACAGTGTCCAGCAGCAGCGGCTCAAATGGGAACGAAACCGGACCAGAACCTCCAAAGAGCTGGTCCGGACGGAGCAGAAGTACTGCCAGCAGCTGCAGCTCGTCACCACGGTAACCACAAGAGCAAACGTGTGGACGGGCGGTGGGAAAATGTGGAAAACTGGGGGAAATGTTTGGAAATTTGTGGGAAAATCTGTGTGAAACGATGGAACATTTGAGTAAAATTTGTGGATAAAAAAGAAAAATGTTGTAAGATTTGAGGAAAACTTGTAAGAAATATTGTGGGAAATTGGAAAAGTGGTGTACAATTTGAAGAAATTTGTTGGAAATCTTGAGAAAAATTGGTAAAAAGTCGATGGAATGGATGATGAGTGGAAAATAAATTTGAGAGTCAGAGGAGCAAAGTCAGTTCCAATTATTGAAAAAGTTTTGGGAAAATTGCGGATAATTCAAGAAAAACTTGAGGAAAATTGAAAGGAAAATTTGTAGAAAAAATAGTTAAATATTGTGGAAAATCTTAAGGACAAAATGTAGGAAATGTGTTATAAAATCTTATGAAATTTGTGGAAAATTGAAAAAAAAATGGAAGCATTTGCTTAAATAGTGAATAGTGAGTGAGACTCATCTGTTTGTTCTTCAGTATTTTGTGGACATCCTGAACGCCAAAGGGACCCTGAAGCCCGACGTGAGAGAAAGAATCTTCAGCTCCATCAGAGTCGTCCACAGTGTGAGCCAGTGAGTGTGGCCCGCACAAACGTCACTAACAAACCACACAAACGTCACTAACAGAAACGTCACAAAGAGAAACGACACAAACGTCACAAACAACACAACGTTTCTCTTTGTGTCGTTTCTGAGACGCTGCAGTGACACAGGAAAACAATTTAAAGATGTCAATGTTAAACTTCTGCTGTAGGTTATTTACATAAATGTAAGAAAAAATAGTTTTTCATCATGTTCATCATTTTCAAATGTACAGAGGGGATTTGGATTTCTTCTTTTAGTTTGTAAGTAAAATAGATCTGACTGAAAATTGTCCTAAAAATTCAAATGTCGCCTCATTTTTTTAAACTTAAAAATTCAATGAATCAGTTTCAGAATCCTCCTTAAATCCTTGTTTGGTCTAAGATAAGATAAGATAAGAGATCCTTTATTTGTCCCACAATGGGGAAATTCCACTGTTGCAACACACAGTTTAGGACAGGAATGAAAGAAATAGGCGCATGCAATAAAATAGGATAAATAAATGTGTTGAGTCCAGATTGTACAGTTTGTGTGGATCTACTTTAATGATCTTTATGTCTCGAGGGACAAAAATGCATTTAATAATTAAATAACCAGGTCTAGGTGGCGCTGTGTTCATCAGCCAAATGTTCTCCTCAGACTCTTTAGACATCGATCTGTTAATGATCCGCTCCACGTTCTCCTTTCACTGATGTGTTTAAGGTTTATCTCCGTCTGAACGACTCGTTTGGAGGTTTCTGAATAATTCAGTGTTTACAGCAGAGATAGTGTAATGAGCCTCGTTAAAGTCTTATCTGGCTCCGCCTCCAACGCCGTTATCACCACAGAACGAGCTGAACATCGAGGGCTAACGAGACGATAGTGTCATTTACCACCGGAGTGCTCTAACCAGCTCTAATGAGCTCTAACCAGCTCTAAACCAGCTCTAACCAGCTCTAAACCAGCTCTAACCAGATCTAACCAGCTCTAACCAGCTCTAAACAGCTTTAAACCAGCTCTAACAAGCTCTAACAAGCTCTAAACCAGCTCTAACCAGATCTAACCAGCTTTAACCAGCTCTAACCAGATCTAACCAGCTTTAACCAGCTCTAACCAGATCTAACCAGCTCTAACCAGCTCTAACCAGCTCTAACCAGCTCTAAACCAGCTCTAACCAGCTCTAAACCAGCTCTAACCAGCTCTAAACCAGCTCTAACCAGCTCTAACCAGCTCTAACCAGCTCTAACCAGCTCTAAACCAGCTCTAAACCAGCTTTAATGAGCTTTAACCAGCTCTAACCAGCTCTAAACCAGCTCTAACCAGCTCTAACCAGCTCTAAACCAGCTTTAACCAGATCTAACCAGCTTTAACCAGCTCTAACCAGATCTAACCAGCTCTAAACCAGCTCTAACCAGTTCTAAACCAGCTCTAAACCAGCTCTAACCAGCTCTAACCAGCTCTAAACCAGCTCTAACCAGCTCTAAACAGCTTTAAACCAGCTCTAACAAGCTCTAACAAGCTCTAAACCAGCTCTAACCAGATCTAACCAGCTTTAACCAGCTCTAACCAGCTTTAACCAGCTTTAACCAGCTCTAACCAGATCTAACCAGCTCTAACCAGCTCTAAACCAGCTCTAAACCAGCTCTAACCAGCTCTAAACCAGCTCTAACCAGTTCTAAACCAGCTCTAAACCAGCTCTAACCAGCTCTAACCAGCTTTAACCAGCTCTAAACCAGCTCTAAACCAGCTTTAATGAGCTTTAACCAGCTCTAACCAGCTCTAACCAGCTCTAACCAGATCTAACCAGCTCTAAACAAGCTCTAACCAGATATAAACCAGCTCTAAACCAGCTCTAACCAGCTCTAACCAGCTTTAACCAGCTCTAAACCAGCACTAAACCAGCTTAAATGAGCTTTAACCAGCTCTAACCAGCTCTAAACCAGCTCTAACCAGCTCTAAACCAGCTTTAACCAGATCTAACCAGCTTTAACCAGCTCTAACCAGCTCTAACCAGATCTAACCAGCTCTAAACCAGCTCTAACCAGATCTAACCAGCTTTAATGAGCTCTAACCAGCTTTAATGAGCTCTAACCAGCTCTAACCAGCTCTAACCAGCTTTAACCAGCTCTAAACCAGCTCTAACCAGCTTTAATGAGCTCTAACCAGCTTTAATGAGCTCTAACCAGCTCTAACCAGATCTAACCAGCTTTAACCAGCTCTAACCAGATCTAACCAGCTTTAACCAGCTCTAAACCAGCTCTAAACCAGCTTTAATGAACTCTAACCAGCTCTAAACCAGCTCTAACCAGCTCTAACCAGCTCTAACCAGATCTAACCAGCTCTAAACCAGCTCTAAACCAGCTCTAACCAGCTCTAAACCAGCTCTAACCAGCTCTAACCAGCTCTAAACCAGCTTTAACCAGCTCTAAACCAGCTCTAACCAGCTCTAACCAGCTTTAATGAACTTTAATGAGAAAAGAGACACCACTTTGTCCCAGAAATTAGCTTCACATTTGGTTTAGACACCGTTTTAATAAACCTGGTCTAAACCTGGACTAAATCAGGACTAAACCTGGACCCTGCAGGTTCTTCAGTGTGTTCTTCTGGTTCTTCAGTGTGTTCTTCTCTCAGGGTGCTGCAGGTTCTTCTGTGTGTTCTTCTGGTTCTTCAGTGTGTTCTTCTCTCAGGGTGCTGCAGGTTCTTCAGTGTGTTCTTCTGGTTCTTCAGTGTGTTCTTCTGGTTCTTCAGTGTGTTCTTCTGGTTCTTCAGTGTGTTCTTCTGGTTCTTCAGTGTGTTCTTCTGGTTCTTCAGTGTGTTCTTCTGGTTCTTCAGTGTGTTCTTCTGGTTCTTCAGTGTGTTCTTCTGGTTCTTCAGTGTGTTCTTCTCTCAGGGTGTTGCTGGTTCATCTGGAGAACGGATACTTTGGCCGAGGCTTCGCTCAGTTCCTCCCTGAGCTACATCACTACAGAGTCTACGTCGACAACTTCTACAGCGCCCAGAGAGTTCTCCGGGTTCGTTCAGACTCCCTCCTCCTTCTTCTTCTTCTCTTCAAACTCCCGTGGTTATGATGCGGTTTGTGTTTCAGACGCAGCTGAAGAAAAGTAAAGCCTTCCGTCGCTTTAAGAAGCTTCAGGAGAGTCGAGCGGAGTTCAAAGGTCAGAGTCTGGAGGAGCTGCTGGAGCTGCCCCTGACCAGAGTCCAGCAGTGAGTACCACCTGCAGTACAGCGTCAGACCACCAGGGGGCGTGTACTACAGCGTCAGACCACCAGGGGGCGTGTACTACAGCGTCAGACCACCAGGGGGCGTGTACTACAGCGTCAGACCACCAGGGGGCGTGTACTACAGCGTCACACCACCAGGGGGCGTGTACTACAGCGTCAGACCACCAGGGGGCGTGTACTACAGCGTCAGACCACCAGGGGGCGTGTACTACAGCCACCAGGGGGCGTGTACTACAGCGTCAGACCACCAGGGGGCGTGTACTACAGCCACCAGGGGGCGTGTACTACAGCGTCAGACCACCAGGGGGCGTGTACTACAGCCACCAGGGGGCGTGTACTACAGCGTCCAGACCACCAGGGGCGTGTACTAGGCGCCAGACCACCAGGGGCGTGTACTACAGCGTCAGACCACCAGGGGGCGTGTACTACAGCGTCAGACCACCAGGGGGCGTGTACTACAGCCACCAGGGGGCGTGTACTACAGCGTCAGACCACCAGGGGGCGTGTACTACAGCGTCAGACCACCAGGGGGCGTGTACTACAGCCACCAGGGGGCGTGTACTACAGCGTCAGACCACCAGGGGGCGTGTACTACAGCGTCAGACCACCAGGGGCGTGGTACTACAGCCACCAGGGGGCGTGTACTACAGCGTCAGACCACCAGGGGGCGTGTACTACAGCGTCAGACCACCAGGGGGCGTGTACTACAGCCACCAGGGGGCGTGTACTACAGCGTCAGACCACCAGGGGGCGTGTACTACAGCCACCAGGGGGCGTGTACTACAGCGTCAGACCACCAGGGGGCGTGTACTACAGCGTCAGACCACCAGGGGGCGTGTACTACAGCGTCAGACCACCAGGGGGACAGTGTAATACAGCCCACAGCCACCAGGGGGCGTGTAAGTGAAAGTGGGCGTGGCCTCAGTGCAACGGCAGAAGTGCCTGAGTTCATTGACCTCCAGGACCTGTGTCCGGTTGAGCCCAAAACGTTGGTGCAGACTTTGTTGATGGTTTATTGACCTTTTCCTCGAAGGGTTTGAGTCTCTAGACCAGGGCTGTCCAAACTTTTTCCATCGAGGGCCACAAATTGAAATATAGACCAAGCGGAGGGCCACAAATCAATGGTGAAACGTTAAAAAAGCTGCATTTATCTGATGTTTTAAGCTCCACCACATCTACATTCAGTCTCAGTGCCTTAATATCAGGTCTGTGCTGCACCAAAATGTTAGTTATTTAGGTTGGAATTGTAGAAAATCTGAAATGTGCTGTAAATAGTACTTATCAGGACAATGTGGGCCAGTTCACCAGGAAGACTAAGGGCCAAGAAAAATGGGTCTGAGGGCCGCATTTGGCCCCCGGGCCTGAGTTTGGACATGCCTGGTGTAAAATGTTGCCGACCGTTGGTGCATGGTTGGAGCTCACTCTGCGCTCGTGTCTGTCACACTGATGATCCTTCGATTATTGAAGTCCCCTCCACCAATGATCAAACCAATAAACTCTCATTACGTTGAATAGATTTTCTCAAAAACAGAAAAAGTTTGACACATTTGGGGTCAGACATTCCAGACGTCTGTCGTTTTACTCTCATCTTTACTTTTGTCTTCACTTGATGGTGTAAAACTCTTTTTTTAGTCGAGTAGAACTTATTTTCTGTTGAGCTCGTCTGCTCCGTGTGAACTACAACGGAAACAAGACGGCGGCGCCCACGACAACTTCAGGAATAAGGAGAATAGCATTTTTGTTGCTCATAGTCACGTTCTTTTTTCACTTTGTCATTTTAGTCAAATTTTTGTCGCTTTTAGTCAAATTTTTGTCAGTTTTAGTCTAATTTTTGTCGCTTTTAGTCCTGTTTTTCTCACTATATAGAATTTTCCCGCTTATGGTCATGTTTTTGTCGCTTCTCGTAGGGTTTTTGTCACTTTTAGCCACATTTTTGTCACTTCTAGTCGTGTTTTTGTGCCACTTTATTCACCTTATTCCGCCCCACCCATTTCCATGTCTGTTAGCATGTCTGTTAGCATGTCTGTTAGCATGTCTATTAGCATGTCTCCCGTGTGGTACTTCTTCACGGTGTCCGCAGAAGATTTAAAAATTCCCATTTGCAATTCATGCAAAGCAGGAATATCGCGAGGAGGATCAGTCGCCAAATCTTTCAACACATCCAATTTAATATCCCACTTGAAAAAACACCTGGACAGTTACAATGAATGTCGACAAAAAACTAGCGCTAGCAAGCGGCGACAGAGACGTGAGGAAGAGGGTGAGGCGCCAGGTAACGCTGCTTCCATTCAACTGGCGTTTGAAAAAGCTAAAAAATGTACTAAAGACTCACCAAAAGCACTTCAGCCGGACACTTTAAGTTGTGTGAAGGAATACCAATTTATGTGTTTACAGATAAATAGTTTACAATGAGATAATCTAAGCTGTTTTTGCGTTCTATAAATGTTTATACAGTAGTTAAAAAGATTCAAATTTGAACGGACTTTGTTTTTGGCAGTATTATTTTTATGCAGATGAGCAGCTTATGTTTGCAGTTACATCATATATTTGGTAATGAAGCTGAGTTTCTGTGTTTGTATATTTTCATAGTTTCAAAGGAAGGAAACAAATGTTCCTACTTTCCTTAACATACAAAGCTTATGTTTACTGTTAACGTCTAATAGTCAGTAATTGGGCTGACAGTTTTAGTTTTAAAATACATAATTTTTACAGTTTTAGGGGATAAGTTAGTTGTAGGAACCTCCTAGATCGTGACAATGTGTTCAAAGACCCAGTACAATGTGATTGTGAGGTTGAAATGCATTTTCAATTAAAAAATGTATAGTTTTTATTATTACGTGCATTTGAATATCGGTATCGGCAAATATTGGTTATCGGGCACATCCCCAAGGTATATATCGGTATCGGCTGAAAACAATCATATCGGCCCATCCCTAGTTCCTTTGGCGTCCGATGGTGCCGAAGCGCCCCGTGCTGTGGGTCCCGTCAGGCTCCACCCCCTCGTCAGACTCCGCCCCCTCGTTAGCGCCGCTCCCTTCCTCCTGTTTTAATTAGCCTCGCTCTGCTTTCCTTAATTGGCCTCAGATTCTATTAAACTCGACCCGAGCGAGCGGCGCCTCCACGTTCACGTTTAGCCGCCGTTTGAAGAGGCCTAATTACAGCTTGTTTGGATTCTGTTTCAAATGTTTAACGCCGCGTCAGACTTCGGCTCTAATTAGGATCTGTGGCTCTCCCCGTGTGCCAGATGCCCTCCCATCCTCCCATAGAGTCGACCTGAGCCGGAGTTTGAAGTGGGTTTGAACCAGGGCTGAAACGAAACGATTGTTTAACTTGTTGTCAACCATTTGATAATCGTTAATCGTCTTGTGAAGCATAAACAACATCTAACCCTGTCGTCAAATGAATCAGGAATTCACATAAAATGAGTGAATGAGTGTTTTTATCGAGTATACTCTAAAAATGTCACTTGTCAACATCTTAAATCTTAATTTTAAATATTGTAAAACTCTTATTCTCTGGCGTTTGTTTTCTAAGCAACTGATCGATTAAGTCCTGCGGGTGAAACGGGAAAACGTCGTAAAATTAAGGATATCAATGTTAAACTCCTTTTTGTTACTTTAAGTCAAATTTTTGTCGCTTTTAGTCAAATTTGTGTCACTTTTAGTCAAATTTTTGTCGCTTTTAGTCAAATTTGTGTCGCTTTTAGTCCTGTTTTTCTCGCTATATAGAATTTTTCCGCTTATGGTCATGACAAGTACAAAAAAACAAGCCCGTAACAAGTTGCCAAACAAAAGAAAAGACTTCGTCGATGTAAACCCTCATTCGTCCAGGTGTGGTCCATCGTAGAAAGGGGTTCAGAGGTTGTCATCCGGACGCCGTTTAAAGATCGAGACGTTTCGACTTTTATCCAAAAGTCATTGTCAATCAGAGAGCTGGTATGGGAACCTGGGCCTTATATGCTACTCTAAGTAGTGGGAGTCCAGCCCCCAGGGAGGAGTCACTGCACTCCTGTCTTTGTTATAAGATTGTTTGTTTGTCACCTGGGATTTAATTAATTGGTCTATCTTGTTGATTAATGGTTGGCCTCACCTAGTTTCACCTGTGTCTAAAGGTCTATTGTTCTATTGATAGCTGGCTGTTGCTCCCTCCTCACTACTGATTGCCTCATTAGCATTTGACTGGTCTATTGATCTGGACCAAGGTGTCAGGATGCTGTCATAAATTTTGGCTAAATTAAATCTTAAGCCCCCATTCCTGTTCAGGGAAGGATTTTCTCTTTTTACAAAAATGGCCTCCTTTACTCCTCTTTCAAACCAGTTCTTCTTCTGCTCAATATCTTCACCTCACTGTCCTCAAACGAGTGATTTGTAGCTTTTAGATGCAGATGGACTGCACTTTGTGGTCCTGTGGAGGCCGCTCTTCTGTGTTGGTACAGCCTTTTGTGCAGTGTCTGTTTGGTCTCACTGTGTAACGTTCTTTACAACTGTCCTCACTGCACTCTATCGAGTAAACTACATTGCTCTGTTTCTCTGTCGGCCTCTTGTCTTTCGGGTGGACCAGTTTCTGTTTAAGTGTGTTGCCAGGTTTGTAATAGACAGGGATGTCGTGTTGTCTAAAAATCCTTTGAAACTTCACAGACAGGCCCGAGACATAAGGGATAGAGACCCCCCTCCTGCTGGGGTCTTTATCCTTTCTGTCCTGTTTCTTGGCTCTTCTGACTTTGTTAAAGGCCCAGTTGGGGTATCCACAAGCTGAGAGGGCGCGTTGGACGTGTTCTTCCTCCTCCTTTCTCCCCTCAGAGCTGGTGGGTACTTCATGGGCTCTGTGTTGCAAGGTCCTAATCACTCCCAACTTGTGCTGCAGTGGGTGGTTGGAATCGAACAGTAAGTACTGGTCTGTGTGGGTGGGTTTCCTGTATACTTCTGTCTTAATTTAGCCAAAATTTATGACAGCATTCTAACACCTTGGTCCAGATCAATAGACCAGTCAAATGCTAATGAGGTAATCAGTAGTGAGGAGGGAGCAACAGCCAGCTATCAATAGAACAATAGACCTTTAGACACAGGTGAAACTAGGTGAGGCCAACCATTAATCAACAAGATAGACCAATTAATTAAATCCCAGGTGACAAACAAACAATCTTATAACAAAGACAGGAGTGCAGTGACTCCTCCCTGGGGGCTGGACTCCCACTACTTAGAGTAGCATATAAGGCCCAGGTTCCCATACCAGCTCTCTGATTGACAATGACTTTTGGATAAAAGTCGAAACGTCTCGATCTTTAAACGGCGTCCGGATGACAACCTCTGAACCCCTTTCTACAAAAGAAAAGACCTACAACCGCCTGCTCTAACCCTCTGTGAACACGGCTCTCCACAAACAAAGATAAACATAAAACAAACACAAATCCATGAAGTCAAAAGCACGTTTTTATGTCGGACGTGCAGCTTTCACTTCAGCTCCACGACAAACGTCACATCTCATCGTCTTCAAGAAAAACAAAATTTAACCTCTTCAGGACACGACTGGGCCACACGGCAACAAATATTATCACCATTTTCTTCAGATCATGATTTGATTTTATCTTGATTCATGTTCACTTTGTATTTTCTATTGACTTTAACAGAGCTGCACCGTTTAAGAAATATATATAATTGTGATTGTTGTTCACAATTGTTTGTTTTAAAAATTGGATTCTGTTCAAATTCCCATTTTAAACACAATTTTGTGGCCTTTAGTCACGCTCTGGTGCATTGAGTTGTGTTTTTTGTTGATTTTAGTGGCATTTTTGTCACTTTTAGTTGCGTTTTTTATTCGCGTTTTTGTTGCTTATACTCACACTTTTGTTGCTTTTAGCGGCATTTGTGTCCATTTCAATCTTGTGTCGATCCATTGAATCATGTTTGTTGATTTTGTTGCTTTTGAACACATTTTTATCGCTTCTGGTCGTGCTTTTGTCGCTCCAAACTACAGTGTGAGCAGTTTTTATTCAAATTAAAGCAAGATTTTGTTGTTTGAGGAAGAAATGACTGCACTTCAAACATTGCAGTCTAATTGAAACCATTAAAATGTTGTTTTTGTGTGTTTAATTGTGCAGCTCTGGCCTTTAAGAGGTAAATAAAGTCTTCAGAGACTAAACATCAGGAGAAAACATGATTCCAGACCTACTTTATCTATTTCCATAGACTTTAACCTCCAGAAAGTCACAGACTGTCACTTTACTGAGGATTTACGGAGCCTTTTCCAAACACGAGCTCAGGGTGACGCCTTTGTCTGGCCGAGTGCTGATGCAGAGCTCCGTCCTGACAGTTTATCCTCCAGTGTCACGTGAAGGTGAGCGTTTGTCTCCTCAGCGTCGCAGACCAATCAATGTCTGCTCTTCAGCTCGGGATCGTCTTCTGCCTCCGAGTCTGGGAGTCTAGACCCAACGGTCGGCACCAACTGGAACCAGTGCGCTTCTGTAGTGTGGGCTTTTGGCTTTGGATTAGACGAGAATGTGTCTAAAAGTGACAGAAACATGACCTGAAGCGACAAAAACAGGACTAAAACAACAAAAACAGGTTAAAAAGTGACAAAAGGGATAAAAACAGGACAAAAAACAATAAAAACGGAGCTATAAGTGACAAAAACAAGTATGAAAATGACAAAAACAGGTTTTAAATCAACAAAAACAGGTTTTAAATCGACAAAAACAGGTCTCAAAACGACTAAAACAAGTTTAAAAGCGACAAAAAACCTATAAACTGAACTATTAAGTGACAAAAACATGACCTAAAGTGACAAAAACAGAACTAAAAACCATAAAAACAGAACTATAAGTGACAAAAACAAGTCTTAAAACGACAAAAACAGGTTTAAAAGTGACAAAAGCATAAAAAACAGGACTAAAAACAATAAATACAGAGCTATAAGTGACAAAAACATGACTTAAAGCAACAAAAACAAGAATTGAAATGAAAAAAACAAGTTTAAAAGTGACAAAAGGGATAAAAAGCAGGACTAAAAACAATAAAAACAGAGCTATAAGTGACAAAAACAAGTCTGAAAATGACAAAAACAGGTTTTAAATCGACAAAAACAGGTCTCAAAACGACTAAAACAAGTTTAAAAGCGACAAAAAACATATAAACTGAACTATTAAGTGACAAAAATATGACCTAAAGTGACAAAAACAGAACTAAAAACCATAAGAACAGAATTAAAAGTGACAAAAACGTGACCTGAAGCGACAAAAATAGGACTAAAACAACAAAAACAGGTTTAAAAGTGACAAAAAGGTTAAAAAACAGGACTAAAAACAATAAAAACAGCTATAAGTGACAAAAACATGACCTAAAGTGACAAAAACTAACTTGTTTTTGTCACTTTAGGTCATGTTTTTGTCTAAAAACGACAAAAACAGGCCTCAAAACAACTAAAACAAGTTTAAAAGCGACAAAAACAAGACTAAAAACCATATAAACTCAACTATGAGAGACTAAAACGTGACCGAAAATGACAAAAACATGTCTATAAATGATGAAATCAGGTTTAAAAGTGACAAACACAGGACTAAAAACAAAAGTTTAAGTGACAAAAACATGACCTAAAGCGATAAAAACCCACATCAAAGTGACAAAAACGGGACTGAAAACGACAAAAAATTGTGCGGTTCTTGTGGAACTTTATTTTTGCTCAAATGAACTTTAAGGGTTAAATGTAAAGTGAAAGTAGTTTCTCGTTGTTGCTGTGTCTGTGCAGAGCTTAGCTAGCATGTTTGCTAACATCAGACACATCAGTGAACCGCCTCAACACTCGGACTCAAACATGTCTGAACTCATTTTACTAAAACACATCGTTCTATCGACTTTTGTTCACTTCCTGTTGTTGATCATAAATAAAACGTCGTGTTGTTTCAGGTACAAGTTCTACCTGGAGGCTCTGGCCGCCAACACCAGCCCCCAGCACCCGGAGTTTGACCAGCTCTCACGTAAGAACTGAAGACCTGCTGTAGACCTGGTGTAGACCTGCTGTAGACCTGCTGTAGACCTGGTTTAGTCTTGGTTTAGACCTGCTGTAGACCTGGTTTAGACCTGGTTTAGACCTGGTTTAGTCCTGGTTTAGTCCTGGTTCAGACCCGGTTTAGACCTGGTTTAGACCTGCTGTAGACCTGGTTTAGTCTTGGTTTAGACCTGCTGTAGACCTGGTTTAGACCTGGTTTAGACCTGGTTTAGTCCTGGTTTAGTCCTGGTTCAGACCCGGTTTAGACCTGGTTTAGACCTGGTTTAGTCCTGGTTTAGACCTGCTGTAGGCCCGGTTTAGACCTGGTTTAGACCTGGTTTAGACCTGGGTTTAGTCCTGGTTTAGTCCTGGTTTAGACCTGGTTTAGTCCTGGTTTAGACCTGGTTTAGACCTGGTTTAGACCTGGGTTTAGTCCTGGTTTAGACCTGGTTTAGTCCTGGTTTAGTCCTGGTTTAGACCTGGTTTAGTCCTGGTTTAGTCCTGGTTTAGACCTGGTTTAGTCCTGGTTTAGACCTGGTTTAGTCCTGGTTTAGTCCTGGTTTAGTCCTGGTTTAGACCTGGTTTAGTCCTGGTTTAGACCTGGTTTAGTCCTGGTTTAGTCCTGGTTTAGTCCTGGTTTAGTCCTGGTTTAGTCCAGGTTTAGACCTGGTTTAGACCTGGTTTAGACCTGGTTTAGTCCTGGTTTAGACCTGGTTTAGTCCTGGTTTAGTCCTGGTTTAGTCCTGGTTTAGTCCAGGTTTAGACCTGGTTTAGTCCTGGTTTAGACCTGGTTTAGTCCTGGTTTAGACCTGGTTTAGTCCTGGTTTAGTCCTGGTTTAGTCCTGGTTTAGTCCAGGTTTAGACCTGGTTTAGACCTGGTTTAGACCTGGTTTAGACCTGGTTTAGTCCTGGTTTAGACCTTGTTCACCTCCAGCGTCTTAAACTCGGCTCTAAAATGAACTCATTTTCTAACAAACACAGAGTTCTTCTCTACAGGAGATAAATATCATTTTATCAAACAGCTCCACCTTGTGGTCAAACTGAGATAAACGTTTTCATTTGAAGCTAAACCTGTTTAACTCAAAATGTGAGGCTTTTGAGGCTAATGCTAACGGCTACAGGGAAAACATGGACGTTTATTAGAACTGCAAGGGTTAATCGTAATAATGTTCCTCCAGGGGCACAGGGGGCGCTCTCACAGATCAGCTGTTGTTCCTACAGGGGGCGCTCTCACAGATCAGTGTTGTTCCTCCAGGGGGCGCTCTCACAGATCAGTGTTGTTCCTCCAGGGGCACAGGGGGCGCTCTCACAGATCAGTGTTGTTCCTCCAGGGGCACAGGGGGCGCTCTCACAGATCAGTGTTGTTCCTCCAGGGGCACAGGGGGCGCTCTCACAGATCAGCTGTTGTTCCTACAGGGGGCGCTCTCACAGATCAGTGTTGTTCCTCCAGGGGCACAGGGGGCGCTCTCACAGATCAGTGTTGTTCCTCCAGGGGCACAGGGGGCGCTCTCACAGATCAGTTGTTGTTCCTCCAGGGGCACAGGGGGCGCTCTCACAGATCAGTGTTGTTCCTCCAGGGGCACAGGGGGCGCTCTCACAGATCAGTGTTGTTCCTCCAGGGGCACAGGGGGCGCTCTCACAGATCAGTGTTGTTCCTCCAGGGGCACAGGGGGCGCTCTCACAGATCAGTGTTGTTCCTCCAGGGGCACAGGGGGCGCTCTCACAGATCAGTGTTGTTCCTCCAGGGGCACAGGGGGCGCTCACAGATCAGTGTTGGTCCTCCAGGGGCACAGGGGGCGCTCTCACAGATCAGTGTTGTTCCTCCAGGGGCACAGGGGGCGCTCTCACAGATCAGTGTTGTTCCTCCAGGGGCACAGGGGGCGCTCTCACAGATCAGTGTTGTTCCTCCAGGGGCACAGGGGGCGCTCTCTGACCTGAGTGACCGAGTGGAGGAGAACAGACGACATCATGAGAACCTGCTCCAGCTGCAGAGAGTCCAGAAGCTCCTGAGCAGAAAGACCAGGATCATCAGCCCAGGTACAGGACCAGGACTGGACCAGGACTGGACCAGGACCAGGACTAGACCAGGATCATCAGCCCAGGTACAGGACTAGACCAGGACTAGACCAGGACTAGACCAGGACCAGGACTAGACCAGGATCATCAGCCCAGGTACAGGACCAGGACTGGACCAGGACTGGACCAGGACCAGGACTAGACCAGGATCATCAGCCCAGGTACAGGACCAGGACTAGACCAGGACCAGGACTAGGACTAGACCAGGACTAGACCAGGATCATCAGCCTAGGTACAGGACCAGGACTGGACCAGGACCAGGACTAGACCAGGATCATCAGCCCAGGTACAGGACTAGACCAGGACTAGACCAGGACTAGACCAGGACCAGGACCAGGACCAGGACTAGACCAGGACCAGGACTAGACCAGGACCAGGACTAGACCAGGATCATCAGCCCAGGTACAGGACCAGGACCAGGACCAGGACCAGGACTAGACCAGGATCATCAGCCCAGGTACAGGACCAGGACCAGGACCAGGACTGGACCAGGATCATCAGCCCAGGTACAGGACCAGGACTGGACCAGGACTGGACCAGGACCAGGACTAGACCAGGATCATCAGCCCAGGTACAGGACTAGACCAGGACTAGACCAGGACTAGACCAGGACTAGACCAGGACTAGACCAGGACTAGACCAGGACTAGACCAGGACTAGACCAGGACCAGGACTAGACCAGGACCAGGACTAGACCAGGACCAGGACTAGACCAGGACCAGGACTAGACCAGGATCATCAGCCCAGGTACAGGACCAGGACTGGACCAGGACTGGACCAGGACCAGGACTAGACCAGGATCATCAGCCCAGGTACAGGACCAGGACTAGACCAGGACCAGGACTAGGACTAGACCAGGACTAGACCAGGATCATCAGCCTAGGTACAGGACCAGGACTGGACCAGGACTGGACCAGGACCAGGACTAGACCAGGATCATCAGCCCAGGTACAGGACTAGACCAGGACTAGACCAGGACTAGACCAGGACTAGACCAGGACCAGGACCAGGACTAGACCAGGACCAGGACTAGACCAGGATCATCAGCCCAGGTACAGGACCAGGACCAGGACCAGGACCAGGACTAGACCAGGATCATCAGCCCAGGTACAGGACCAGGACTGGACCAGGACTGGACCAGGATCATCAGCCCAGGTACAGGACCAGGACTGGACCAGGATCATCAGCCCAGGTACAGGACTAGACCAGGACTAGACCAGGACTAGACCAGGACTAGACCAGGACTAGACCAGGACTAGACCAGGACCAGGACCAGGACTAGACCAGGACCAGGACTAGACCAGGACCAGGACTAGACCAGGATCATCAGCCCAGGTACAGGACCAGGACTGGACCAGGACTGGACCAGGACCAGGACTAGACCAGGATCATCAGCCCAGGTACAGGACCAGGACTAGACCAGGACCAGGACTAGGACTAGACCAGGACTAGACCAGGATCATCAGCCCAGGTAAAGGACCAGGACTGGACCAGGACTGGACCAGGACCAGGACTAGACCAGGATCATCAGCCCAGGTACAGGACTAGACCAGGACTAGACCAGGACTAGACCAGGACTAGACCAGGACTAGACCAGGACTAGACCAGGACTAGACC